>CM076584.1:710328055-710928055 GCA_034641835.2 Pinus albicaulis
AAAACCTATCTCATTTTTTGGACATTGATTTCATATTGAGATATACATGCACATATTTAGAGGCTATTTTTCAGACTCTGTAAAACTCTGTTTTACACATCTTTTTGCATAGCCTATTGCGCATAGCTGGAGAGGCATTTTAGGAACGTGAAAGAGGTTTATCTCAAAAATATATTTATCTACAATAACCTCTTTCAATTTTTACATATATATTATGGATTGAGAAATACAAAGATATCATTGGACCCCAAGTTTGCAGAATTGTTGGAGCAGATTGCACAAAGAAAGGAAGCAGTTAGTGACTTGGATGCCTCATCATCAACTAAGAGTTGGATCAAATTCAAATTCTCCTCTTTGTCATCACCTATCCATACAAAATAGTTCCAAATAGATGCATTAGTTTGAGTGTCCTTTAATTAAGTTCTATTTATGTAAATAGTTGGAGAGATTTGTGAACCAATTTTGATATTTGTTTCAAGATATTTTAGTTTAGAATTTGTATAAATAAACGTAAGATTGTTTAAGATTATTTTGTGTATAAATAAACCCTCAAAGAGAGTATTGAGGGTGGATTCTATTACTCTGCTGTAACATTGAGATTTTCGGAATAAAAGATTTTGGAGAAATTTACTTGTGGCTTACTGGATGATGATTTAAAGCACTGGACTTGTTGCAGGATTCATGTGTTGGACTACAGTTCAATAAGTGTTTCTACCCTTTGTCTGAAATTTTATATTAGTTTATAATACCATCTTATCCATTTCTAAATAATTTACATAAAGGATTGAAACAGAATTTGCTTAATTGTACTCTGTTTTCAAATGTGGTTATTCTTAATGTTTTCCTCTAAATTAGTTATAAGCATGAATTCTTAAATGCTCCTGCTTTGCTAATTTGAACACTGTTGATTACTATAATAAAGAATTATTCATTGCTCTTTGTTTGTAGTCATCTCATTTCTTTCTTTTGAACATGGTGAAAGATTCTTAGCTGCCTTTCATCCCTTCAAGATCATCCCATCCACTTTAAATTTTAAGGATTGTTCTCGGTCCAGCTATCTTGCCCTGTAATACCATCTTGTGTTTAGAATAGAAATCCAGTAAAGCCATCCTTTGACTCCATAGCCCAATGGACTGAAAACCTTCAACCTTGCCCTTAGTTTGTGGATTCCACCATTTTCCAAAACAAACTCTTGGATCTATAACTAGCCT
This sequence comes from Pinus albicaulis, assembly GCA_034641835.2. Classification (NCBI taxonomy): domain Eukaryota; kingdom Viridiplantae; phylum Streptophyta; class Pinopsida; order Pinales; family Pinaceae; genus Pinus; species Pinus albicaulis. The sequence continues at coordinate 710,329,267 of CM076584.1, forward strand.
AAAACCTTCTAAGAACAAAGATAAATTATAAAGAGAGAGCCCTCTCTGGATGCAGATTGGCTAGATTCTGCATCTAAAAGGTTGATTTGTGGTTACCTCAGGTATACTTTCTTCTTACACAACTTCTAGGAAAACCCGATATAAGATAACGCTATGAGAAACCCCTTATTATTTTCACCTCTCTCGGCCTGCATCTCTCTCGCAACACCGCATGGTTCTAGACAAACTCCCCACTATCGCCTATTGTTGCCATCCACCTGTTCAGCTTGTAAACCCTCAGAATAGCTAGCTAGAGTGCTCAGGAATTCAAATTAACCCTTTTTATCTACAAGTAAGTTCCTTTTTAATTAAAGGTGGCTTAGAATTTATTTTCTATTTCGTTCATTCCAGTGAACATAGCATAGGAAGTCCATCAATTGTTTTTTTTTTAACATGATTATGTTCTTATTGATCTTGTAGGGAATACAAGCTAGGGTTGAATCGTTGGTTTTTTTGTTCAGTCTCTCGGATGAAGGATTCACCATGCATACAGGAAAGTATTGAGGTAATAATATCATACTAGTTAGTCTTTGAAGTACATGAAGAACGTTTCCTCATTCTCGCTCTCGTTCACTTCCCAAGTCAAGTTAATCTGCGTACGACATTAACCAACAACTTGGACAAGCCCGTCAACTTCATCAAGTCTTCACATTTTTATTAAGGGTTTACAAGTGCAAAATTGTTGTAAATAGGATCTCAGGGTTTTTCTTTCAGAGATCTCTTCTAGCCACCCGAGGTATATTACACTTACGACATTAAAAACCCAAAATTAAATTTCTTGTCATGGGTTGGAACCATAACGGTTCAAATTTTATATATAATGATATTATAATTTTCAGCAACCGAACCATGTAATTTTTTTTTTTTTGTCCTTCTTGGATATTTCAAAATTTTACTTCTAATAGTTTAGGTTTTCATTTCTTGCCCTAGAAAGGACATTGCTCTTTTTTCCAAGTCGTTTCAATATTTTCCTTATACTATGAAATTTCTTTTAAACTGAAGCGAAAGCATGCTGGTATTGGAAATTCCCTTGAAGGTAGAATTTTTACAACGTGAGTCTATAATGTTTTCTTCTGTTTTTAATATAACATGTTATGCACTTAATCTAGTTTGGCTTATTTCTCCAATTTAATAGAAAAGCACAAATAGTGTTATTTCTTATGTTTGTTGCCTGCTCCTTTACTGTGTTGTTTTTTATCTTCTCCTTTATTGTGTCTCTATATTTCTTGATACAAAATATTTACTCCTTATAACATAATATTTACCAGAATATTTATTCTTTGTAACATAATATTTAGCACTGTAAGGAAAAAGTAAAAAACAAATTTTCAAAGAAGAAAATGGTATTTTTCAAAATGAATTTATAATAAAGAGTTGTGTTGTACCCTTTTATTCAATGTGTAGCAAAATAACAGGATGCAGTTGGGCTTCAGTGATTATAAGCATTCAGGGTTCTCGGTTCCGCAAAAATCTAATGAAGCTTGAACACTAGCAGGCTACCATATACGGGTCACGCTACTGTATAGGGGCCATTCTACCATATAGGGGTCAGGCTACCATATAGGGTACTCTGAAGCAGTGGGAAAATGTGTAATGAAAAATAACAAGCTGCATAGGAGTTCAATGACAAAGAACAAGAGCAAATAAGCCCCGTGTACCATAAGTGAGACTGGTAAAAATCCTTAAAAGACTTTCAATTAAATCAAAAAATATTTGTAATGGCCTTGGCTAAGTAAATCAATTTTATATACATTAACCATTTTTGCATTCATGGGAACAAACTCTAAACTAAAGGATGTTTCTAAGGACATATAAGACAAGTATATTCTGATGTGCATGTTATGAGCCGAACTAGTTCATAATCTAAATATCCAAAATAAAGGGAATAAGATTAAAAAAAGTTCACAGGGATAAAATAATTATTAATATTGAATGAGATGATGATTACAATGGTATGTGATGTTGTTTATAAATATAATTTTCATATACTTGAAAAGGACATGACCTTAGATTTATTGTTATTAATATATTATATATTGTATTATTATTATTATTATATAATGTAGTTTTATGTACATTATATGTCCTCACCATTAAGGAATGTTTTGTGCTCAAGTCATGGTTAACATCAAAATACATCTTCACTTCAACTTGTACTTCATTTTCTTGAGAATTTATTAGGTTGAGAAACAAAATGGTAAGACTAAAGTTATGAACAATATTGTCACATTGTAAAAGGGTCAATCCATTTTTAATTGATTCTTTTAGGAAATATTTTCTTAAATATTTCATTTATGATTCTTTATTGTGATTCTTTGTAGATCTATCGAATTAAGTGAAATTGGAGTTCCAATATTTAGGAACATGAATTGAGTTTTGTTTTGAGTGATGTTGGTAAGATAGTTGTTCCATGCAATGACCTCTATGATTAGGTTGATGATACACTCTATTAGTTGAGATTCCTTTTGAGATAATGGGGTTTGAAATCGATATTCACTTTTTAATAACTTGTCAGTATCTATTAGTTGAGCTTCTTTTGAGATAATGGGTTTGGAATCTAGTACTTCACTTTTAACTAACTTGTCAATAAATTTGGGATGAGATATAATTTGGTCAGTGGCTTCTGATCCATTCATTGTAACTAATATGTAGATGAGTCCTTGTCATCTACTAACTTTTCAATAACTTTGGGTTGAGATAAAATTTCATCAGTGGCATCTAATTCATTCATTCTAATTAATATGTAGATGTTTCCTTGTCTACGAATGATGCCTTGTCTATTGTTAACAACTTAAATTCTTCATAGATAGATAAATCTTTATCAGTAGTGACACTTTGCTTTTTTCACTTGGGCCCAATATGAGGGTTATGTTATTTACCATTTGTAGCTTAACGTTCGAAAATATTGCTTATTTAACGAAGTGAGAGGATGTTTCTTTGTTGAATTTTAGATTGCTCTTTTTATTTAATTTTTTAACTTCTTGTAGTAAGGCTTAACCATGCCTTTATAGAATATTAATTTTCATATCTTTGTTTAATAAAATCTTCTCATATTTTCTCTTAACATCTTATATCTCTTTGAGTGAATTTTGATCATTTTGAAAAACCACATCTAGTACTTCTTCTATATCTTTTGATGAGACAATTTCTATGCACGACTTCATTGCAAACACTTGTAATGCTATCTTATTTTATTATGTCTTATGTATAAATTTATTAATATATATATATATAAAGATAGAGAGAGAGATATTTTATGTCAATTACTAAGAATTTACACTCCATATGGGATCGGAGCCACGTTTTTGTCTGCTGTTGTTTCTAAATCATCGCTCATACAGTTTTTCTTTTTTTTCGTTCCACAACCCTGATGCCTACCGTGATTATTTTTGTTGCTCGTGCTTTCGATGTACCCGGGCCGTCCACCCTCCTCAAACTCTGATTCTTCCTATGTTTTTCCGATACCCTGTAACCTTTCCTACTCCATTTTTTTCTTCCCGTTTTCATTCTGCCGCGTACTGAGCTCTGACCAATCTGCTGCCATCGACTGATCTGGTCCCCCACTGTATTCAAAATCGTCAACTATCATACGTCACATTCGGTCAATCATAACACCTTTTGAAACCATCAAATTATATATATTATATAGTTTGGTTATATAATTCACATTCGGTCAACCGTAACACCTTTTGAAACCATCAAATTATATATATTATATAGTTTTGTTATATAATTTTGTTATAGTCTTTATATATTAATTAATTAATAAATTATATATATATATATTAAAGTCCACGGGGTCCTGGATACACGATTATCAGGTGCTTTGTTAAGACACTTCTTGATGTGAAGTCATCGGTTCAATTCCCTGCCCCAATCGGGGTGATATATTGGACACAGTGAAGATGTGGTTTTGTCAAGCTTACAAATATATATATATATATATATATATATATATATATATATATATATATAGGAATAAGATTAAGCTCGAGAAATATTTACCACCACATACTCGACCAATGTCTTCATCAATGATGATGAACGATTTTAATAGAAAATTGTTAGATCTTGAAAATAAGGTTGTAATACATGCTAAAGAAATTAAGGAGCTCCATGACACAATGCGGAGTATAAATAATCAACACAAGAAAAATCATAATGTAGAATATGAAACCCTTACAAATAACATTGATCAGAATCACAATGAAGCAATGGAGACACTAAACCTTATTTGTGAAAATTTGAAAATTAAAATTGATCAAGTACCCCAAAATAATGAAGCTAATCAACACCAATATCCTTCGATTACATCAAATTAAAAACTCACAACATACCCCTGAAGGTCCAAAAACATCTTCCAAGACCAATCCATAAAATAGTAATATGAATTTTGAAAATATGCAACTCACAAATCAATACCCAATTATGTAGCTCTCGAATCAATATTCCTTCTTCATCCCAACAATTGCTACATATCAATGAAAAGAAAATTTTGAGATTTCCAAATTTGATGGTAATGATAAATACAATTTTGCATGGTTCAATAAAATATAAAAATATTTCGAAATTTAAGGAGAAAAAAAAAAAAGATCACACATGAATCCATGAAAATGTAAGGAGAAAAATATAATTGTTATATGTGGTGGAAGAAAACAACCCATGCTATAAACTAGAGGAAATTAAAGAATAGATTCTTTAAGATGTTCCAAGGTGTCATAGAAGAAGATTTCATCTTGACACTGGCAAAGCTACACCAGAAAGGGGATGTGAACGAATATACTAGAGAATGGGAAACTCTAGCTACACGAGTACCTAGGTTATCAGAGACTCGTCACATTCAATCATATGTCACGAGATTTAAACCAAATCTCTAGGATGAGCTTAATCTTCATGAAATCACCTCTATAGAAGAAGCAAGACAGAAAGAAAGAGCCACAGAAAAGATGCTTGAAATAATACAATTGCCAAAAGTTGAAAGAGTATGTTCGAGAAAAAGTTTCCCTAGACTTCTAACGTGGAAAATAAAAAGTACATTCCACCACAACTATGCAAAGTAGGAAAAATTAACTTGGAAATGAAAAAAATAAAATAGGGTAAGTGCAAACGTTGTGGCAAAAATGGGATTCTAAGCATAAATATGTTAAAGGGAAAGGTACCAAAGACATGTATACATGTGAAGCAACCAATGATTCAGATAATGAAGAATTAGACATAGAAGAAGTTGAAAATTCTCCACAATTTTTCCCATAATGAGACAAAGAAAATATTCCTCAAGTTTCATTATCAGCCATGACAGGTATATCTCAACCTCAGACATTAGAGTTAAAAGGAAATATACAAAAAACAATGTAATGATTCTGATAGATCTTGGCGGAACTCAAAACTTTTTGGACTCAAATACTGAAAAAAGGCTCAACATCATCACATATCCAATGTACAATATGAAATTTTTGGTAGTCAATGGAAAGAAAATAGAAAAAGTAGGGAAATGCCATAAGGTAAAATTGTAGATTCAAGACTACAATCTAGAATCACTATTCTACATTGCACAATTAGGAGGAGTGGATGTGCTTCTAGGTGTCCAATAGTGACAGACCCTAGGCAATTACTCTGCCAACCATCAAAATAAATTTATAACGTTGAGATGGGAGAGGCAAAAATACAAGTTATATGGTTTTCAGCCTCCTCAAAATCAAATTGTATCATCCTACCAGATGATGAAGCTGATCCGAAAAGGAGAAGAAATTCATGTAGTGCAACGTCATCAAATGGAAATGATAGCTTCCAAATTGGTTAGCGAAGAACCACCTAAAGTTCAAGAATTGATCCAAAAACACAAAAAGGTGTTCCAATATCTTCCTATGAAGATTCCTACTAAAAGAGAAATCGAACACATAATCGAAATCAAATTAGGGTCAAACCCTATCAACATTAAGCTGTATATATCTCCACATCATCAAAAAACTGAAATTGAAAGATTAGTCCAGGATATTTTGAAGTGTGGAATCATTACAAAAATTAGAAACCCTTACGTTGCTCCGGTGGTTCTAGTCTGAAAGAAGGATTGATCATTTATATTATGCCTATATTACTGAGAGTTGAACAAGATAAAAATTAAGAACAAGGTTTTGATCCATTTTATAGACGAAATGCTATATGGACTTCATGGAGTTAGGTACTTTTTACAATTAGACTTGATACATGGATACTACCAATTCAAAATAAGGTTAGAGTACATAGAAAAAACTACCTTCTGTACACATGAAGGTCGTTACGAGTTTAAGGTAATGTATTTTGGGTTAATCAATGCTCCAACAACCTTCTAGGCTATCATGAATGAGGTATTTCGTCCATATGTAAGGAAATTTTCATTAGTATTATCTCATGACATCCTAAACTATAGTAAAATGTGGAAAGATGATCCATGACATCTTGAGCAAGTCCCCACTATATTAGAAGAACATCAATTTTTTGCAAAGATGTCCAAATGCACTTTTGGGATGGAAGAAGTAGAGTACCTTAGACACATAATATCCGATGAAGGAGTAAAAGTAGATCCTAATAATATCAAATCTATAATATAATGGCCCAAACTACGTAACATCACCAAATTAAGAGGATTCTTATATTTGAATGGATATTATCGAAGTTTTATTCAAAACTCTACTCATGTAACAAAACTTCTAAAGAAGAACTCATTTCGATGGGACGATGAAGCATGAAAGCATTTTTAAAAGCTAAAGGAAATTATGTCTAATGCACATATATTAGCAAATCCAAAATTTTCAAAGGCAATTTTAATTGAATGTGATGCTGCAGGTTTTGGAATTGGGGAAGTATCGATGTACGGTGTTCATTAAATTACATTTGAAAATAGGAAGATCAAAGAGAAATAATGTCTCAATTCTACTTACAACAAGGAAATTCTCACCGTTATGCATGCATTATCCAAGTGAAGGCAATATCTCTTGGGAATTAAGTTTTTAATACAAACAGAAAATTATAGTCTTCAATGCCTCCTCCAACAAAAATAACTTTCGAAAGAACAACAAAAATGGATTGAAAAAATTGCCACCTTCGACATGGATATATTACATAATGAAGGGAAAGACAACGTGGTAGCAGCTGCTCTATCCAAAAAAGATGAAGAATCATAATTAATTGCAATTTTGGTTTTAGTTCGAGAATGGCTTAATGAAATTCGAAATTAGTATGCAAAAGAGACAAAAACAAGTGCTATAATCAGTAACACTCCTGAGAATTCAAAATTTGATTGGAAAAATTATATTCTATCATATAAGGGAAGAATTTACTATTAGGTCACTATATTACTAGTGTAGTCCCTTATTATTGTTCGTGTCACCCCCTTATTGTTGTTGTACTCGTGTAGTTCCCATATTATTATTATTGTGACCCATAAAACCCTACTATTGTTATTGTTGTGCCCTTAATTATTATTGTTAGGTCAAGTGGATTATATTGTGACCCCATGGACTCCTATATATAAGGAGGTGTTGTCATTTGAATCATCCAAGAATTTTTCATTTATCTGACGGAAAGGAGGTTTCCCCCTCGAAGTGGCTCATTTATAAGGCATTGATCTCTCTTTTCTTCTATTTCTGGGTTTGGTTTCATAACATTTGGTATTAGAGCTTTGGATTCTAGGGTTTCATTGATTCAAACATGTCATAAGATAAAACTTTTTTTTTACGAAGGTTTAGAAGCTAAAACAAAAACCCATTTGTGAATAAATGCTGAGGAACGTTGTGTAAAAATTTCAGATCTTGGTTTGCAACATTTTCGGAGATATGATCTATGGAAGTTAGGGTTTTTGTAGGCTCTTGAATTTCATCTCGAAGAGGTGACCTTGGAAAAATCTTCATAAATATCTCTCTAAGCATCGGATTGGAATTATGTAAGTGATCAAAAGTACATGGATGGTAGTTTTATTTGTATCAACTTCAGAGCCTAAGGAGGAAACAATGACACGTGGAATGCCGTACAAGTTCTCTCTATTGAAAGAGTCCATAATTAGGTCATTGTGGGAGTTTGGGCACAAATTTTCCTTGAATAATCCAAATTAGGTCAGACCTATGGCATTGCAAAGAAGACGCAGAGGGATACTATATTACCGAAGATAAATTAGTGGGGATAGGAATTTACAAAGATACATCAGATTCAATATCGAGACCCTCAAAAGAAATAAAAATGTGTGTATTGTTTTTTTAAATTACATAAGTCTTGTTTGAAAAATAAGTTTGAAGGGATTCCAAGGGAAAATTGAAGCATGGATATCAGTATTGGGTCTTAAAATGGCCCCTAAAAATAATTCAACACCCATTAAGCCCTCAAAAGGCTCTACTATGACTGATGAAGAGGAAGAAGTGCAACATGATATAACAAAATTACAAGACCAAGTGCACCAATTTTTTCTCTGGAAAAAAACAACAAAAAGTGAAATTGAAGTTTTCAGGAAAGCTATGGAAGGTAAGATGGATTTTTTGAATAGATGTGTGGAAGTTTTGAAAAATGGAATGGAAGCTAATAGGGATGACATGGAAGCTAAGAAAGATAAAAAACTGAAAGAAAACATTGAAAACATGAAGAATGATCTAAAAGTAGACATGGAAGGGTTGAAGGAAGGTTTGACAAAGTTGATAAAAAAAAATATTCCTAATGGTGAAAAGGTTGTATAGGAAACTCATGATGAGCAAAAAATGAATGTTAATTATGATTTCATAAACTCTAATTTTGGATTGAAGCCCCACCATATTCCAAAGCTCGATATGAGTAAGTTTGATGCCAAGTATCTCGTAACATGGACACTTCAAATGGAGAAATATTTTGATCTCCATAATGTGCAAAACACTCAAAAGGTACGCACTGCAAATTTATATCTATAACAAAAACATTTGTATGGTATTGACAGCTTTTCTCTTGTAAAAGAATTGTCACTTGATCAATTTTTATGGAGGAAATGATAGCACATTATGAGGATACAAAGAGAAACACCTTCTTTAGCCAATTTATACACTACAAGGAAAAGACCCTCTAGCAGAGGTTATAAAGGATGTTTCTAGTGTTACAAAATTGGCCAAAATTGTCAAAAAAACATTTTCTACAACATCCGTTTATGGTTACAGAGGTTTTTGCGGAGCTTTTAATGGAAATTCAACACAACTAAAAAACAATGGGTGGCCGAAGGTTATTAAAGATGTTTTTTTCATCGATCCGCTACTATGGCTTGAACGCATCGGTGCGTACATATAGAAGGTGCCTCGAGGCAGTCGAAGGAAAATGCACCACACCGTTAAGGTATAAAACCGCACCAGGCATAGTGTTGGTGATACAACGCATGGGGCCATTCTAATTGGTCTTGGGATTTATGCGGTGCACATAGGTTGTATCAAGACACCAGTGCATAGTATCAGAGAAAAGGACTGAGATTTATAATTGGTATGGGTATTCATGCAGTTCCCATAGGTCATACAAATGCATCGATGCTTATAGAAACATAAACTTTGTTGGTGTCCGCATATGAACTAGATTCAATCCTTTTTCCACATAAATTATCAACCTGAGGGTGTTAGTTATTTCAAGACTAACAACAAAGTATATGTAGCTACAAGAACATGGTCTGCTGTGAATCAAATGTTTAATCTATAACACAAATATCATTGTAAAAACAATAAATAAATAGAAGAAATAAAAAGTATCCACAGTACTAACATAACTGTAACAGAAATTAACAAATCACACAAAACATAGTTATGAAAGAAAAGCAAGAAGAACACAACAACTGATCACAAGAGTGGGCCCAACTCTTGGATCAGGGCTATGGAAACTCAAGTGTTACAGGAGAAAAAATGAGATGTTGTGTATAGATTAATAAAAAGAATGATTAATTACAAGATCTATATCTCTGTGTAAAGGGGGTCTCCCGATTCATAGCCCATAGGCTTCTTTATACCACAACTCTGAGATCCCCCAATTTCTCCCAACAACTCCATTGTTACAAAAATATACATTGTTACAATGGCAACCGGATTTCCTAGAAAGAAACAATAAGAAGCCCAAATATAATGTTGATACATCCATGGATGTTACACTGTAGTAACAAATAAGGGAGGTGCTGGAAAATGATGGGGTGTGCCCTGTCTTGCGGCCGTAACACGCCTGTTGTAGCCAAATCTGAAGAAAGATAGGAGTTAATACATAAAAAGGTAAAACCTCCATGACATGTACATCATTAATCAAATATCCCATAAAATATAGGAGAAAGTGTTTTACCGCATGCTTTTAAGATGAATAATGGCACAAAGAGATAGAAAGGTAGGGTAAAAATGAGAGAAGAAGGTATAGAAATCCGGTGCCCAACATCTCCCCCCGACTAATCTATCTGCATGTCCTCATGCAGCTCGTCGTCTCCTCAGGTCCAGATTGGACTGACACTGATTAGCATGAAGCTCTCCAAGGTCATATTCTACAGCCATCTCTGTTCCTGGTGGTTTATATCCCTATGTCAAAACAACATCTTTCCACCAGTCGGGTTCAACGTTATAAGCAGGAGTATACTGTTCAGCTGGCAGCCATAAAAGGGGAAATCTCAATCTCAATCTCATCCATCTAACCCCACAGGTATGAATACATGCCACATAACGCGACATTCTTTCCAAGGCACATGCAAAGTTAGGGGCCCCAAATGGTTCTCTTCCCCTGATGGCTGGAGAAGAAAACATCCATATTTTCTGACAACTATCCAGGGAATCCTGGCGAAATGTCGTAATCTAGCCGACACACAGGTCAGCACGCCAATTCTGAGTTGTCGTCATGTGTTCCTTTCGACCCTGAATCTATAGAAAGGTATAATTTTTATTGTCAATTTTTGAGGACTGACCATGCTCTCTTCGTACCATTAATGGTTTTCCAGCTTGATTTTCTTCAAATGTATCTCAGGCCTGTCTCCATTTAATCTGATTGATGGTATAGGAAGTGAAAGCCCTTAAATGAATGTCCCCCATGAATGGAATGGGATTAAAGAACTAATCTTGCTTTAAATAATACCCATGCATGTAGAGCTCACACATTAAATGTTGTCCTATAACATCATGAATTTTTAAAATACGCAGAAATTGAATGGGGTCCTCAATTTCATACCAAATCTCCTTATATATACTTTCAAGAAAAAAGTGAAGAAACTGCTCATGAAGGAATAAGGAATAACTATGTGTAGGAGGTCTGTAGGCCATTACTTGTTGTACTAGGGAGAACATATTCTCCTTATTTGTCTTTAGCAACTGAATTTGTTCTTCCAACTCTTTTATCCTAGCCTTCTGTTTGGCTTGCTTCAACTGAGCCTTGTATAATTGATCTATGTACCCTGTAATGAATCCAGTAGCTCATTTCCGAACCTTGTCTATTTCTTTCTTGTGGTCACTTGTTGCAGACTGCCATTTCTTAATTTCGGTGGCCAATACGAATTCCCGACCTTCTAACAATTCTTCGATTGGGACGGTTTGGGTAGCCGTAGTGGAGACTTCAACCTTTGGATTTATTGACCTCCATTTGTAGACCTTTACCTTCCTTTTTAAATGTGACACTTTCTTCTTCAAATTCTGAACTTCTCTTTTCAGTCTTATGGTTTCACTGAATTGTAGCTGGTACCTCTTTTTAAGAGGTAACCTTCTTTTATCGCACTGTTCGACCCATTCCTGTTTAACAGTGAATTCAGATTCTAGACCTATGACATGCTCATAAGGTGGTCGAATGCTACTGACGTCTTCTCCTGATCCTTTCATTAAACCCTCCTGGCCAAGCCCCTGACCCACAGGTCCTTCTTCTTCTATATTTCTCCCAAAAAATTTTGTTGTTTTGCCGGCAAATTAATTGACCCTTCTATGTTCTGATAATTCTACAGGAACTATTGTTTCCTGGTGAACCTCCAATTATTCTGGTTCACTAGTTTCTAGGCCAACCTTGGCTGTGTCAACAAATTTTAATACCGGGGGAACAACAACTTATTCCACCAACAATTTAGGTGAGTCAAATCCCCTTGCTCCTCTAGGCATAATGGACTGGAATGTAGAGTAGGGAATGGATCCCTCATCATCATCCCCAGGTTGGAATGAAACTTCATGCATTACTACCTCAACCAGAGTCAATGCTGGTTCTTGTGGAGCAACATTGATTCCCTAGCTCAATTCCCTTCTTTCCTCCTGCCCTTCTCTTATCACTTCTTCTTCATGGTTCAATACTGGTTCTTGTGGAACAGTGTCGACCACCCCACTCATTCCTTCCCTAGATTCTTTTTCCCCAGGAATCACCCTTGTTTTCACAGTTGGTACCAATTGTTGAGGTCCAACATTGTTTCCGCAGTTCGACTCCTCTTGTTCCAGCCAAATTCGGGGTGGTTCTTGTGTAGCACCCCCAATTGTATCAACATCCATTTTTATCAGGGAAAGTGATGATATTTCTTGTGAAACATCATCACTTTCCATTTCTCTATCTACAATTCCATCCCTTTGTTCTTCATTGGAAAATGTTGCCGACTGTATCACAATATCAATTTCCTGCATAATGTCCATAATTCCTTCCTCTCTGGGTTCCTCGAGCGAAGCTGGTTCTTGTGTGACAGCTTCGTCAGTGCTGCTAATTAGCTCTTCCATTCTGATTACCTTTTCCGTGGCTTTTTCCAATGAGGCTGGTTCTTGTGTGACAGCCTAGTCCTCATTGCTCATTGCTTCCTCCATACTCATTTCTTCAGGTTCCTCCTGATCAATCATCATCTCCTCTTCCTCAGGCTCTTCCTGATCAATATCTATTTCCATTTCCTCAGGCTCCTCTTGATTGATTTCCTCTGAAGGTTCCTCTTCCACCTGACCAGCCAGAGAGGCTGGCTCTTCTTCTCTAGCAGTGACCATAGCTGCTACCTCTTCTTCTGAGTATCCACAGAGTTCTTCCCAAGAAACCTGTAGCCTACTTATTACATGCACAACCAAAAATTGCACCAATCCATGGTTAGAGAGTACTGCCGTCATCCGGTGGGAGCACCGAGTAGCCTGTGCCATATGCAGCGATTGTTTTAATAGAAAGAATGGCATGTTTAGGGCATGCTCCTGATTCTATGGAAATTGGAGGTGCATTAGAATTTTAAAATGATAGTTCAACAGAGCTGAGGCACAACCCTCGCAGGTAATGTATTTAATCATTAAGCCTGCAACTTTGTTCCATGGATACGTTATAGTTATACGCTCATATCCCTTGCCCAATTGAACTACACTTTCACCTTTTTGCAAAAACAATTCAGGAAACTCTGGGAGAGAAACCTTTGGAGAAAACCATTACTGCCCCTGCTATCTAAGCCTACTAACCTTTGCAATTACTTCCTCCATAACAGGAATTTCTAGACCTCTAAGCCACGAATGATTCTTCTATAAATTGAGTGCAAATTCCATTGTAATACCTCCATCGAATTCCTGCAATCTGTCAAAGTAGACATCCCAACCTACGTCGACAAAAATTTGCCAAGCTTTTGGATTGCTGCGAATTGAAACTATGTTTTCAGGCTCATGCCGCACAACCAGCCCACGCATACTGTGGATACTTGTAGCAGCACTTCCTGTAGTAGCATACCATTGGGCAAGGTGGGTACCGGATTTGGAGGAACAACATAGTGAAAATGGACAAGTGATAACAGTAAATATGATTGGTAATTCTCAAAAAATGAGAAAAATCATAAAGAAATATGGTAAATGTGGTAGAATAGGAATAATAATTACTTGTACAAGATAGATGAGACATTTTGTGAATCCCAATAAGTTTAAATGATGGTACCTCATATTAATGTGATCCGTAAGGTGTACCGTGAGTGAGATGTCATTATTAACTTATGGGGTAATTATTACATTGTCCTTGGCATGACGACACCCCCCCCACCCCCCCGACTTAAATTTTGACATCCGCGACATTAAAATATTCACATGGGATATTTAATTAAATCAGTACGAGTCACATGAAGGCATACCTGATGGCCTACCTAGATGATGGGATGGTGTAACAGCATCGGTGTAACAACATCGGTGTAACAACATCTGGTGTAACAACATCAAAGTAACGGCATCAGTGTAACAACATTGGTGTAACAGCATCTAGTGTAACAACATCGATGTAACAACATCGGAGTAATAACAACTAAGTAAAAACAACATGAGTAGCAGCAATCGAGTAACAACATTTGGTGTAGCAGCATCAGAGTAAAGACAACCAAGTAACAAAAACATGAGTAGCAGCAACCGAGTAATAGCATCTGGTGTAGCAGCATCAGAGTAGCAAAAACTGAGTAACAACATTCGGTGTAGTAGCATCGAAGTAATAGCAACCAAGTAATATCAACATAAGTAGTAGCAACCAAGTAACAACATCCAATGTAGCAGCATCAGAGTAGCAGCAACCAAGTAATAGCAACATGAGTAGCAACAACCGAGTAACAACATCCGGTGTAGCAACATCAGAGTAACAGCAACCAAGTAACAACAACATAAGTAGTAGCAACTGAGTAACAACATCCGGTGTAGCAACATCGGAATAGCAGCAACCAAGTACAACAACATGAGTAGCAGCAACTGAGTAACAACATCGGCTGTAGCAGCATCAGAGTAACAGAAACCAAGTAACAACAACATAAGTAGCATCAATCGAGTAACAGCATCCAGTGTAGTAGCATCAGAGAAGCAACAACTAAGTAACAACAACATGAGTATTCCTTGATTTTTACTCCTTAGCCGTAGCTCCTGTAAAACGAAAAAAAAATAGAACAAAATTCTTTATTATTATTATTATTATTATTATTTATTTATTTGTATTTTTACAGAGAGGGTGCAGAGGAGAGATTCTCTACACTAATAACCTTCAAACCAGATTTCTCAAAGAGTTGTTTAATAAAAGAATCCTTAGAGGCTAGCTGGTAGTATAGTCTGAAGAGATGTCCATTGACTGTAAAGGAAGTACATGTATCGTCAATTATCACTAGCCTGACTGTTCCATTATCAAATAAAGCATTCACCCCATAAGGTCCCATCCACCGAGTGTAAAGCTTTCCCTTAAAATCTTTAAAACGAGAGTCATAAAGTAGTGCCCAATCTCCACTTTGAAACACCTTGTTTCTAATAAACTTATCATGCCATTTCATCCTCTGTTGCTAAATAGTAGTAGTTCACTGGACAACCATTGAACGTATCTCATCAAGTTCATTGAGCTCAGCCAATTGGTGTTTTTGGGCATCTGATAGATCTAATCCAACTTCCAAAGCTGTTCTGAGCATGCTGATTTCAAATTCAATTGGTAACAATGGAGATTTCCCATAAACCAATTCGAATGGTGAAAACCCAGTTGTATTCTGCCATGTTGTTCTATATGCCAATAAAGCCTCTAGAAGTTTTTAAGCCCAATCTCAACGATGGTATGCCACAGTTTTATTCAAAATATTTCTAATGTTTTATTTGTGATTTCCACTTGTCCATTTTCCTGGGGATGGTATGGATATGTCACTCTGTGCTTGAACCCATATTTTTGCATAAGCTTTGCTATCTTGTTTGATGTGAATTGTCCTCCTCCATCTAAAACAACCTCTCTTGGAGTACCGTACCGAGAAAAAGTTTCTTCAAATAGAAAATCTGAGACAAGCTACTCTGTTACTTTCGTAACTGCTTTGGCTTCCACCCACTTAGTAACATAATCAGTACCGACATATATGTGGACTTTCTATTGGGAGGGTGGGTTAAAGGGTCCAACAAAGTCAATAGCCCATTTCTCGAAAAGTTTGAGAATTAGCTGTGCCTGTGTTGCACTAAAAATTGTCATCTTGACATTCTGCTATTTGTATGAGCTCATTATCACTCATTCTGATATGCATCAGTGAGTGTGAGGATAGTTCCTTTTACTGTGTCAACCTCATTAAAAAATGAATCAGTTAGTCGAGAGCATAGTTCCTTTTCTTGTGTCAAGCTCGTTAAAAAAATGAAACAAGCTTCTGAGGATAGTTCCTTTTACTATGTCAACCTCATTAAAAAATGAATCAGTGAGTGCCAGGATAGTTCATTTTGCTGTGTCAACCTCGTTAAAAAATGAATCAGTGGCCTGAGGATAGTTCCTTTTACTGTGTCAACCTCGTTAAAAAATGAATCAGTGAGCCTGAGGATAGTTCCTTTTACTGTGTCAACCTCGTTAAAAATGAATCAATGAGTTTGAGGAAAGTTCCTTTTACTATGTCAACCTCATTAAAAAATGAATCAGTTAGTTCAGAGCATAGTTCCTTCTCTTGTGTTAAGCTTGTTAAAAAATGAAACAAGCTTCCAAGAGGAAAGTTATTTTCCTATGTCAACCTCGTAAAAAAATGAATCAGGTATGAGGACAGTTCTTTTCCTGTGTCAACCTCATTTAAAAATGAATCAGTAGGTAGATTGTAGAGAGTAGATTAATAGATTAGAAATAAGTAGTGTCTGAGGATGGTTCCTGTTACTAAGTCAACCTCGTAAAAAAATGAATCAGGTATGAGGAAAGTTTCTTTTACTATGTCAACCTCGTTAAAAAATGAAACACATTTCCATGAGCATAGTTCTTTTCCTGTGTCAAGCTCGTTAAAAAATGAAACAAATCCTTCCCTAATTGAGTCGAGTCTTTGACTAGATCTCGTCAATGTTAACTCATATATTTAGGTTAGTTATTTCAGTTTTCTTCATAATTTTCTTACAGTTTTAGGTCGGGTCTTTCATATGATCTTGTAAATGAACCTTCATTCCATCTAGCTATTAATTACCAAAAGTGTACTTAGTTGAATTAAATGAAGTAGGGGGGCATGCACTCTAGTAGTTACGCTTGGGGGGCATCAAGCACATTTTTCTCTCTGTTTCAAGCTTGTGTAAAAACGAAACCACTCTGAAGCATAGCTTTTCTCTATTTCAAGCTTTTGTAAAAATGAAACCTATCTTGATTCAATTTCGGTTATTTTCAAGACTCGTTAAAGTCATGAAAATCCCGAGATTATTTTGCTATATTTCATTCTCGTAAAACACATGAAAATGCCAAGTTCTTTATGTCTTCTCCTGCTCGTAAATTAAATTGAAATTCGAGTATAGGAGTACATTTTTATCCCTTTTTCGAACTCGTTAAAACTTACGAAAAAGAGAAAACCATGAGTACATTTTTATCCCTTTTTTCGAACTCGTTAAAACTTACAAAAAAGCGAAATCTTGAGTTCTCTTTTGAGCCCTTTTTAGACTCTTGAAAAATGAAAATATTGTCGAGTAATTGACTATTCAAACTCGTTAAAGTAAATGAATGATGGTCCTTTCAATATAATTTTATCCTTTTTACGGACTAAAATGGACTATTTACGAAAAAGGTATACGTTGACTAATTACGGTCAATAGAGTTCTCTCCCGCATTATTTTATCCTTTTTCGAGATCGAGAGACTAAATTTATGAAAAGGTACACCCACGGAGTTTTCTTAATTTTTTCTTCCAATTCCCTAAAATTAAAAAACACCAAGTTTCTCCTATACTGGACTCGTTAAAATTTAACAGTAAAGGACCTGTTCAATTTTTAAGCAGGAACGAACCACTCCTTCTAAGGGTTCGAATCTTAAACTAAGTTGAACTCATCAGAAGGATGATCTTATAAACAAGCAAATGTAATCCTCCTCAAGCTTGTCAACAAGAAGAGGTACTTGCCAGAAATGGTGGGGGAAAAGAGAAAAAAATGAACCTGTTTGTTGTATTTTTATTTTTCGAAAAGCCGTTAACCGCTCTTGAACATGACACTTTTGTTCACCTTGGCTGGGAAATCCTTTCCCTAACATTTAATAAAACCATATTGAAAGTCTTCAGCAAATTTCTCGGTATTAGACTTGGGTCAATTGTCACCAAGCCATCTGCAATGTCGTGATGTGTTCAAGAGGACAATTCAAACAAACCATTCATCTACAAAATATCTGTCATCCATTTTGACCATCCCTGAGTTAGTCCTTGCCAATATATTTCTTCAAAACTTGATCTATGATTTCGTGTTCTGGACTTGCCTACGACAGATCACTTTCTATCGACGATAGCTGATTATCTAGGAATTTGATCTAGAAATCGTCAGTACCTTGAAATCTGCATGCCTTAATGGTAGGTTTCTTGCCTTCGATGACAGGTTGCATCATTGACCCTCAATCGAAAGATTCCGTGACATGTTCGACTTCATCTTATTCATTCACATTTCATGGTTTGTATTAATTACTTTGAGAGTCATTGACATTACTGGTGGTTACTCTCACACTTGTTAACGGTCTACATCGTTGACTGGTAATCAAGTGGTTTCTACCATGTTTGACTTCGACACATTTATTCACATGGATAGAATCATACTGGTTCGAGAAACGGAAATCAAGACCCTAGATCTAATTTCTACCATCCAGGCTGCGAGGAATTTTGTTATTCAGTTATACAGTGGACTATTCATAAATAGATGGCTGCATCCATACTGTGCCTACACATGTCTATACTGTTGATGTATTGAAAATCATTCCTGTATCAGAATAGTTTAAATCAGTTTTCTAGTTAGTTTTGATCTGAGTATGGGAATGCCTACCTCAGCAATGATATGTCTACATATATATATTTTTCATTGAATGTTTTTCAGGTTCCAACTAGGTTTCCACATGATGATCCTTGAAATGATAAAGTACTGCACTCTTCATATATGACAGACTTCAGCTTCATTTATTCCAGACTTTGCAATTTAGGGGGCAATCTGTTGCACTAAAAATTGTCATCTTGACATTATGCTATCTGTATGAGCTCATTATCACTCATACTTCCTCCTTTTCAAGTCTAACACATCAGTTCCTCATGTCAAGCCTTAAAAATAAGAGAAAAGTTCTTAAAAATCTCCTTAACTTTGGTATCACACTTTCTATGTATCTTGCCTGCAGTCCCACACCTAATGTTCATGACTCCTACATACCTGAATGCACTTTCTCTGTGTTGTGGGTGCGGACCTCTGTAAAAGATTAAAAAGGTGTAAGTAAACTCAAAAATCTCACTTTCAGTAAGTTCTAGAAGCCTCTAGAAGGAATCTTACGGTGGCAGAACCGCTCTTTTGAGGTTCATGTATCCCTTGCCTTAAGGAGCTAACCCCTTGATGTGAGGAGCTTATCCCTTTGAAGGAGGATTCTATCCCTTCATAGTTGGAACTGAAACCTCCTCTTTTGCATTATAAAAAGAGGCATTGGGTAGCCTCAAGGAGAGTTCAAGCTTTAGAATTTTTTGAGGTAAAGTGTTGTTGGGATTCAAACTCATGTAACTGAGATTTTGTGAGGAGAGATCACATACCTCTATCTGTCTCAGTCGGAAGAGTGCAAGGCTTGTCGAGTAGAGGAGATTCCTGCTTTGGACCCTGGGAAGGCCTGTTCAACATCAAGGCTAAGGTTGTAAGTTTTTCCTTCTTTCAAAGTTAATACAAATGAATTCATTTTTCTCAATAAGCTGTTAATTAACTGTTTATTTCATGGATTCCTTGATCACCATGATAGGCATGATTTATAATATTTACTATGCAGGTGCTATTTAATGTTTTCTTGTTTGTGACTGCAGGTCTATAAAGATAACTCCTTCAAGTGATCGAGGGACAACTACTTCGAAAAATCGTTGGAATCTATGGTAAGACCTTAACACCTTTATAGTATTCTTTTGTAAATCACATATGTCTAGATAAAGATAGGTTTATTTGGCTATTTGTTACTAGATTACCTTTTGGTACTAGGGAGATTGATATTGTCTGCAAGATTGATTTATCCGACCAACAACGTGCAAAGGAATTTCATCTGCTTTACCGGACTGCCCCATACGTTGGCAACTATCAAAGCTCCTAACATAATTCTGAGCATCATGACAAATGGAAGGCCAATAATATCCCATTTGCAACACCTTATGGCCTGTTATTTTGTTTGTGAAATGCCGTCCACAAGGGCCATCATGGGCAGCTTTCAATATTTCATAGATATCATCTTCAAACATGCAGTGCCGAATCTACTTATCTGATCTTCTATGAAAAAGGTATCCTACCATCCAAGAATATCAGGCACTATGATGAATAACCTTTCGTTGTTCCCTATATGACAAATGAGGAGGCACTTTCCCTGTAGCAAGATAGTTAGCAATATCTTCATACCATGGAGGGTTAGTAGAGACTGCAAAAATATATTCATCAGGGAAACTGTCTTCTATTGGTGTGCATTCATCATTGTTATTCATTCTATATAGGAAATTGGCTACTACATTATCTTTTCCTGGCTTATCGAATATTGTAATATCAAATTATTGAAGCAATAGTAACCATCCCGTAACACGGCCAGGAGTAATGGGTTTATTCATCAAATACCTAATTGCTGCGTGATCAGTATGGAAAATAGTAGAATACCCAGTGATGTAGTGTCAGAACTTACTGATAGCATAAATGACAGCTAAGAATTATTTTTTTGTAACTGTATAGTTTAATTTAGCAGGAATTAAATTCTTGCTGACGTAATAAATTGCATACAGTGTTTTCTTTACTTGCTGTCCTAAAATAGCCCCTACTTCTGTATGAGAAGCATTCATATGTATCTGAAATGGTAATGCCCAATCAGGTCCTCGAAGGATTGGGGTCGTGCACACCAGTCCTTTAATTTTCGTGAAATATGTCTCGCAATCTTTAGTCCATAAAAATTTTGCATCTTTTGTTAGCAATTGAAATAATGGATGTGATATTTTAGCAAATTTTTCTATAAAGCACCTATAATAACCAGCAAAACCAAGAAAGCTACGTACCTTTGTGGGTGTTTTGGGTATCGGAAAATGTAATATTACCTCTACTTTAGCCGGATCAACCTGAATTCCAGCAGCTAAGAGGAAATGTCCCAATACTACTCCTTCTTCCCTCGTCATATGGAATTTGACTATACTCAACGATACATGGGTTTGTTCACATATTTTGAGTACCTTCTCCATATTTTCCAATCCCTCCTCGAATGAATTCCCATATGGAGTAAAATAATCCATATAGATTTCAACACTATCATAGACCAAATTAGAAAAAATTCCCAAGATTGCCCTCTCGAAGGTAGCAGTAGCATTTCACAGGCCAAATGGAAGGACCCTATATGCAAAGGTTCCCCATGGGAATGTGAAGGTTGTCTTATCCTGGTCTTCCGGGGCTATCTCGATCTGGTTATATCCGTTGAATCCGTCCAGGAAGGAAAATAATTTCTTTCTAGCCAAGGTGTCCAGGACTTGGTCAATAAATGGCAAAGGAAAATGGTATTTTGGTGTTGCCTTATTTAATTCCCTGTAATCTACATAGATCCGCCATTTACCATTATTTTTGGGAACAATAACTAGCAGAGATACCCATTGGCTATCTAAGATGGGATAAATGAATCCTACATCCAACAATTTTTGTAATTCTTCTTTAACAATATTTTTGAGAGCAGGATTCATCCTCTGTTGAGGCTGTCTTATAGGGCAGAAATCTTCATTAATGTAAATATGATGAGTGCATAGACTAGTAGGGATACCCTTCATGTAGCTATAATCCCAAAAAAAATCTTCCTGATCTTCTTGAAGGACTTTCAAAAGTTGTTTGGTCTGGGATTCAAACAGATTCGGGTTGATATTCAATGTTTTCCCTGGTTCAATTTCGATTGGAGTACTATCATGGAATGGGGTCATAGGAATATCTTCTATGTCATCTTTTGGTTCCATGTTTTCCTGTGCCTCACAGCTCATAGCAGATTCTAGAATATATTGAGTTTGATTAGGAATAGAACTAGAATCATTAATGAAGGCATTAATGGCATCATCTTGAGTCTCTGTTTTAAATCAAAGGGCCTGGTCAATAGTGAGAACTGGTCTAACATCTTCATTTTCACGTTCAGGCTCTTCTATAGGTAGATTTTTCTGACTGGTTGATGATTTTTTAGATGGGCTTGGCTTCGTAGGAGAATAAAGCTTAAGGTCTTTCATAACTGTCCCATTGGATATAATCATATGTCCAGACTAACATCCTATATAAGCATATGCAGTTGCCAACCAGGGTCTTCCTAGGATCAATGGGTGACCACCCACTGAAGATCGAGTCTGCAATATATGGAGGTCCATAGGGTAATGCCATGAGTCTACTGAAATGATCACATCATCTAATTTCCCTACTGGTTTAATTGTGGATTTGTCTGCAAGTTCCAGGATAGTAGGGTTTGATTTCATGTTTCCAAGTCCTAATGTGTTCATTGTTTAAGCAATAATAATGTTAATGGCTACTCCCAAAGCCACCACTACATTTGGGATTTCAATCCCATTAATTTGTACTCTTAGATCAAGTTCCCAAGATCTCCTATTTTATAGGCATAATTTTTCCTAACATGATATCAGCTAGTCTTCCCATTACATGCACATTTAATGGATCCTTAGGTTTTCTACCTGGTTTCCTTGAGCAATATTCATTCAAAGTCTTTGCATAAATAGGTACGTCCCTCATAGCTTGTAAAAGAGGTATTTTAACAAAAATATTCTGTAGCTCCCCTATAAAATCGAATTTTGCTTAAGGGTTTGGTTTTCTCAAGGTCAATATTTAAGGAGATGGGGGAAATGTTAAATGACCTTGATTAGGAATAGCTTGGGAAGGTGTCTCGTTTATTATGTTTCGATCTACATTCTACCTCATTGTTCTTTGTTCTCATTCTGTATTTTCACTATCAAGTTGTTTTGTGATAATGGGTGAAGTAGGTTCATTTACTACCTGACCAGATCGTAAATTTACCTCATTGAGCCCTACGGTAGAAATGCTATAGGATGGAAGATTTAGTGTTTTTGTTTGTTGAACCTCTTTGCTATTTGGCTTTGGGTTGGGTTGGAGAGGAATCTGAGGTCTAATGGATGGGTTTCCTGGGGGCACATTAGAAGTAAACTAAAGTTGTTTTTGAGGCATAGGCTGAGGAAAATTTCCATTGGGAGGGGCTCCACACCAATTCTGATTCCATGAAGGATTTGGACTGGCTGGAGGAACCCATTGCTGCCAAGGGGGATACTGATATTGAGGCCACATGTCTAAAAATGGTGCAGATTGGGGACCCATACTAAAATTATGAAAATACTGGGATGGGTCCTAGAACATACCTGGATTCACTGCCAGTGGTCGAGGTTGCCATGGTTTCTTCTGCCCCATGAAATATAGCTGGTCCACTGGGCTTTCCTCGCTTGCTCCTTGGAAAATCGCTTTTAGCCCGGGTAAGGAGGGACATGCACTGGTTGCGTGAATCTATTCGCAGATTACGTAGGCTTCCACCGTGTTCAGCGGGCATTCCTTCAAGGGGTGTTTCTTTCTGCACTGAGGGTAGAGTATGGCCATGGTTTTCTCCAGCTCCATCTACTTCTGTTATTCCTGTAGTGTGTCCGTTTGGGATGATAGTTTACTCAAGATATCAGTCCTCAAATTATCTAACAGATTCCCAATCTCTGCTTTCGTGAGTCCTTCACCAGAGGTCTTTAACAACCAAATACCCTGTCCACTTCTAGCAGCCCCCCTTGAACATTTGATACAATAATCATAGATAGTTTCGAAATTCTCTTCTGAAATATCTCCTTTACCCACTATATCCAGGAGTTGCAATGAGTCCTCTCTAAGTGCTCTGAGAAGGATGATCTTTAAAATGTCCTTATCCAAGTCACTGTGTCCGGACCTCTATAGTATGTATTTAAATCATTCCACACAATCCTCCATATTTTCATCTTCCTTCTATGAAAATTTAAATATTTCCTCCTTAATGTCATGAGACTTGCAATAATCTTGATATTTTTCTAGGAAAGCTTTCTTCATTCATCTCATGAAGTAATCGTGCTCCCCCCTAAGCCCATAAACCATCTCAGGGATGTCCCTTTTAGGGTACCATCGAATATTTTCAGTTTCTGAGCATCAGTCATATAGTCGTATCCTCGAAAAAAAATATCAAATTCAAAAAGGAATATGTTAGGTTCCTCCAAAGAGATCCCATGAAAACTAGGCAAGGATGTCAAAGCCATGGGTCTCATTGTTGCATCAGCTGTAACATTTCCTATAGAAAAATCAATGGATGAACTTACAGGTGCCATAAATATCTTCCAATACTCAGTTGGAATTTTGGTTGGTTTCTCAGCTAGTATCTAAAGTGATTCAGCCATAGATGGTCACACCACACTTCCATGGTGCCTTGGTGACTCACAATCCTTCAAAAATTCCTTTACTAGATCAGAGTCTCCTAACTTAGGAACATGAATTTTCATAGCACTGCCTTGGTCTCTTGGGGATGAAAACCCTTTTTGGGGTTCTTTTTCCTAGTTAGAGTTGCTCAATTCTTCTGATCCCTTACTTTCCACTTCTTCCCCTTCTACTATTGATAAGGATTTATCTTCCGCTGGTACCCTGTTTATTAAATCTTCTATTGTATATGAAACATCTTCTAGTATCAATGATGGCACTGGTTGTTCCATAGACTACCCTTAGGACTTAGTCTGAACCCTAACCCTAGCAGCAGCACGATATTATGCCTCAGATCTATTTTTTTAAATAATTTCCTGAATATACGTCTTGCTCCCCAAATCCTTCCCTTTCTTTGGGGGTCTTCCTCTATCCCTCTTCCTCGGATCTTTGTCCATACAAATTGTGGAAAGGGTTCATTAAAGAAAATCAATCAATAGCTTAGGACCCGAAGTAGGAAATATAACTTCCTCCCCAGGATGAGAGAATAAAAAAAAATAACAAAAGAAAATAAATAAGAGTTCATGACCTAGAGTAGAATACTAACATACCCTCCCCAGGACGAGAAATTGGCCCCTAAAAAGAAAAACAGGAAAAATAAAAACAACAGGAAAGAAAAATTGAACTATGCCTAGGACTTAGGGAAAGGTTTTATAAAACACCTTCCCCAAGATGAGGGCTTAAATTTTTCTACAGAAAACAAAATGATACAAGAAACAAGAAAGAAGGAAAGAAGAAAGAAAATACAAAGCACTGGCACTCAAGAATTGAATCTGGGCAATAGATTCCCACCTCAAGACAAGATATTGACTTTGAGATCTATTGCAGATCCTATTCCTGCACCTACTAGCCTTCCCCGGCAATGGCACCAAAATTTTGTTGTCCGGATATGAACTAGATTCAATCCCTTTTCCACATTAATTATAAACCTGAGGGCATTATTTATTTCAAGACTAACGACAAATTATATGCAGCTACAAGCACATGGTCTTCTGTGAATCACAGGTTTAATCTATAACAAAAATATCATTATAACAAAAATAAATAAACTGCAAAAATAAAAAGCATCTACAGTACTAACATAATTGTAACAACAATTAACAAATCACACAAAACATAGTTCTGAAAGAAAAGCAAGAAGAATGCAGCACCTGATCATAATAGTGGACCAAACTCTTGGATAAGGGCTACAGAAACTTAAGTGTTACAGGAGAAAAAACAAGCTATTGTGTATTGATTAATAAAAAGAAGATTTAATTACGAGATCTATATCTCTGTGTAAAGGGGCTCTCCCGATTTGCAGATTGTACGCTTCTTTATACCATAACCCTGAGATACCCCAATTTCTCCCAACAACTCCATTGTTACAAAAATATGCATTGTTACAACGGCAACCACATTGCCCAACAAGAAACCATAAGAAGCCCAAAGATAACACTGATACATCCATGGCTGTTACGTTGTAGCAGCAAATAAGGGAGGTGCTAGAAAATGATGGGTTGTGCCCTGTCTTGCAGCCGTAACGCGCCTATTATAGCCAAATCTGAAGAAATATAGGAGTCAATACATAAAAGGGTAAAACCTCCATGACAAGTACATCATTACTCAAATATCCCATAAAATATAGGAGAAAGGGTTTTACCTCATGCTTTTAAGATGAATAATGGCACAAAGAGATAGAAAGGTAGGGTAAAAATGAGAGAAGAAGGTATATAAATCCAGTGCCCAACAAACACCCTGGTGCACAGTATCACACAAACGCACTGACATTTATAATTGGTATCCGCATTCGTCCGATGCCCATAGATCATACAACAACACCAGTGCGCATAGACACATAAACGCATCGGTATGTCATACCGCACAAATGCACCGATATTTTTAATTGGTTTTGACGCTTTTTTGGTGCCCATAGGTCGTATAAACACACCAAAACACTTCTGTAATACCCCAATTTCCTATGCTTTTTAATTAACAATTGAATAAGTCCAAAGGGGAAGTGGACCCCAATGGAGAACTAGTATGTGGATTTATTTTATTTTAATTAATAAAAATAAAATGGAGAATTATGTGTGCAATGACTAGATTGAGAATTGAGATCTGAAACCTAAATTCATGAGGATGCGGATAAGGTGATGAGACTTTCCCACACTTTCCAGAAATCCTTGGAAGGAATATTACCAAAATTATATTTGGACATAAAAATCTAATTTCCCCAATGAAAATGAAAGTAATTGGGAAGAGGATGAAAAGGCTGGAAAAGTAGAAAAGACAGCTTTAAAGTTCCTCTATGAGAGAAAGCCTAGGCAAAACAGGAAGAAAACGTCCTGAAATTACTGGACGTAGTAATTGGAAACATGCTTGGGAAATCACAGCTTAAATAAGCTAATCTAGGATACAAAAAGGGTTGTATACCACTAGGAGCTAAGGTCTCGGCTTGGGGGTGAGTTATGGAGAGAGAACTCTACTATTGGGTGGAACTAGTCAGAGCAATTGGGATGCACACATAACTAACGTAATTCTGGTTGATATGAATTTCGCATATGTGTTAAATGATATCTGATTAGGAAATTTTTAAGATATATATGTATGTGAAATGGTTGAAGCTAAGGCTAGTGGGAGTTACTTAGTTTAAATTTTCGGTTAGTACAATGTGCTATAAGAGGCCATAACTTTAATAGATTTTGTTATAGTAGTAACATGGAAAATTGTATGGTTGTATGGTGAAAAAGTCGAGTTAGCTCCAACAAACATGATGTCTAAATCTGGTTATAGATTTAAATATGGGGTTAGGCAGTCTAACCGATAATTCTACTAGTCTCAGCAAGAAATGAACTGGTTATTATCATAGAAAATAAATATCATTAGACATATATTTCAAGTTGCAGATCTGAAAAACATGTTGCATAGTGTAAATAAATTCATAAATTCATGTACTTGAGTTATTTCTATCTCTAGAAAAAATTAGATTCTGATATGAAATAAGCCAAATTCATGGTAATGTGATAGACTAAGTTACTGAGATGTATATACAAAAGATATATATTTGAATTACTTCTACTCTAACTATTTATAAATTATTTAGCAGTAAATATAATAATAGAAAGGGATAACTATTCAAAGGAATTTTAAATAAGACTTCAAAATTTTGTGCTATACATAGAAATGTTAAACACACTGCTCTATACACTAAACTAAAATTTAAATACATAAGAATTGTATATAAGAAGAGACAGAAAAGAAATTCTAAAATATGTACTAGAGTATGGGAATAAATATAAAAGAAAACCTTATCCTCTTAGAGATGCTTGCATAATTTTATCCATAATAAATTCTTAAATCAAATTAAGTGAAGTTACATTATTATGGGTTTTCTATAACATAAATCAAACCATACTATTAACAGAATAAGCAGTAAGATTTAAGCAGTTAAAATAAAGAGAGAAGATTGATTTCTATACCGCAAATATCCAGGTATATTGTATAATACCTTATGTAAAGATAATATATTCAACTACAATAACAAAGTAGCTCTTAAGATGAAAAAGGACAGTTACATTACATTGAAATAGAGAGAAATTTGAGTAGTGTTGAACAATCTAGTTTTGGGTTTAATCCTAGAAATATCTTTATATATATTACAATCAAAATTAAAAACAAATTCAGTGCCATAGTTGATACTAGGATCACTACAAAAGCAAACAGGCACATCTGTTGAAAAACTGAAGGGAAGATCAGTGTAGATTAACTCCCCACAAACAATAGTACCAACCTATACCAAGAGAATGGTGTATTGTTAGAAAAAGAGGACAAGTTGTGGAATGAGACAAAGTCGTCAGAACCAAGTGGAACAAACCATAAACACACTTGGAAATGAAACACAAGTAATTAGAATGCATGTAGTGAGGAACTGATGAACAACTGAAAAGTCGATTCAGATTAAAAAGAGAAAACATACCTTATGAAGTTCGCCCTTCATGACAACTTTCTCTATAGTCATAACATAACAGTGAAGGTTAGATAATGTATTTAATTGAGGAGTGTATCATGATTTAGGGAGAGAGATAAAAGAAATAGTTGGAAACAAAACTGAAATTAAAATGTACCTGTGGAAAGCGCTGGAGGAAATGAAACCCTCAGATCTAAAATCATGAAGAATAATAATGGTTTTTGAAATCTTTGGTGGGTGGAAGAAACCGTCTGCATAAGGTAATAGAGGAACTAGTTTCCACTACGTTGGATCCCTCATACAAACACACCAATGTAGAAATTATATTAACTACCTTACCAACGCAAGGAAATTTGATTCACTTCACCAATGAGATGAACAATAGAATCAGATAACAAAAGAAAATTAAATGAATACAATGTGCCACAGTAAAAAGGAACTTGAGGCCGAACTCGAACTTAGGGCATAAGGGTTCCAAAATTTCACTCAACACAGTAGCAAGAGAAAAACGAAGTATGCACAGGTGGGGAAAATGCAAATGTCACAGTTATCCAAATGAGGGAACGAATCTAGAAACCAGAAATGCCGCGAGCATATAAATGGAAAGCACCTTGGTATCATTTGGAAAATGAAACACATATTTAAAAATATGCCAAACATAAACAATAAAACATCAAACATAACACTCCAATAGCGTAAACCGTAAAATATTCAAACTCTAACCATAATCCAATACCGAAGTAAATAGAATGGCAAGTATACCAAAACCACTATCTATTTTTATGATATATGCCATAAAGGGAGAAATACATAGATAAGTAAGCATGCAAGGAGAGATTACACTGTAAATGAATTTTGTACATAAGGGTAGTGTGAATTATTTTCATACCTCGCACCGGGGCTAAGGCATGGTGGAATGAGGGCGTAGCTTCTTCCCATTCGGCCTCTGTCCGGAAAATCTTGAAACAAAAAAACATTTACAATGAGCAGGCTCTTCACCAATACAAGTTGTATTGTAAAGGCCATGTAATACATGAATGTCAACAATTATAGTTCATCAAGGAACCCTAATCCAAGGTTCAATCCCACCATCCACGCGTCAAATGATTGCGAAGGAGAGAGAAACAATGGGGTTAAGTCAAGATTTAATTTCGGTAGCTGTGAACCAAATCATGATGATGGAGTGAAAAATATTTGAATTAAATTCATATGTACCGTGTCACATGGGATACACCTGAAACTGTAGATGAGACATGTAGCGCACATGTTAAATCTTACCATAGAATGCCACATGTGATCATAGCATCCAGGACCATTAAGAATATAGGCGTTAGTATTAATTGTCATAAAAAAAGTGAGCAACCCAATGGTATGTCACTAGTGTGCATTTATTAATCCAATCTCAAATTTAGGACATGGGACTATTCGTGGACAAGAACTTAAGTCATGGAGACAAATTAAAATATACAAAATTTAAATTATAAAATGACAAAGTTGAAAGTAGGAGAGAATTAAATGTATGTGAGAAATAAAATAGGAAGTGCTAAAGTGTTGTATTATAGCTATACCTTGTATATAGATATAAGTAATTTAGAATGTGGGGTTAAATAAATTTGTTAGAGTATAAATGGTAATTATATTATGGAATTTTA
This sequence comes from Pinus albicaulis, assembly GCA_034641835.2. Taxonomy (NCBI): domain Eukaryota; kingdom Viridiplantae; phylum Streptophyta; class Pinopsida; order Pinales; family Pinaceae; genus Pinus; species Pinus albicaulis. The sequence continues at coordinate 710,359,217 of CM076584.1, forward strand.
ATAATTGTCCCCATGGATATCCATAAGCTTAAGGGGGTAAAAGAAATATATTTTAATTATAAGAAAGGTGGGTTACATACAGTTCATGAAGGATATGGATTAGCATTAGAATAATGCACCAAGGCATGCTAAGAACTCTAATTATAGTGGTAAAGAGAATTAATAAAATTCACGGAAGGAAAATGATAGTGTTGGAGTGATGACAAAATTTTGTCGATTTTCTATGGAACGAAAAAGACAAAAATATGGAGTTGCAATAGTATCTCGTCGAATTGCGACGAAAAGTTAGAATAACATAACTTCTAGAATATTATAAAGGTTGGTAACAATATTTAGTTGTGAATAATTAGAAATTTTTTTTTTTTTTTTGTAAAGTGAGAGTCTTTACAAATGGTATGAGAGCATTAGCTAAAACATTGGGCAAATTATGTGCTCACACCGAAAATATATGTTGTTGTAAAATTATATGAAAATAAAATTTTGCTAATGTTATTTTCATGTACAGTGAACAGTACTAAAGTATACAGCTACGAACCATGATGAAGGGGACAAGCTATATGTAGATCTAGGTGATGGAGAGAACACACCTGATCCAAATGCTCCATTGATGGCTATGTTTTGTAGAATGCAAAGAGACATGGCGCAACTTAAAATCCACAATGAAAGGCTATCTTTAGCCAGTGAGGAGTGGGACAGACTAATAAGAGAATTGACTTCTCGAAATAATGAAGAAGGTGAAGATTCCGGAAGGAAGAGAAAGGGAAGGGTCAATTTCTCATAAGATTCTAAGGAGGAGGATGCCTCTAGACAACAGTCTAGATGAAATAAGGAATTACAGGGTGAATTCCAAAAAATTAAACCTCCCTCCTATGATGGAGAGAAAGAAGAAGATGTTGAAGCATGGCTTCTGAATATGATAAAGTACTTTCAGGTTTACGAATATGAAAGTAACTTAAGAGCTAGGCTGGCTATTTATCAACTACAAGGTAAGGCTACCTTGTGCTGGGAAGAAACAAAGATGGTTCATGCCATTGATGAGAAAATGGTGACTTGGGAGGATTTTCAAGTCAAGTTTAAAAATTGATTCTTGAATGAACGCTATTGTTAAACAACATTTTTTCACCGTCCCTGCAATCCCTCATCCCATACATTGGAGGAAAATTCCCGTGACCTGTGAGTAGTAAAATGTCCTAAAAACACCTTGATGGCATCCTTCTTCATAAGGACAAGAATTATCCTCAAGAACATTTCCTCCGAAAAACCCTAAGAACCCATGTTTGGGCATTGGCACAGGTAGCTAGTTCATCCCTCGCGCCAATGGGGAGAATGTACACTAGTGGGCATGCCAGCTGGAACTTTGTCCCTGTGTTGTGTCCGTGCCAAGCCTATTAAGGAATTTTTTTTAACAATAGAAGGTGGAAATTTGATTCTAACAACTTCAGAACAGATCATCAAAAAGGGGTTGGGTTGTTTAGCTCTGGATCTCCCCGATTAGGAAGTGGTTTTCCACCTCTCATGGAACCTTCCTAAAAGATAGGACTCTCACCCATGATTATAGGAAGCATAACCTCTCCTTATCCCTCTATAAAAGCCTGCCCTCTCCATTTTCTAGCTAGCTGAACTTTTGGGAAGGAAATTATAGTTGAGTGACAATCAAGAGCACAGATAAGGAGAACCGTGAGAGAGAGAGAGTTTTGTAAAACACCTGACAAGCTTTGTGAGAGACGTCCCGCTGGAACCCTGTTGAAGGACGATCATGACGTCAGAACACCAGTTGTTATCATTCTCTCATATCTTAATATACATGACTCTGCTATTGGTTCCATGATTTTGTTTGTCCATTATATAATGCAATTTCATTCGTTCCTCTCTGAATGATCGATAGTTATAAAGTGTGAAATATTACGTTGCATGTTATATTTCTTCTTTGCATGTGTACAGGTATCTGGATGCATCAAGCTCATGGATCATGACCTGTCCAGCTAGGAATGGAAGCACCACTTCTTCTTCAACAATAATAGCGAAGGAATCATGGTAAGCGATCTATTGCAATTCTATCTTTTGTAACTAGGAATCAATAGATTTGCGTGTTTCGATTGTTGCTAGACCCATTCTAGGGATAGTGGGATCGCCTCTATCCGCAGAGGAGATTTACCTCCACAACAATTTGGTGACCATACGGAGGAATCAATGGGAGTTGGTCCTTCCTCCATTGGGTTGTTTTTTAGCTTTTGATTGATTATTCTTCTTTTCTGGTTCACCTTCCTTGGTGTTAAAACTTTGTTCAACCCCTAGAAGACCAGATCTAGCCTCTGTTAGTTCATTTTCATAATTTTTCTAGGGTAAACCCGATTGGCGTGGTTATCCCTCTAACAGTCACGCCAAAGGGAACTTTTTTCTAGTTAGGCCCCCATGCCATTCCCTATTTGGTGCAGCTTATAGCGAAACATGCATGCCAACCCTTCTTGGTTTTGGGGTTTTCCTGTTTTTGGAATCTCTGAGCTTGAGTTTTGGTCCCGATTCATTTTTTATGATTGTTTGTTAAGTCCCTATATTAATATTGTAGTCCCTTATTATGTTAGTGTAGCCCCACTTATTGTTATTGTTGTACCCCTGTAACCCCCATATTGTTATTAGTGTGCCCTTACATTATTATTGTTAAGTCGGCTAGGATTACATTGTGGCCCCACTAGGATTATATTGTGGCCCCATGGACTCCTATATATAGAAGGAGGTTTTGTTAATTTGTATCATCCAATAATTTTTTATTTATATAATTTATTGGAGGTTTCCCTCTTGAAGTGGCTTATTTCTAAGGCGTTGATATCTCTTTTCTTCTATTTTTGGAGCTGGTTACACAACATTTGGTATCAGAGCTTTGGATTCTAGTGTTTTGCTACTCCAAATAGGTCATCGTGGAATTTTTGCTATAAATTTTTTTATATGAAGTTTCAGAAGCTTAAATGTTTATGGTGCAAACCTGAAATCCTGAGGAATATTGTCTAAAAATTTCAGAGCTTGGTTCAGAACATTTTTGGAGATATCATCTATGGAGGTTAGGTATTTTTTCAGGCTCCTAAACAGGTCATTGTGGCATTTGCGCTATAATGTTTTTAATACGAAGTTTCAGAATCTAAAATTCCTAGGGTGCGAAGCTAAAATCCTAAGGAAATTATTCCAAAAATATCAGAGCTTGGTTCACAACATTTTTGGAGATATGATCTGTGGAAGGTAGTGCTTTTTCAGGCTCCTGAATTTCATCTCAAAGAGGTGATCGTGGGAAAATTTCAATAACGCTCTCTCTGGGCATCGGATTGGAGTGCCATGAAAATTGGCCACAAGTACATGAACTTTACTTTATTGGCTATCAATTTCATAGAAAAAAAACGAAACAGTGACACGTGTAAAGTCATACAAGTTCTCTCTACTGAACCAATCCATAATTAGGTCATTGTGGGAGATTGGACACAACTTTGTCTTGGAGAATCCAAATTAGGTCAGACCCGTGGCATTCAAAAGAGAATTTAGCGGGATATTTCATTGCTAAATTTTAGATATTGAAGTGTCTCAATCACAGAGATAATCCAATTCCAATATCGAGCTCCTCAAAAGCAAGTAAATGGTGTGTATTGTTTTTCCCGAATTGCATAAATCTTGTTTGAAAAATCAGTTTGAAGTGATTCCAAGGGCCTATTGAGCATACATTTCAGTATTGCATTCTGAAATGCCTCCTAAAAATAATTCAACACCCATTATGCCCTCAGAAATCTATACTATGATGTATGAAGTGGAAGAATTGCAGTATGAGATATCAAAATTACGGTACCAAGTGCAACAAATTTCGATCTTACAAAGAGCAACCAAAGCTAACATAGATGGTTTAAAAGAAGAAATGGAGGCTAAATTGGATGGTTTGAAGGATAAAATAATAGCTAATATGGATGATAAATTAGTGGAAGACGACATCGAGCATCAACAACAAGTTCTCCAACTCTCAAAGGATAACCTAACTTTGGTGCAGAATCTAATGAAACAACAGGAATATCAACATCACATCGAAAGAAGTTTTGAAGCAGTCACAAAAAAAAGAACTCGACAAGTATGATCAATTTCAAAGTATCTCAGCAAGTGGAAGAACTTTCCTGTAGAAGATTCCACATGGGAGGATGAGAGTTTTATATAGAAGCATCAAGAAATAATCAAGCGTTGAGGACAACACTTGTTTGAAGGAGAGGGGCATGTTAAGTCGCTATATTAATAGTGTAGTCCCTTATTATTTTAGTGTAGCCCCACTTATTGTTATTGTTGTACCCCTGTAACCCCCATATTGTTATTATTGTGGCCTTACATTATTATTGTTAGGTCCGCTAGGATTACATTGTGGCCCCACTAGGATTATATTGTGGCCCCATGGACTCCTATATATAGAAGGAGGTTTTATTCATTTGTATCATCCAAGAATTGTTCATTTATATAATGTATTGGAGGTTTCCCCCTTGAAGTGGCTTATTTCTAAGGCGTTGATATCTCTTTTCTTCTATTTTTGGAGCTGGTTACACAACATTGTTTGAGTGCTTTGAAGTCATTTTTTACTATGTTTATCCCTTTCCCTCTGGTTGTTTTCCCTTTTTTGTCAGTTTTTCATTTTAGCCCTAGGGATTCTAGGTGCTTCAGTGTCCTGAGCCTCCCATGGGAGTTTTAGGTCTTTGCTTTCTCAGTCAACTTTATTTCGGCTTCTTTTCATTCATCTTGCTCAATCCAATTGAGTCATTTCGTTAATTGAGTGATTTTCCTCTTTTTTGTTCAGTTTCGCTTTGTGTTGCTCCAAGCCTAGATCACGCGGTTTGTTTGAGTCTCTTTCGAGATTCTTCTTTTCTTTGAGGGATTTCATCATCGGTTTGAGTCTTCATTGTGTTTGTTTCAGTTGAGTGAACTTGTTTTGTTTCATCTCTCTCTTTATCATTCTCAAATTGATGTTTTCATTACTTTTTCATTTATTTAGTGCATTTTCTCTAATATATTGAAAAATACAAAAAAACAAAATCTTTTGCATTTTGATTGGAAAAGTGAAAATTGAAAACTCTTTCGCATTAAAAGTGTTTTATAACTCTAGAGAAAAGTTTTCTAGTTTCATTAGCTTGCATTGAAAACAGTAGTGGATGTTTTTGTGTGTTCATTTTGCTGTCATTTGAAAACTCTCAGCTCTCCCATAGATAGCTTTTCATTGAACAAAATGGTATTTTGTGGAATGTATTTTACATCTAGAGGGTTTATGAGATCCAAAATTCGATAGGGTCTTCAAATTGAAACGTAAATTGAAGATCAACTTTCAAATTTACTGAATTAACCTAAGGCAGCATTGAAACTTAATGAAACATCTAGTAGTCTAAGGTAGAGACGTGTTCTGGCATCTTTAAGCCTAGTAGCTATTGCTCGCTGTCTGGCTACTAACAGTGCTACTACAGACTTGTGCTCGCTATACCATCATGTATATAAAGGGATACCCCATTAGGTTGCAAATTCTTTATCCATAGGATTCAGTCGAGTCTGCCACCTTTTACCCGTGATACACCAGACACAACATTCAGAGAGATTACCTACACATACATTAATTCCCTGGTTGATTTTTCTTTCATTTTTATCAAGGTGTATATGGAAGTTCACAGATATCTGGTACAGTCATTTACCTAGATTACCAGAGCAGTCATTTTGATCTTTACCGACTCCCTAAATTTGAAAAGATCATCAAGCGCTTGTCCTTTCACGATTGCTTCCAAAATGAAAGTGATAGAGTCATATTTTACTCGTTTCTAGACTCTTAAAACATGAAACAATAAAATTTCCAGTTTCAATGTGGTAAAATTAATCACCTACGATCACACGCCCATTTAGAGATTGATTTTTTCGGCCTGTTTTTGTTTGCCCTAGTTTTTGCCCATGTGTCTTTGTTTTTGATCTCTTCCTCTTTTTTCTATAGTCATAGTGGCAAAACCATCAGTTTCATCTACTATTAGTCATTATACAGATGATTCATCAGAGGTCTCTCAGTCCTCTACTAAGAAGCAGTAGTCTGTTGTGTCCGAGTTTCCCCTTGGGGGACCGGTTATATCTAAATTTCCCTTTGGTGGAGCAGTTGAGTTCAATTGGCCCTTGTCCAATGCTTGGTTTGGATTTGGAGTTGGGGAACACCTCCCTCCTCTTACATTGGGATCAAAATTCTTGGCTTCTGTCATACCTCCTAGTCCCCGTCGCCTTTTAGAAGATCTTACGACAGGGTCAGATATGGACTCATCCAGTCCTACTCCTAGAGAGGGAATTCCTACTTCTGGTGAAGACTACCAGCTTTTTCTCGAGGACATCCCTAAACCATCTGTCCTGTCTTCACCTAGTCCATCGCTCCTAGCTAGATATAGGTCTTTAAGTCAGGTAATGGCCATTATTGCCTCTATGGGAATATCGAATCCGTCCATGGAACCGACCATTCCCTCGTTAAGGATGTCGCCATTGAAACCCCTCACGGCATCTCCTTTTGTCGCATCGGCACCTGTTAGACCTACTATCTACATGGCTGCGTCTATGCCTCTTGTCACCACTCAGTCGACTAGGACCTCGTTAGTTCCTGAAGACGTTTATATAGCTTCTGCCATTCCTGATAACATTTCTCCTGAGGAGTACCAAATGTATTTACAGCCGTTAATCTCCCAGGTTGATCAGCCCTCTCAAGATCTTTACCGTCCTTAATTTTCTCAATATGGAGTGGATGGTGCCCTGATCTACTCATTTCCATGTCAGTATGACGAGCAGGGCAACCCCATTCGCTTGCCTGCTCCTGAGGCTTATCAGTATATTAACGGTTTTATATCTACCCTGCCTGTGCAACCTTCTAACCAACAAGGACAATCCTTTCAGGGAAAACCTTTGTTTCAGCAAGGATACGCTTCTAGCCCACAAGGAAAACCCTTCCAGGGAAAACCTTCGGCCCAGCCAGGGTATGCATACGACCCGCAAGGACAACCCTTATAGGGACAACCTTCGGTCCCGCAGGGATTATTTTAAGGCTCGCAAGGGCAGTCTTACAATCCTCAAGATCAACGTCTACAGCCTCACTCTGTGGTCCAACCAGGGCAACCTCAAGGACCGGCAGGGCAACCGGTGTATCAAACGGGACCTCAATATTGTCCTGGGGAGCAAACCCATCCTTCTCAACCTTTGGTGCAACCTCAGTAGCCTTATTTTCCTATTGGTAAAAATGTTGCACAGCTAGGGCCATCTTATGGTCCTGTCACAGGTCAGCCTGCTTATTAGGCACAACCTGGCCCACTCCTACCATCAGGCCAACCTGCTCAGCCAGGGAAACCTAGTGTCCCTCATCAGCTAGGTCAACCTATTCAACCAGGACAAGCTACACAACCTGTTAACCCTGCTCAGCCGCCGATATATTCTATGCCACAGCCGAATCCACCTATGCGCCCGACTTATCTAACTTAGTAGGGCCCTACTTACCACCAGCCCGTTCGACCCTAAGGCGTCTATTGCCCTCAAGGTCGGTCTTGACCGGTTTACAACCTGCCTCAAGGTTCTGGTTATTACCCTGAATAGCCAGGCTATAATTATACTCAGCGAAAAAATCCATACACTGCTCAATCGGGACCCATGTATAATCAAAATCAATAGCCTGGTTATCAACCCCCATATCTTGGTTTTCAGCTGCCATATCAACCCAATTATCCGGCTTATACCCCCTATGGTCAAAATCCCATAAGACAGAACCAATGGAGGCAGAGTTATGCTCAGCTAGGATGGAGTATAGGTACAGGTCCTTATCGGGGACCTAACATGCCTTTTAACCCTATTGATGCCCCGAAAATTGTTTCATCAACATTGGGGGATAACCACCCGGTCCGGACCTTAAGACAGCTCCTTTTCCGTTTGGGATGGTGGCTCCGACTGGATATAATGGGACCAGTTTCCCGGTAATGAATAAAAGGGGTGAATGAATGATTGGTTTTCTAATAAGTGATAATGAATGGAGGACTTAATCTATAGGCGAAAACATAAATGACTATTTTATCCCGGGAAGCTTCTATTCTTAAGTGCAACGTTTGGTGATCTGTGTTTGTCAATAGGCATATAGATGACACTATTCAATAAACAAAGACATTCATTTAAATAATAATTACTTCATTCAATTAGTTGAACGAAGTAATTGATAAAACATTGTTACACTTATCTTTTGATATTACTAACACATGAATGATTAGAAGAATAGCAAACTGTAAACATCCAGTAGTGGAAAGTATAAAGATTGTTGTTAAAATACATTCATATATTCAATAATAGCAAGAGTAATCAAACAATAATTTACATAAAAAGAATAAATTCAGACATAGATAATAGTACCATATGAGCTGCAAATCTTTCCCAATGTTAATCGCAATTTGAATTCCTTCTTCCGACTCAGAAATTCTTTTAAATAAAGGCAATAGTGCACATCCACGTAAAAGCTTCGTTATCAAAATTTGGAAAAATTGGTCCAGTTTTCATAAAAAATATGCCTGAAGTACAGTAGTGCAACTTCAGGTTTCAGTCATATACAAAAACTTACGACCCCTTCTAAATACATGAAAGGGTCGATAAATACTAAATTAAACTAACAAAATACAAAATTAAAAGGCTACTAAATTAGTATAACCCGATCTTGAATCATCTCCCCTACAACAATCTGGTAATAAGCAACATGATTCATCACTCTGACTGTTTGCTTTTTGTCCTGAGTTGGCATATTGCCAGCATTGGTTCCACTTCTTGAGGGCGGCTGAGACAGAATTGATTTGAGCAGCATAGGTGGCATCGTGTATATCAGGAATGATACACCCGATTGCATCTGTTAAGCATTTGAGGGCGGCTTTCTGGCTGTATGGTTTTACTAGGAACAACCAATAAGTGTCCCAAGTTAAACTTGTAATTCCTATAATCAATTTCCCATTCTTTTCTAGTTCTTGACAACATGATTGTTCCAATGTCTTAGGTGATAATAATTTACCTGGTGTACATTGAGAGATCATGTTAGACAAATAGAGAGTATTATTAATCAAGTCAATCAAATTGTTCGTAGATAATCTGCATCTAGAAACCTCTCTATCTGCTTTCATCAATTGGGACTGCCATTCCATGAATAGAATTTCTTTATGGGATTCTAAGATTTTAGGCAAGTTTGTTGTCTGTCCCTCATTAGTGTTCTGCCAAGTAAGAAAATCTGTTAAAGTCTCATCGGCTTGCTCTAAGTCCTGCCTGGCATCAACTGATTTGTTTATTATAGATGTTGTTATGTCACACAGAGGTTCAACTTGGGCAATTTCATGACACAAAAATCTTATTTGTGCTATGAGTGCTTTATTAATCTATATTGCTTCTTCTCTGAAATTGGCAGGTTAGGGAAGACTCTTGAACTTCTCTACTTGAGCTGTTAATTGAGAAATTTTCTCATCTTTTGTTTTTACCATCTGTTCATTCATTGCTTTCAATTTTGCTAATGCCTCCGATGATTCTTTCTATTTCTGGATCGCTTCTGAATCTGCTTTCTGTTGTGCCTCCAATAGCTGTGTTTGTAGTAAAGTGATCGCTTGATCCTTTTCTTTCAACAAATTGCTCAGCTCCGATGCCTTATCCATGGTGGCTGCCGAATAGGCACCAACATATTGGGACAACTTTGTCAGGTCATCAGAGGGGTTGAATTCTTCCTTCCACACTACATTGGCTGTTACTGTTTATTCAGGGAACAGGGAAGGTTGATCAATCCTTCTCCTTTTCCGTTGTTTCTTTATTACAGCCTTGTGTTTTGGGCTATAGAACACATCCCATGAAGGAATATCCTCTACTTGCAAAATAATTTGATCTGAAGGATCCTTGGGAATTATTTCATGGTATCTAATTTTAGCTATCTCTTGAACCTGAAATATCGACTCGGCCGAGGAGAAAAGGTCATCAAAATCGTCTTCCTTATGTTCAAATTTAGTGAGTTTGGCCTGATCTAGAACATTATAGACTACCTTTTTCGGATCAAAGCGTCTGTTAGGTAGAGTGGCGAGTTTTAACATATTAATCTTTTCCGCTTCTTTCTCTGCGTGTTTATAATCATGCAGAGTATAGACGGCACACCTTAGAGGGAAAGGAGGCCAAACTTGCTTCTTTGAATTCCTGAGAGTCTTTGTAGCTGATGCGGATGTAAGCTGATATGCTATCTCTCGAGCTAAAAGTTTGTCTGGTATATACAAGGGGAGGACATGAGGTCTAGCATGGCTGCCGAAAACTCTTACATAAGTGAATTTTTGCTCTCCGAACCAGGTTCCTAGGGCTGTCAAGTCAATCTCTGCTTGAGAGGAGATCTTAGGAGTAAGTCTAGTAAAAATTGCATAGTAAATAGGTAGCATGAGTCCATTGTAGAGTTGATATAGGTGGTGTTTATAATGGGCTTTCCATAATTTCTGGTGATATATATGAATGGGCATGGGGTCTTGTGGAGTCCATCTCCACCCTAACACAGGAAACTCGGAATTAAAACAGAGGGTATCTAAAATGTAGGCACTAAAGTAAAATGGAGGGATGATTATATCAGTAACACGGGATTTGTTTCTGAAGTCAAGAGTAGCATTCGCTAACTTATCCGATAATATATTCCCCCAATCCATGATTTCACTATTACATGTTGCTTCCATCAAAGGTACCATCTCTATGGAAAATTTTGAAGAATCATGCAATCCCCACATTCGACACATCATAGCTCCAGCATAACAATAAGGAGAACTTAAGGAACTGACGGAGTACTTACCTGAAGACTCATGTTTGTGTTTTGCCGGGTTTTGTCTCCATTCTCGTATAGGTTCTGAATCAATTTCATTTTCATCTCTAAACTTCTCTAGGAATGCTTTATTATACTTCTTCTCTGGTTCAGGCAAATGGTACATTTGTCTCAAATCATCAGGCTGAAACGAACCAAAAACTCTCCCATCAATAGTGCAGAATATTCTGTTCATAATTGGAATTTCTTCAATGGCCCATCTCACTACATCTGTATATGGAAGAATTTTCTCTCGAGCCGCTACCCTGTGCAGGTAGGAATCAACCAAATCTTTCAGAGTAGCATCAGATTTCTGGCTCGAGCCTGCTGTAGCTTCTACCGTTGTTTGCTGAGGTTCCTCGGCTTCAACCAGGTTGTAAATGCTCTGCCAAGTAGAATTACCGAGACCAAGACATGTGGTATCTGAGATTAATCCTTTTTTTTTTGGTCTCGGATCGGCAGCATGTTGTTCTGTTACCACAGAAGCTGAGGCTGTTCCAGGTTTCTTAGATTTCTTCCCCATTTGGTCTGAACTTGCTACTGCGGAGAAGCTCTGCACAAAAGATAAAATGAACGTAATGTGGAGAATAGACGGTGAAAACTAAGTATAGAAGACTTATGTCAATCAATAAATAATGGAAAATAATCATAAGACTCCCGCGGATGTAATATCTGAAGGGATTTAGGCGTAACTGCTCCATTAATTGGCTATTTAAACCTGTCAATCAATTAAATGCTCATTATATCTTTCGTTTCCCGAATAGTCCATTTAAGCGCGGATTTGATTTTTATTGGGCGGTTGGGCGCAAGTGAATCACTATTGGGAAGTGGAAAGGCTTTTCAATAATAATTAACATAATATGCCAAAGCCATATCAATCCTTTTTGAAAGTCGCGCTTGGCTTTATCGCGATCGGCGATCAGAGGAAGACTTGGGCAGTTTTATTTGAATTATCGTAGAATCCCTGATTGCCGATAGCGATATCGCTTAACTCGCATCGGGAGCTTTTAAGGAAGGAGTTTTGTTGAGTTCAGATCGCATTCCCCGATTCCCGATAGTAATATCGCATCAGAGCCAGGAGAGGGGCCTTGTGTTGTGATTGTTTTATTTTCCCGATTACCGATGATTTATTAACTCAAAAGGTTTTATAATGTTTTGTTTGTTTTCAGATTTTTTAGAGGAATGATGAGTTAATACCAATTTAATCTAAAAGGGACCCATTTCATATTATAGTTTTCTAAAGTAAAATTTTATGAAATGGGGGGTTGTTGTATAGCACAACAATTGGCGATTCGCTGGGAGAAACAGTTATCTCTGAGAAATATTGGAATATTTGAACTTTCTCTATATAGAAATCTTTATCAAAAAGAAAGAAAGATTCTAATATAACTAAGTATACATACATTCTGAATGTAATAAAGGCTATTTTTGCTAATTTCTCCTCTTGTTAAAATTAAATACATTCTAAGTTTTAAATTGGCCTCTATTGGTTGATAATGATAAAACAAAACACCTTTCAAACTTAGCCTTTTTAATTAACTCCTTTGTCATAGGTAGAGCCTCTATTGCCAGAAAACGTTCATAGTTTCGACAGGGATACCTTTTAACCATTTAATTATCCATAACCCCTCCCATCTCAGAGTATGATTAAAAGAATGAATTCAAAATATATTTTCATATTTTGTATTTCTTTTCTTTTTCATTATTTTGTAAGATAAAAAAACCATTGTCCTGGTTTGGTTGCCAGCTGTTTGACAATGCCATTCACTGGTTGTAATCTAATTGAACAAGCTGGCTCGTGATGAGACCCCTTGTCTTATGCTTATAAGCCATTACCCTGTTTTGGTATGCAGTGTTGGTAATGTCAATTAGACTATTTTCCAATGATCATGGTAAGCAAGCTTGTGATAAGACCCCTTATCTTTATATCAGATATTTTAGAATTACACTCTGAGTAATCATAAACTTGGATGAATGGGATGGACAATTTTCTCCTTAAGAGAAAATGGATGACAAGGTAAGAGTTGAAGATACTAAGATTGAATCAGTTTCTGTTTTGATATTGATAACCTTTTTGTGACCAGTTTAAAAACATTAAAATGATTTATAGTACTTCTAAATCTTGAGGAGATTTCACAAAAATAAAATGAGTTTTTCAGAAATGTGAATATAACTAATTCCAAAGAAATTGTCTTCCCTTTTTTTCTTTAAAGGCTTCTTTTTTCAAAAGTAAATATTGAAAGTACTTCTTTTAGAGCAACTTTTCAATATAGCAAAGGCCAATAGAAGCTATTTTACAACTTTATTTCCTAATGGTTCTAAAAACTATAAATCCTACTAAAACTAAAAGAGAAGGGATTACCTTCTCAATTGAAGAATTTCTTTAGGACGAGGCCATTAACAGGAAGAGAGTCCCTTTTTCCTGATAGATCTTGTAATATGAATGTCGAATGGCCTATCTTCTCGCTGATCTGAAATGGTCCAAGCCACATCTTTTGGAACTTGGTGTGTTTACCTTTATCCTCATGGGCTTTATCCCATTTCAGAACTAGATCACCAACCTGCAACTGTTTAGAACTAGATGAAGCTGAATCAAATGATTTTTTGATTATCTGCTGATGTTTTTCATGAGTAATTTTATCCTTTTCTCTTTCTTCTTCTAATTTTAAAATTTGATCATATCTGAGTTGGATAGAAGAAGAGGGGCTTTCTTCAATAAACTGAACTAGGGCTAGAGAAGGAAGTGCTAGATTGGTTGGTAGTATTGCTTCTTTCCCATATACAAGATTAAATGGGTAAGTACCTATAGAGGCCTTCTGCGTTATTCTATCAGCCCATAGTGCGAATATTAAAGATTTGTGCCAGTTTTTATGATTCTGTTCAATAGTTCGCTTAATGATTTTAAGTAGATTTTTATTGGTAGACTCTGCTAGACCATTACCCTGGAGATAGTAATTTGCAGAATATTTCAATTTAAATCCTCTTTTAATAGCGAACTCAAACATGGCATTTTTAGAGAAATAAGATGCATTATCAAAAACAAGAGAATTTGGGACACTAAACCTGGTAATGATGAATTGATCTATAAATTCTATAATTCCTTCAGAGCTTGTTGTCTTTAACGGAATTGCTTCAACCCACTTGGTAAAGTAATCAGTAGCAGTAAGGATATACTTATGTTGTTTGGAGGACTGTTGAGTTATTTCCCCAATGATATCCAATCCCCACTGTTCAAAAGGTTGCTCAATGTTGACTGGTTGCAAAGGGAAAGTTGATTTTCTTTGTCTTCCACTGGAGGTTTGACAACTTTGGCATTTCCTTACATATTCGTGAGTATCTCTGAATAAAGTGGGCCAATAATACCCAGCATGAATGATTTTGTGAGCTGTTGTGTCAGCTCCAAAATGTCCTCCGGCTGTTCCATCATGTAGCTCCTACAAAACCTTTTGTGCTTCAGGTTTTTCTAGGCATCTTAATAAAACTGAATCATAATTTTGCCTAAAAATTACATCATCAATGATTATGAAGTTTTTTTCTTTTAATCTAATGGCCCGTTTTTTTTTATAAGAAATATCAGGAGGTGCATATCCATTTTTCAAATAAAAGATTAAATCTGCGTATTGAGATTCAGAATTGGTAATACTTATCTGGTTGATTTCTTCAATATGTTCTGTATCACCTGATTCTGGAATGTTAGATGCTCCTGCTAACAACCTGCAAAAACCTTGGCCTCTAACAATCTTTGCTGGCTTGATTTCCAAGTCATACTCTTGAAGTGCTGTAACCCAATTTGCCCTTTTCTCACCTAATTCCCTTTGGATCAGTAATTGCCTTACTGCAGAAAAAGGAACTATAACCTTTGTATGAGCTTTTAAAAGGAAGGGCCTATAGTGTTTAATGGCTTTATACACAGCAAAGGCTTGTTTTTCAAATTCGGAGTAATTTAGTTCTGCACCCTGGAAATTTGAACTAAAAAATGAAATCGGTGCTTCAAGTTCATGATCATTAATCTGAGTGAGTACTGCTGCATAAGATGAATCGGATGCGATAGTATACAATGTGAAATGATTAGAAAAATTGGGAGTGTTTAAAGCGGGGGCATTGATTATTGATTTTTTGATTAAATCAAATGCTTCCTTTTCCACAGATCCCCATCTAAACACTGAATTTTTCTTAATCATGGTTTGTAATGGTAAAATGATGTGAGAAAAATCGGGAACAAATCTTTTGACAAAGTTGATCTGACCTAAAAATGACTGCATGGATTTTTTGTTATGAGGAAACGGGATTTCAGAAATTTCTTTAATCCTGTCAGGATCAATATAAATACCATCTTTGGAAACGATAAAGCCTAAGAGCTTTCCTTGATTTAGAGCAAAGAAGGATTTTTTGGGATTGAGTGAAATACCATACCTTCTACAGCGTTCAAAGATTTGATTCAAATCATGTAAATGGTTGGATCCTTTTTTAGAAAATACAGTAATGTCATCTAAATAGACGACTACTGTTTTGTTGATCAATCCTTTGAAGGCTATATCCATTGCTCTTTGGAATGTAGCTCCTGCATTAATAAGTCCAAAAGGCATTTTCTGATAGGCGTAAGTTCCCCATTTTGTTCTGAAAGTAGTTTTGAGTCTGTCATCAGGATGGACCAGAATCTGGTTGTATCCTGAAAAACTGTCTAGAAAGGACATTAGCTATGAACCTGCTACCGAATGGAGTATCTGCTCCATGGTAGGCAATGGAAAATTATCTTTTTGGCTTGCCTTATTCAGATTTCTGAAATCTATACAAATCCTGATGTCACCATTTTTCTTCCTAACAGGCACCATATTGGAGACCCAGTTTGAATGCCGGACAGGAAAAATAATCTTTGCTTTCAAGAGTTTATTGAGTTCTGATTTTATCCGACTCTCTAAGTTTGGATGTATTTTCCTCAATTTTTGTTGAACTGGTTTTTGTTCAGAAAGCATTGGAATGGTATGCTGGATGATTGATGTATCATATGTTTTTAAGTCATCATACTTCCAAGAGAAGACATGTTTATTTTTTCTTAATAATCTAATAAATGCTATCCTTTCTTCCACAGAAAGTCCTAGTCCTAAATTGACATTTTGAGGGTTCTGCTCAGTACCGAGATTTATCAATTCAAATCTTAAGGTAGAACTTTGGAGTTTTGAATTGGTTACCTGTTTAAACCTATCTTTAATATCATAGAGATCTTCCAGTTTGACCACAAGTTTTGGTATTGAGTTTTCCTCATGCTTTTATTTCATCTGAAGATCATGATCATTTTCATCAATGATCTGATCATTGTAGGACTCGTCGAAAGTTAAGAAATGTAAGATGTCTTCATCGTGATTAAACACTCGCCAATTGGTAACATTGTCAGGGATTGATGGCCTAAAAATCAACTCTACTGAAAATCTATCTGGGCTATAATCTTCGGAAGGTAGGAATTTAGAAGCAACATTGGCTAACAAGTCAACTGCTGCATTCTGGGATCTGGGAATAGGTGAAATATTGAATGCTAAGAAATGAGATATAAGTTCCTGGACTAAAGACTGATAGTGTTTGAGGTGATTAGAGAGACAATGGATTGTATTTCGAACTTGTTTTATAACAATCTCTGAATCACCAAACACTTTCAAATATTGGACTTTCAGGCCAATAGCTTTATATAGTCCTTGCACCAAGGCCTCATACTCAGTTGTATTATTCATGCATTCAAATTCTAACCTACAAGAAAGCATTGTTTTTTCTCCCTCAGGACTGACTAGAATACACCCTGCTCCTGATCCTTCACTAGATTTAGAACCGTCAAAATATAAAGACCAAAATAAAGAATTATCAACAATTTTATTTACAAAATTCTCAGTAACATTAACACATCTTGAACTGTCAGTTTGTGAAAAATTTTCAATTTGGGATGTGAAATTGTTTACTAAGAACGGAGATGGTTGGGCAATATAATTGCCAAAGAATGATTCAGAAGAATAATTTCCCAATATATTATTGTTAAATGCAATTGGTTGATTTTCTTGTTCGAACTCTGTGACAGTATGGGTCATGTGTTTTTCCCGATTGATTTTTATTTGATTTGGCTTTCCCCTGTAGGGCAGCCACATATGAGACCAATCGGTAGAAATATACCCATGGAGCTTCTCAGACCAATCCCTGCTCAATATTAAACCATAAAACTCAGGTATATCAGCGATTAAGATATCAATTCTTTGAACTACTCGTGGATCAGTCGATAACCTGATAGTAACAGAATTTATTTCCCCTAAGACTTGGACTTTGGTTCTATCTAACTGCACAATGTGAATTGAAGACTTTTGGGGTTCTATGTTCAGTTTAGAACAAACTGAAGCTGGCATTATATTAGATGATGCCCCTGAGTCGATTAAACAGTTGTGTAGATTTCGATTGTAGATTTCGAAGGTTAAGAGGAAAGGGGAGTATGGTAATTTGATCTGTCTCCGATTAGAATCGTATCAGTAGCCTCAATTCTACCAGAAGGTGGTTGTCCTGAATCATTTGCAGCTTTAGCACTAGGAAGAGGCGAGGAAGGAACTGCATTTAGTTCCTTAAGAAGCAATTTCTGTTGATGTTTTAACTTACTGAGTTCAAACATGGTGATGTTTTCCTTAGTCTTCTTCATGTCATCAATAATATTGTAATCCATTGAATCCGATACTACCTACGTCTTTGATGTTGAAGGTATATTTGAGGAAGATGGTTTGTTTTGAGGGACTGTTGTAGCCGGCTTCCTTGTGGGTGCCTTTTCCTTTGCAGTATTAGTACCTGCACTCCTTTTCTTGGAACTTGCTTGGATAGGTTCAGGGGTACTTTTGCTCCTAGTAGTCACAGGAAAAGCTTATTGTTCAGTCTCGGTGTCGGAGTTAGGCAATATGAAGTCCCACATTCCATGGCATTCAACGACTTCTTCTTCTTCAATTTCATCGGATGATGTAATTGTTTCATCTTCTTCTTCTTCCTCAGGGTCTGAATCTGCATTGGATATAATATTTGGTGGTTTTGACTCAGTCTTCTTAAAATTCCTAAATGGTTTCTTTGTTGAAGTTTCTGCTACTTGCTTTTTAATTTCAACCATTTCATTTGACATTGTTTTGAGGGCCTTTTGAAGACCCTCCATATCGTATGGATCTTTGGTGTTTTTCTTTTTTGAATCGTCCTTGAAAGACACTTTTTTGGATTTCCTATCTTCGAGAGCAGCTTTCTTTTCCAAAGCGATTATACGTTTTTCCACAGCGATGGCTTCTTTCATGTTTTCGGCCAAAGTTGGTTTCGCAGCCCTATCTACAAAAATGGCTATATTTGAAGGTAAGGCTGTGATGTACCACTTGCTTCTAACTTGTTCACTTGGCTTGGAATCGGTGGGAATTTTATTCAAGAGCTTATTGAATCGGGAGTTAAACTCCTTAATTGGTTCTCTAGACTCAATTCTTAGATTTGAAAGGTCATTAATGAGCGTGGCCAAGGATCTATCGTCGCCATATTTGGTAAGAAACTGCTCCTGAAAGATATTCCAACTAGTAATGGATCCAGAGGGTAAGGAAAAATACCAAGACCCAGCTGATCCTTGTAATGTGTAGGGGAAAATTCTAACTACAACATCTTCTTGTGTTACTCCTTTTAGATTAACTGACAACATGAAATTATTTATGTGTTCCTCAGCTAATGTTCCAGCGTCTGGATTAAACTTTGGTAACCACTTCTCAGGATAATCAGGTAATGGATGTAATGGTGTAGGCATAGCGATTGCGCCAGGACTGTTCCATGGATTTTGAGCCATCTTGGGAGTACCAACGTTTGACTGTGGTGTTCCAGGTGATTGAGGAGGAGGTAGTAATAACGACTGAAAAGGTTGTGATGTTGAAGGTGGTGACCCCTGGTGAATAATAATATGTAATGGGGAAGTGGGTGTTTGACTTCGCACTGGAGATGATGTTATGGAAGATGATGGAGAAAAGGTCTCACTATCAGAACCTTCAGTGTTCTTTTTTGCCCTTTTTCTTTGGGGTAAAGGTAACTCAGCTGGTTCAATGCCAAGTTTTTCACTTTGAAGTCTGGTGATATGATGAGGTAGGTGGAATTGCGAAGTCTGACTGCCTTGAGATACTTCAGATCTCTGAGGTGATATGGAGAAGCCTGGAAGTTTCTGGATGATAGACTGAACTTCAGGGGACTCCGGACTTAAACGTTTTGAAGTATGGTGTGATTGAGTAGTGATAGTTGATCCCTCTTCTTCTCGTTTGGACACTGATGTTTCAGAATGCAAACGGGAGGTCTGAGGTGAGGTGGAGGGTGATTTACTCTGAGAATGGTCTGTAGGTTTTGATTTACTCGCCATTCATAGTTGACAAGGCCCTCCTTCTAGCGCCAAAAATGTTGATGCCCCGAAAATCGTTTCATCAACATTGGGGGATAACCACCCGGTCCAGACCTTAAGACAACTCCTTTTCCGTTTGGGATGGTGGCTCCGACTGGATATAATGGGACTAGTTTCCCGGTAATTAATAAAAGGGGTGAATGAATGATTGGTTTTCTAATAAGTGATAATGAATGGAGGACTTAATCTATAGGCGAAAACATAAATGACTATTTTATCCCGGGAAGCTTCTATTCTTAAGTGCAACATTTGGTGATCTGTGTTTGTCAATAGGCATATAGATGACACTATTCAATAAACAAAGACATTCATTTAAATAATAATTACTTCGTTCAATTAGTTGAACGAAGTAATTGATAAAACATTGTTACACTTATCTTTTTATATTACTAACACATGAATGATTAGAAGAATAGCAAACTGTAAACATCCAGTAGTGGAAAGTATAAAGATTGTTGTTAAAATACATTCATATATTCAATAATAGCAAGAGTAATCAAACAACAATTTACATAAAAAGAATAAATTCAGACATAGATAATAGTACCATATGAGCTGCAAATCTTTCCCAATGTCAATCGCAATTTGAATTCCTTCTTCCGACTCAGAAATGCTTTTAAATAAAGGCAGTAGTGCACATCCACGTAAAAGCTTCGTTATCAAAATTTGGAAAAATTGGTCCAGTTTTCATAAAAAATATGCCTGAAGTACAGTAGTGCAACTTCAGGTTTCAGTCATATAAAAAAACTTACGACCCCTTCTAAATACATGAAAGGGTCTATAAAAACTAAATTAAACTAACAAACTACAAAATTAAAAGGCTACTAAATTGGTATAACCCGATCTTGAATCATCTCCCCTACAGCAATCTGGTAATCAGCAGCATGATTCATCACTCTGACTGTTTGCTTTTTGTCCTGAGTTAGCATATTTCCAGCATTGGTTCCACTTCTTGAGCGCGGCTGAGACGAGAATTGATTTGAGCAGCATAGGTGGCATCGTGTATATCAGGAATGATACACCCGATTGCATCTGTTAAGCATTTGAGGGCGGCTTTCAGGCTATATGGTTTTACTAGGAACAACCAATAGGTGTCCCAAGTTAAACTTGTAATTCCTGTAATCAATTTCCCATTCTTTTCTAGCTCTTGACAACATGATTGTTCCAATGTCTTGGGTGATAATAATTTACCTGGTGTACATTGAGAGATCATGTTAGACAAATAGAGAGTATTATTAATCAAGTCAATCAAATTGTTCGTAGATAATCTGCATCTAGAAACCTCCCTCTCTGCTTTCATCAATTGGGACTGCCATTCCATGAATAGAATTTCTTTATGGGATTCTAAGATTTTAGGAAAGTTTGCTGTCTGTCCCTCATTAGTGTTCTGCCAAGTAAGAAAATCTGTTAAAGTCTCATCGGCTTGCTCTAAGTCCTGCCTGGCATCAAATGATTTGTTTATTATAGATGTTGTTATGTCACACAGAGGTTCAACTTGGGCAATTTCATGACACAACAATCTTATTTGTGCTATGAGTGCTTTATTAATCTGTATTGCTTCTTCTCTGAAATTGGCAGGTTGGGGAAGACTCTTGAAGTTCTCTACTTGAGCTGTTAATTGAGAAATTTTCTCATCTTTTGTTTTTACCATCTGTTTATTCATTGCTTTCAATTTTGCTAATGCCTCCGATGATTCTTTCTGTTTCTGGATCGCTTCTGAATCTTCTTTTTGTTGTGCCTCCAATAGCTGTGTTTGTAGTAAAGCGATCGCTTGATCCTTTTCTTTCAACAAATTGCTCACCTCCGATGCCTTATCCATGGTGGCTGCCGAATAGGCACCAGCATATTGGGACAACTTTGTCAGGTCATCGAAGGGGTTGAATTCTTCCTTCCACACTACATTTGTTGTTATTGTTAGTTCAGGGAACAGGGAAGGTTGATCAATCCTTCTCCTTTTCCGTTGTTGCTTTATTACAGCCTTGTGTTTTGGGCTATAGAACACATCCCATGGAGGAATATCCTCTACTTGCAAAATAATTTGATCTGAAGGATCCTTGGGAATTATTTCTAATCCTGTAGTCGGGGGTAGACCGCTGGTTTCTTTGCTTGGAACCCTTTTTGATACTGTATCCTGTGTATTGGCCGCTTTGGATGTATCGGAATTCTTTGAGCTCTCAAGATTGCTTATAATTAAATCAAATTTCTGCCATTCCTGGAGCAATCTTGAGTCAATCTGAGTGTCGACAGTCACCTTCTTGCTGCTCTGCTCCTGCTGCCTTTCTTATTCCATTCTCTGTGTTTCCTCTTGTTCTTTCCTCTTTGCCTCTTCCTGTTCTTTCCTCTGGAGTTCCTCCTACTCTCTTCTTTGGACTTCTTCAGAGGTTTTGGATGTAGCAGGAGTTTTGCTGGTAAGCTGCTGCTCAGGCTCGCTTGATTGTATCATCAGGGCAGTGGCTAACAAATCTAGAGGTAGAGTTTGCAACCTCTGCTCTCTAAGTTTGTTAAATTCAACTAACCCGTCGTCATGGTATCTAATTTTAGCTATCTCTTGAACCTGAAATATCGACTCGGCCGAGGAGAAAAGGTCATCAAACTCGTCTTCCTTATGTTCAAATTTAGTGAGTTTGGCCTGATCTAGAACATTATAGACTACCTTTTTCGGATCAAAGCGTCTGTTAGGTAGAGTGGCGAGTTTTAACATATTAATCTTTTCCGCCTCTTTCTCTGCGTGTTTATAATCACGCAGAGTATAGACGCCACACCTTAGAGGGAAAGGAGGCCAGACTTGCTTCTTTGAATTCCTGAGAGTCTTTGTAGCTGATGCGGATGTAAGCTGATATGCTATCTCTCGAGCTAAAAGTTTGTCTGGTATATACAAGGGGAGGACATGAGGTCTAGCATGGCTGCCGAAAACTCTTACATAAGTGAATTTTTGCTCTCCGAACCAGGTTCCTAGGGCTGTCAAGTCAATCTCTGCTTGAGAGGAGATCTTAGGAGTAGGTCTAGTAAAAATAGCATAGTAAATAGGTAGCATGAGTCCATTGCAGAGTTGATATAGGTGGTGTTTATAATGGGCTTTCCATAATTTCTGGTGATATATATGAATGGGCATGGGGTCTTGTGGAGTCCATCTCCACCCTAACACAGGAAACTCAGAATTAAAATAGAGGGTATCTAAAATGTAGGCACTAAAGTAAAATGGAGGGATGATTCTATCAGTAACACAGGATTTGTTTCTGAAGTCAAGAATAGCATTTGCTAACTTATCCGATAATATATTCCCCCAATGGATGATTTCACTATTACATGCTGCTTCCATCAAAGGTACCATCTCTATGGAAAATTTTTAAGAATCATGCAATCCCCACATTCGACACATCATAGCTCCAGCATAACAATAAGGAGAACATAAGGAACTAACGGAGTACTTACCCGAAGACTCATGTTTGTGTTTTTCCGGGTTTTGTCTCCATTCTCGTATAGGTTCTGAATCAATTTCATTTTCATCTCTAAACTTCTCCAGGAATGCTTTATTATACTTCTTCTCTGGTTCAGGCAAATGGTACATTTGTCTCAAATCATCAGGCTGAAACGAACCAAAAACTCTCCCATCAATAGTGCAGAATATTTTGTTCGTAATTGGAATTTCTTCAATGGCCCATCTCACTACATCTGTATATGGAAGAATTTTCTCCCGAGCCGCTACCCTGTGCAGGTAGGAATCAGCCAAATCTTTCAGAGTAGCATCAGATTTCTGGCTCGAGCCTGCTGTAGCTTCTACCGTTGTTTGCTGAGGTTCCTCGGCTTCAACCAGGTTGTAAATGCTCTGCCAAGTAGTATTACCGAGACCAAGACATGTGGTATATGAGATTAATCCTTTTTTGTTTGGTCTCAGATCGGCAGCATGTTGTTCTGTTACCACAGAAGCTGAGGTTGTTCCAGGTTTCTTAGATTTCTTCCCCATTTGGTCTGAACTTGCTACTGCGGAGAATCTCTGCACAAAAGATAAAATGAACGTAATGTGGAGAATAGACGGCAAAAAATAAGTACAGAAGACTTATGTCAATCAATAAATAATGGAAAATAATCATAAGACTCCCGCGGACGTAATCTATGAAGGGATTTAGGCGTAACTCCTCCATTAATTGGCCGTTTAAACCTGTCAATCAATTAAATGCTCATTATATCTTTCGTTTTCCGAATAGTCTATTTAAGCGCGGATTTGATTTTTATTGGGCGGTTGGGCGCAAGTGAATCACTATTGGGAAGCGGAAAGGCTTTTCAATAATAGTTAACATAATATGCCGAAGCCATATCAATCCTTTTTGAAAGTCGCGCTTGGCTTTATCACGATCGGCGATTGGAGGAAGACTTGGGCAGTTTTATTTGAGTTATCGTAGAATCCCCGATCGCCGATAGAGATATCGCTTAACTCGCATCGGGAGCTTTTAAGGAAGGAGTTTTGTTGAGTTCAAATTGCATTCCCCGATTGCCGATAGTAATATCGCATTGGAGCCAGGAGAGGGGCCTTGTGTTGTGATTGTTTTATTTTCCCGATTGCCGATGATTTATTAACTCAAAAGGTTTTATAATGTTTTGTTTGTTTTCGGATTTTTTAGAGGAATGATGAGTTAATACCAATTTAATCTAAAAGGGACCCATTTCATATTATAGTTTTTCTAAAGTGAAATTTTATGAAATGGGGGGTTGTTGTATAGCACAACAAACCCTCAATTACCTTTTCTCACCATGTTGGAGTTACTGGACGTGTCCAAATTGATCAATGATTTGATTCTTCATAATCCATATTGGCCTCTAGTTTCGAAAAAGGTGCTTAGTGATTGTCCTAAGTTTGAGGGAAAATCTGGAGAAGACCCCCAAGCACACGTCATGACATACCATTTATGGTGTTCTTCGAATTCTTCGGTGGATGAGTCCATTCGTCTATGTATTTTCCACCGCACTCTCACCAGCGCTGCTACTAAATGGTACATAGAACTATCCCATGGTATTTTTCAATATTTTAATACTCTAGCTATGGAATTCCTGGTGCATTTCCAAGTATCTTTTCGTTACGAAGCTGGGACAAATCTCCTGACATCCCTAAAACAGGACAAAGATACTCATATTTCAGATCACATTGACGAATGGAGACATCGTCGTCATCTGATCAAGTTTGAAATTCCTGATCAAATTCTAATTCATTGGTTCACTACCTCTTTTGTCAATAAGATTGCACAAGACATTGCTATGGGGGCATGTGTAACCGAGGAACAAGCCCTTGCTCGTGCCCAATACCGCGATTTAGAGTACTCTCAGTCAGGCACGTTATACGACATCTTGACTGATGCCCTACGGCTAGGGACCTCTAAAGCGTTCGCTACTCCATCAGTAGACAGTGTTATTGGTTCTATCTCTTAGACTTCTCGCAAGTCTTCCAATGGGAAGCATAAATTGAATTCTTCCAACAATTCTGCTCCTCAGGCTACTCTAGATTCTGGTAAGACCATGGAGGTCAACGTTGTCCAGGCCAATCCTGCAGACAAGACTTCCAAAGGGAAAAATAAGGGCAAAGGAAAAGCCAAATCTAATGCCCCAAAACCAGAATCGTCCAAACTATGTGCTGATGATGGTTCTCAGCGAAAATCGAAGTACCCTTGCCTAATTTGTGATGAAGATCACTACACTAAAGATTGTCCTAGACGACCCGAGGTTAGTAAACTTCTTAAGGGCTCTAAGGGAACTCCAGAAGTTCTTAAGGAACCTTTCCATCTTAGTGGACCCAGATGGTTTAGCAGCCTTCGCCATCTACACCGTTTGGGTATCAGGTTTTCACGATGAATGGTGTTGCGCCTCTTTCTATTGCCACTCGGTCGAAGGATTATGCTAGATCCCACTAGGTAGCTGGGAAGGAAGTCATTTATGGCCCTCCTTCCCCACCTTCCTCTTGTCCTCTTGAGATTGAAAGGCCCAGTGCTAAACCCGCTGTACGACCACCTTCCAATGGTGTTCTCCAAAATCTTCCTATAATCCGAACGCCCATGCTGCTAGCATTACAACATTGTTGAGGATTCGACACAAGTGCCTTCTGTGATGTCCGCATTGGAAGTACTTCAGATTTGTCCTTCATAACAGAAATCTTTGTTATCTACAATCGGTGGAATTGATCATGCCGATTATATCCTTCTCACCTTCAATCTAGAGAATTTTGTCCCCTGACTTCCACACCATATTGCGCTTGTTATACAAGTCGGCATTAACGACCTTAATATTCACAAAGCCGTTGTGGATGAAGGTGAATATACCTATGTTATGTCATCTGCTTGTTGGAAGGCCATTAGCTCTGCAACCCTCACTTCATCTCCCAATGCCCTTGAGGCATTCGATGGAAGGGAATCAAAACCCTTAGGTGTTCTCACGAGTCTACTGATTACATTGCAAGGAAAGATAGTCAACGTTGAAGTGAAAGTTGTTGATGCAAAACTCAACTACTATCTTCTACTAAGTCACATTTGGACCCACGCCATGTTGTGTGTTTCATCCACCCTCTTTCGACTCTTGAAGTTTGTACATGAGGGCAAGATTATTATTGTCGATCGTTTTTCTTTCTTTACCTCTTCTTTCGAGAACAATGTGCCATACGTGGATCAAATTCCTAATCCCCCTAATAGTATAGGACCAGGTCTTTTCAAGGACCCCGTTCTCATGGGTATTTTCCCCATTCCACCACTAAACATTGTTCAAGTCAATATGATCTCTAGGTTGGATGACCCATGGATCATCCATTCTCCTAAATAGGTTGAATCTTTTGGAGAATCGATGCCTCTGACCACAGCTGAAATCAATTATTGTGAGATCTTTGCCGCATCAGATACTCCTCCTACTGATAATGCTCCTTTGAGCATGGCTCTTGATTTTTATTCTTAATCCCCCTGGCTTAGCGATGTAGATTCGCCCGATCCTTTGAGAGAAGTTTTTCCATATAATGAAGCTATCATGCAGGCTATGTGTATTGAAGATATGCCATGGAGCGATGGGCATCATCGCTCCTTGTTTATGCCCGTCCTAGGGTCAATGTCTAATTGTCTCGTGCGTTTTGCATCTCAGATTCCCTCTCCACCTCTCCAAATTCCAATATTGACTCATGAAGTTTTCTTGGAAGGAAATCTGAGTAACATTACCCAAACGGTGCATATCGACATCTCCGTTAAACTGGGGGTCGTCGAGAACATCCATGTGGGAGTCACTTGTTCTCCTGATGAGATTCAAGTGTACACTAGTCTCTTCCACAAATTTCGTGATTTTTTCACGTGGTCTTACAAAGAGATGCCTGGAATTGATCCCAGTATCGTCGTGCATGAAATTCCCAACTATCCTGGTGTGAAGCCTGTGCGCAAACGTTTGCACCCAATCCATCCTCGAAAAGTCGTTGCTATAAAAGTTGAAGTTGAGAAAATTATTAAATTGGGTTTCATATATCTGATCTCTGTGACAAAGTGGGTTTCCAACATTGTACCTGTGGATAAGAAGTAGGGCACAATTCGAGTCTGTGTTGACTATCGAGATATCAATCAGGCTTGCCCTAAGGAAAACTATCCCACCCCCTTTATTGATCAAATCATTGACGATTTTTTGGGGAGTGAGATATTTTCCCTTATGGATGACTTTTCAGGTTATAATCAAATCAATATCCTTCCATCTGATCAACATAAGACCGCTTTCATCTATCCATGGGAAACATTCGCCTATAATATGCTCCCTTTTGGCTTAAAAAATTTTGCGACTGCCTTTCATGAAATACGTAATGTTGTTCATCCATATCTCGATGACCTTCCGACTCATTCAGCTTTGCGCAAAGATCGTTTGGAACATCTCCGCTAGATTTTTCTCTACTACAGACGTTACAACATCAGGCTTAATCCTCACAAGTACATCTTCTGCGTTGACTCTGGTCGACTTTTAGGATTCATTGTCTCTAAGGACAGAATTCGCCTTGACCCTCTCAAGGTTGAGGTGATTTTTAGTCTCCCCTCCCCATCCTCATTGCATCACCTTTAGAGTCTTCCAGGGAAAGAAAATTTCTTACGTCGTTTTATCTCGAACTATACATAGGTAGCCAAAGGGTTCACATGACTTCTAAAATAGGACATCCATTTCTGTTGGGATGAGATTTCTCAGCAATCTTTCGATAACCTTAATACACTCCATTAATACATCCTCTAAATTTTCATCGCGACTTTACTCTCTATTTGGCTATCGCATTCAATACGATTGCCACAGTTCTAGTATAGGATGACGATGATGATAATGAACACGTGGTTTATTATCTTTCTCGGAACCTCCTCGACACTGAAACCCGTTATGCACACGTCGAGAAGTTGGCACTAGCCACAGTCCAGGTCGTTCAGCAGTTTCACTATTACATCCTGTTATGCACGGTAACCATGATTTTCGACTGCAACCCCATGACTTACATTTGTCTCGAAAATTGTTGGGGGGCATGTAGTCAAAGTGGATTGTGATCCTCTAAGAGTTTGATTTGGAGTTCACTACTTCCAAATAAGGGAAATCACTGGTTTTTGCTGATCTCATTTGTTCTCTCCCTACCCACTATGTTCCATCTCAATCCAAGGATCATATCCCGAATGAAACTCTCTTCTTAATTAGCACTCTCGATCCATGGTATGGTGATATCATTGTGTACCTCCAAACATATACCTTTCGGTCCAAGTTAACGAAGGATGCTCGACGACGCGTTCGACATTAGTCGCAACCATATCACATTGTCAGAGATACCCTATATCGTGCTGGAGTCAATTCCATACTCCATCGGTGTTGGAAATTAGAAGAGGCTGAGAAATTTTTGAATGACTGTCACAGCGGCGGCTCTGGCAGTCACTTGTTCAGTTATGTTACTGTACAGAAGATCCTTCATGCAGGCTATTTCTGGCCAACTATATTTAAAGACTCTATTTTTGCAGTATGAAAGTGTCATGAGTGCCAGATAATCCAATGCAAAATGCATGCGCCGCCTCTCCCATTACATCCTGTCATTGCCATAGGCCCTTTTTCCAAATGGGGCATTGATTTTATGACGTGTAACCCTCACTCGGCTGGGGGGAATGCTTATATCATCGTTGCCATAGATTATTTCACCAAGTGGGCCGAAGCAATGCCTACACTGGCTGCGGACGATAAGATAGCTACACAGTTCATTTTCAACGATGTGATCACTCATTTCGGTGTTCCTCAAGCCATATTCATTAATCATGGCTCCCATTTTCTGGACTATATGATGGCAGAGCTGACATCTAAGTTGGGCTTGCATCACGATAGCTCAACGCCATATTACCCTCAGTAAAATGGCTAGGTTGAAGCCGTAAACGAGGTACTTGTCACGATGCTTCAACGAACAATTGGTATACACAAATCGAGTTGGCATCTCCAGTTATTTTCAACTCTTTAGGCCTACCGAACATCAGTGAAGACTGTAACCAGATTCACACCTTTCAGGTGGTGTATGGTCTGGAAGCTACTCTTCTGGTTGAATGTGGGATCCCTTCACTAAAATTGGCTATGGAATTATTGCCCGATACTTCCCCAGAGGGAGAACGTCTAATATATCTTGAGAGATTGGACGAAACTCGCCGCTTGGCTGCTTTGGTTATCGAGGCACAGAAAAAGCAAGTTAAAGTTCATTTCGATCAAAATTTTTCTCTACACTCCTTTATCAAAGGGGACCTCATCCTCTTGTATGATCAAGCCCATGACAAGCTTAGGGCAGGCAAATTCCAACCTATGTGGCATGGGCCCTATATCGTTAAACATGTATTGAAAAATGGGGCTTATGAGCTGATCGATTATGAAGGTATTCCTTTGGCATAGCCCAGAAATGGGTTGTACCTAAATAAATATTATGCTTGAATCATTCTCGCATAGTATATGTACATAGGTGATTCTTTCATTTTTGTGCATGTGTGGTGTTGTGCACTTTGTAAGTGATTTTTTTCTTATTGGGTATTCCTGATTGTGCAGATGTCTATTACTCCTTCTGTCGGTTTCGCAGATGGTGCCTCCCGCAGTACTAGCAACCTGTCTTTGGTAGCCTTCGTAATTTACAATCCTGCTGGTGAGTTGGTTAATTTACAAGGTGTTTGTCTAGGACCCGCTACAAATAATTTCAAAGAATATAGTGCTATTTTGGAATCATTAAATGAAGTTGTTAACCTTGGTATTCGAGCGTTACCTGTACATCTTGGCTCACAGCTTGTGGTTTTACATCTCAATGGTCATTATTCAGTTAGAAACCCATGAATTTTAAGATTGTATCTACGTATTTGTTTACTTGAAATAATTTTTTATTACATCACATATCAGCATATACCAAGACAAATGAATACACTAACAGATGCAGTAGCCAACATGGTATTAGCTATACATTTACACAATTTGTAAAAACACCATCATATGTAAGCAAGATCTATGTATAAAATAGATGTATATATATATATGTCAATTTTTTGCAATGTGTACATCATATAAAACCAAAATATACATGTTAGTTTCAGTTACACCCGGAGACGACATGTCTCTCGAAAAATATGCAAATAAACTCCTAGGTAACTAATCGGCATGGTGCTCATGTCACTACCCGCACCAACCGCCTCAACAAGAGGTGGAGACGACTCGGCACCCCTACGGTGTGCCTCTGATAAGCTATGGGAACATCAGCTAAAAGAGCATAATCCAGGACTCTGCAAGCGATCCCCTCTAGGTTCTGTATATATATGTCAATTTTTTGCAACGTGTACATCATATAAAACCAAAATATACATGTTAGTTTCAGTTACACCCGGAGGCGACATGTCTCTCGAAAAATATGCAAATAAAATCCTAGGTAACTAATCGGCATGGTGCTCATGTCACTACCCGCACCAACCGCCTCAGCAAGAGGTGGAGACGACTCGGCACCCCTACGGTGTGCCTCTAATAAGCTATGGGAACATCAGCTAAAAGAGCATAATCCGGGACTCTGCAAGTGATCCCCTCTAGGTTCTGTATAAGCTCATCCCCCTTGCCCCCATCACCTTGAGGGTCATGCGCAAGAGGGGTCCTCCTCACTATTGGTGACATTCCGGTGGGCCTCTCTAGGCCAACATCTGCATACATATAGGATTAGCTGTTAGAACATACATGTATACCAAAAAATCATAAAACTCATAAAATTAAAAAGAGACTTACCAAGCTCCTCGTCGCAATCTTCTCCCTCTGGGAGCGGAAGGTCTGGGTCTCTGACAAAATTAGTTCCGGCATAGGGCTAGTCCTCCACGATGATAAACTATCATCAGAGCCAGTCAAAGAACTCGGGCCGCCAAGAAATCTGTTGGCCACCCCCTGCCCTGGGCATCAATGCTGCCCATCGAGCCATCCATGGCTCTCTCAATGGTGGATTCGAGACTATAGCCTCCTGGCACTGGAAAATTGGTAGTTGTTCGAGGAAGAATGACACCAGGATTGACCCATATGTATACTGTTTCAGTTTGGTATTCTTGCATTTTTTCAGTTGTCGTTTAATGTTCATAGTCACGGCCGTGGCCTATTCAAAGATAGTTGGGTTCATGCACTCTGATGCAAGAAGACCAAACTGAAAGTCTTTGTAGCCTCGTACGGTGCATGCGACCTTGTAGCCTGCATAATTGTATGTAGCACTAGTCTCAGTGCTAGATCGGGGATGGTCTGAATGTCTACCTTTCCGATCCCTATTCCTTTGTGTGCCCCTCAGCACACCCTCTCCATGACCATTGCCATGTTTTCTCCTAAAGGCCTGGTGTCGGCTAGGATAGGGACTTGACCTCTACGTGACAGTATAGTGATGAAGTACACATCTGATATCTCGAGCTCAAGTACCTAGTCTCGAAGTTTGAACTTCTCCTCATCCTCATCCCAGATGCTAATGAGATACTACAGTAGTTCGAGCTGAGCCTGGAGACATAGCGTTAGAAATAATTTTTTCAGCCCGCAATTTCGAAGAGCATTCATACACTGCTCATTTCCCATTGCAAATTCATCTTCCTCGCTATGTTTCCTCTCTTTCCATTGAATGACCATCCTTTTCTACTGAATACCTACATCAAATCAAACATAGGAATGTTATAAACTTCCTTGAGTATTCAAAATTTCATTTCATTGGTTCATTTTTTAGATTTTTTAGCCAGAATTTGCATTGGTGTGGTTTTTTGGCTAACAATCGCACCGACTGGCGTGACCTTTGTGTAAAATAGAGCGGATTGGCATGGGTCTATGCCTGGAACCCACGCCAACCGTGGAGCCCTAAAATTTGAAATTCCTTTCGTAAAAGACCTCAAACCATGATTAAATACAGTGAAATGTAGCTTAAAATATGGACAAATAGGTCGGCTCTTACCTAAACCCGCTGGATTGGTCGCACTCGTCGCCTAAAGATCGAAGAAAAAAAGGGTCATTGTTGCTCTGCAAAGAGGTAAAAGTGAAAATTAAATATTTTTTACCATTGTTGGTCTTTTATAGCTTTTCAAAGTCCTAAATGGGTTTTTAAACATGTTTTTCGATATATTTTCGCATTATTTTCATCGAATATGTCTTACACATGTATTTTTGTGCAACAACAAGTTTTCCACATGATCTTGAAGAAGAGAGGAGTTGTATTTTATACTTTTTCAGACTCTGTAAAAACACAAAAACATCACTACTAGAGTCGCCTTTCAACTCTTTTCTGACTCTCTAAAATTGAAAAGATTTCCGAATCGCTTGTCGCTTTGAGCTCGTTAAATTGGCTGTGAAACGACATCTATCCAGTATACGTTTACCCCTTTCTCTGGCTAGGGTGGATTATTTACAAAAGAGGAATACCCTAGCCTATCGCGACTAGGAGGTTCTCTTAGACATAGTTTTCTACCTTTTTGGATCTGTGGGACTATCTTCAAAAAGGGACTGTTGGAGTTTTCTTTTCCAGTGTCTTTTCAAACTCTCTAAACATGAAAGGACGTCGAGTTCTTCCTTTTTCAGACTCGTTAAAAACTGATGACATCGGACTCCATCTTAATGATGTTACTCGAGTTCCTCCTTCCTAGGGCTCGTAAAATGTACTAGGTTGGATTTTTCCACAGAACAAACTTATATCGCAAGCACATGCTATCCCTTTCAAGATTTTTTCCAAAAGTAATTGGGGTACTCGCTAGAAATGGTGGGGGGAAATGGAACCAATATAATAGTGGTGCTGGTAGTATGTCGCTCTTGAACATGGAACTTGTCTGCATTCGTTTCGAGTTGGGAACATCTCATCTCGTTATCTGCTTCCCTTCATGGGTTTGGGTAATCTATTTTGACTGCTCATTTGCTCTTTTCCACGTCACCATGACCTCATATCCCTTAATGTAAAATGCTGCCAAATCCAATGTCGTGCCACCGATATGTTCAAGAGAAGTTGGCTTCTACAGTTTTCAACCTCCCTCTGATTCTCTGTTGGTCTTGATTCACAAACATTATATCCCTCTCTCTCATGTTGATGATGTGGGAAACATTATGGCCCACCTTCAATCCAGGTCACTTCCTGTCCACTTCAGCTCATTATCTGGGAAGTTGATCTAGAGACTCCCTTTAGGTACCTTTGAGCGTGCATGCCTCAATGGCAGGTTCTTCGCATTCGACACAAGATTTTCATTATTAGCCTTCGATAGGATGATTCTGCGGATGCTCGATGCTAGCTCGCTGTTCACATTCCATGGATTGTACCTCTTGTACCTTGAGATCCATCATCATTATTGGTGGTTTCTCTCGCGTCTGTTAACGGATTTCATTATTGGCTGGTAATCAGACGATGTTCTTGCATGTTTGACTTCAACTCACATATTCGCATGCTCGAACTTGTACTCTGTTTGGGTCGAGATGGAGCGCAAGACCCTGGATTTTGTCTGATAACATCTAGGCTACAGGTTCTTTGTGGAATATTATAACTTATTACATGACTCTTTTGATTGGATGGCTGAGACCATACCTAAGTCTACTTGTTGATCCTTATCTTACTGATGGCTACGTCCATAACTTGGATCTCGGTTTTTGTACACTCTATTATGGATGGCTGTGTCCATACCACATATCATGTATTAGATATATCAGTTGTATTTGTATTCGTAGGTCTTCTGATAGCAGTGTTTTCAGTTGAAAGCATTCTCATAAAGCATTTCACCCCACCCTCTCTCTCTCACCTCATGCTTTAGGGGGCATCTGTTACATAACATTTTATCACCGTCTCTGCAATCCCTCATCCCGTACATTGGAGGACTATTCCCATGACCTGTGAACAGTAAAATGTCCCAAAAACACCTTGATGGTATCCTTCCGCATAAGGACAAGAATTCTCCTCAATAACATTTCCTTTAAAAAACCCTAAAAACCCATGTTTTGGCATTGGCACGAGTATCCAGTTCATCCCTCACGCCGATGGGGAGAATGTACACTAGTGGGCGTGCCAGCTAGCACTCTGTCCCTGTGTTGTGCCCACGCCAAGCCTATTAAGGAATTTTTTTTAACAATAGAAGGTAGATGTTTTATTCTAACAACTTCAGAATGGATCATCAAAAAGAGGTTGGGTTGTTTAGCTCCGGATCTCCCTGATTAAGAAGTGGTTTTCCACATCTCATGGAACCTTCCTAAGAGATAAGACTCTCCCCCATTATTATAGGAAGCCTAACCTCTCCTTATGCCTCTATTAAAGCCTTCCCTCTCCATTTACTAGCTAGCTGAACTTTTGGGAAGGAAATTATAGCTGAGTGACAATCAAGAGCAGAGCCAAGGAGAACCCTATGTGAGAGAGAGAGTTCTATCAAACCCCTGACGAGCTTTGTGAGACAGGTCCCGCTGGAACATTGTCGAAGGAAGATCATGGTGTTAGAGCACCTATTTCTATTTTTCTCTCGTATCTTAATATGCATGACTCTACTATCGGTTCCATGATTGTGTTTGTCCATTTATAATGAAATTTCATTCGTTCCTCTCTGAATGATCGATAATTATAAAGTGTGAAATATTACGTTGTATGTTTTCTTTCTTCTTTACATGTGTACAAATATCTGGATGTAGCAAGCTCATGGATCGTGACCTATCCAACTAGGAACGAAAGCGCCACTTCTTCTTCAACAAGAGCAGCGGAGGAATCACGATAAGCGATCTATCACGATTCTATATTTTGTAACTAGGAATCAATAGCTTTGAGTGTTTCAATTGTTGCTAGACCCACTCTAGGGCTAGTGGGATCGCCTCTATCCGTAAAGGGGATTTACCTCCACAACAGCTATTATGATGACAAGGAAAAAGAATTTCATGAACTCAAATTGGGACATCTCATGATTGATGAGTTTGTAACCAAATTCACAAATCTTTTACGATACATACCTTATATCGGAGAGGAGAAGGAAAAGGTACAAAGGTTCCTAAACTATCTGCCCACTATTTATAAAGAAAATATAGAGTTTGATAACCAAAAAACGATGGATGAGGTGGTGCAGAATGCCAGATTGTGTTACCAGCAATTCAAGGGTAAGTCGAAACAAGGAAAGAATTGGTCAAAAAAGGTGACTTTAGCAGAAAGAAAAAAAAAGAAGCCCAGCTAAAAAACTTTGGGAGAAACCACCAAAGAAAGAATTTTAGTAAAATGGATGAAAATCAAACTGCTCAATCCCAAATTGGGTCCAAAAAAATGAATGGAAATAATAAAAGGGAAAGGACTGTTAAAATGAAAGAAACTTTAAAGTGTTGGGGTTGTGGAGAACCTCATTTATTGAGGGACTACCCACATCAAAATATCCGAACTATACAAATAATGAGAGAGGAAACTATGGTTAATGATATATCAAGGAACATCCCCAAAATCGACGCTGCCTTAGAAGAACATCAAGCAGAACACCATTCCACTATGGTCTAAGTGGAAGGTATGATTGCTGACCAATATGTTATAGTTTTAATAGATCTAGGTGCATCTTTGAGTTATATCAGTCTTCAAATGGTAGAAAAATGTAAATTAAAGTCAGACGAGTTTCAAAATTCTTGGTTAGTCTAGTTGGCCACTGGTACAAAACGAAAAGTAACTCATAAGTTACCCCAAACAACCATAAATCTGAATGGATACCAAACATAATTAAATTTAAATATTCTTCCATTAGGGTCTTATTATGCACTGATAGGTATGGACTGGTTAGAAAAGCATAATGCTATGATGAATTGTTTAGACAAAACCTTACAATGCATTGACAAGGAGGGAAAACTTATTATAATCAATGGAAAGCCTAAACCCATATCTGTGAGGAAAATTTCAGCCCTTTAGTTAAAGAGAATTGCTAGAAAAGGGTATCAGGTGTATTCTTTTCATGTAGAAGAGTTGGGACAGCAAGCAGAAGACAATCTGCTAGAAACATTACTAGTGCTCACAGAATTTAAATATGTTTTTCTAGATGAAATTTCTCATCTTCCCCATAAGGGAGAAATTTATTTTTCAATTGATTTAGTGCTGGGAGCAACTGCAGTTTCTAGAGCCCCATAAAGAATGAGTATTCCAAAATTAATGGAGTTAAAAATGCAACTACAAGAGTTGTTGGAAAGAGGTTACATCAGACCGAGTGTATCCCCATGGGGAGCACCGGTGCTGTTTGTGAAAAATAAATACGGTACCTTACGTATGTGTATTGATTACTATAAATTAAACAAGCTGACAATCAAAAACAGATACCCATTTCCTAGGATATATGACCTCTTTGACTAGGTTAGAGGGGCAACATTGTTTTCAAAAATCGATTTAAGGGCTGGTTACCATTAGTTAAGGCTAAAAGATGAGGATATTAGTAAAATGACATTTAGAACTTGATATAGAAACTATGAATTTTTGGTCGTACCATTTGGGTTGACCAATGCACCCGCCACTTTTACGTGTTTAACGAATAGTGTCTTAAATAAATACTTGGACGAGTTTGTACTAGTATTTATTGATGACATTTTAATCTATTCAAAAAGTGAAGTGCAGCATAAAAAACATCTTAGAATTTTTTTGCAAACTCTCAGGGAAAACAAATTGTATGCTAAGTTTAGCAAATGCAAATTTTTCAAAGATAAAATTCAATACTTAGGACATATAATTTCAAAACAAGGGTTGGCTGTAGACCTATAAAATATAAAATCAATCAGAAAATAGCTTATAGCTACTAATGTATCAGTTGTAAGATCCTTTATGGAAATTGTAGGATATTACCAGAGGTTTGTAGAGATATTTTTAGCCTTAGCCTATGCCATTACTTCCTTGCAAAGGAAAGGAGTAAAATTTGAATGGACTAAAAAAATGTCAAATTAGTTTTGAGCAGTTAAAACTGAAACTTACTACAACACCTATTCTAAAGATTGTTGACCCAGATCAAGAATTTGTAGTATGGACATATGCTTGTGGAGAAGGATTAGGGGGAGTATTATTACAAGAAAATTCTATTATAGCCTATGAATCTAGAAAAGTTAAGAAGCATGAACATAATTATAGTGTTTATGATGTTGAGTTAGTTGCTGTAATAGACGCCCTTAAGATGTGGAGACATTACCTTCTAGGAAAGAAATTTGTATTGATGACAGATCACATCAGTCTAAAGTATTTGTTCACTCAAACAGATCTAAATGCTAGGCAAGCTAGGTGGTTATATTTCCTGAGTGAATTTGACATGGAAATAAAACACATCAAAGGTAAAGAAAACAAGATTAGAGATGCATTAAGTAGAAATGCTAGGAAAAATATTAATAACATTGGAACTAGTATCAACTTTGACTTAGTGGGACTGATTGAAAGGTTAGTGGACAAAGACGAAGACTATGAAAAGCTTCAAACTCAAATGCTAAAAAAAGAAATGAAAGGGTATACACAAAATCAGAATGGGCTGATTTGTTACAGAGATAGATTGTACATTCCTAATGTCGACTACTTAAAGAAATAAATTTTGGATGAATATCATAAAATGCCCTATTCTGGACATCCTGGATACCGAAAATTACTCGGAGCTTTGAGAAATAACCTATTTTGGCCTGGAATGAAAAAGGATGTAGGAAGTTACTTGGTTAGATGCATTGAATGTCAACAGGTAAAAATTGAACATCACAATCCAGCTGGGTTGATAAATCCTTTACCTAATTCAGAATGGAAGTGGGAAACTGTTTCCATGGATTTTATTACTGTTTTACGAAGAACCAAATATCAGCATGACTCTATCATGGTTGTGGTGGATAATTTGACTAAAGCTGCTCATTTTATACCTGTACAGTCTACCTTTGGACAATTCAAGTAGCAAATGTGTTTATGAAGGAGATTGTAAGACTACATGGTGTTCCTAAAATGATCATTTCAGATAGAGATGCAAAATTTACTGCAGCATTTTGGAGGAGCTTTTTTGGAGGCATGGGTACTAAATTAAATTTTAGTACTGTCTACCACCCCCAAACTGATGGCCAAACAGAAAGAAAAAACCAAATTCTAGAGGATATGTTAAGGATGTATGTTATGGATAGGCTAACCAAGTGGGAAGACTATTTACATTTAGTAGAATTCGCCTACAACAACAGTTATCAAGCTTCCATAAAGATAAGCCCTTTTGAAGCTCTTTATGGCAGAAAGTGCCATATTCTCATAAGTTGGAGTCAACCTGAAGATAAAATGATACTTGGACCAGAAGCTTTGCAAGAAATGGAAAAAGTTGTGAAATAGATTCAGAAAAATATCAAGACAGCTCAGGATAGACCGAAAAGTTATGTAGACAAAAAAAGAGCTCACCGGGAATTTAGTGTGGGTGATCATGTATATCTAAGGATTAATTCTAAGAGGAGTAACTTGCACACTGGAAGTTGTGAAAAATTAACTCCACGATACTGTGGACTGTTTGAAGTGCTGGAAA
Organism: Pinus albicaulis; assembly: GCA_034641835.2. NCBI lineage: Eukaryota > Viridiplantae > Streptophyta > Pinopsida > Pinales > Pinaceae > Pinus > Pinus albicaulis. The sequence goes on from CM076584.1 coordinate 710,397,420, forward strand.
GAGTGGGACCAGTGGCCTATAAATTGGCCTTACCCATTCATATTAAGATTCATGATGTGTTTCATGTTTCTTTATTGAAAAAACATGTACATGATTCTGCTCATGTTATTTATTGGAATGTGATTCAGGAGGAACCAAAAGGGGAATTCCTTCCAGAGCCGCTTCAAATATTAGAACGAGAATAAATTGAACTTCGAAACTGGACCGTAGCTAGGGTAAAAGTGCAGTGGAGGCACTTTACACCCGAAGAGGCTACATGGGCACGAGAAGCTGAGATGATGGAAAAATATTCATCATTGTTTACACAGTGAATTAGTTAATTACTTTGTCAACACCGAGGATGGTGTTTATTTTTAGAGGGGAAATATGTAATACCCCAAGTTCCTATGCTTTTTAATTGACAATTAAATAAGTCCGAAGGGGAAGCGGATCCCAATGGAAAACTAGTTTGTGGATTTATTTTATTTTAATTAATAAAAATAAAATAGAGAATTATGTGTGCAATGACTAGATTGAGAATTGACATCTGAAATCTAAATCCATCAGGATGTGGATAAGGTGATGAGACTTTCCCACACCTTCTAGAAATCCTTGGAAGGAATATTACCAAACTTAGATTTCGATATAAGCATTTAATTTCTCCAATGAAGAGAAAAGTAATTGGGAAGAGGAAGAAAAAGCTAGAAAAGCGGAAAAGACATATTTAAAGTACCTCTATGAGGGAAATCCTAGGAAAAACAAGAAGAAAGCATCCTAAAATTACTAGATGCAGTAATTGGAAATAGGCTTGGGAAATAACAACTTAAATAAGCTACTCCAGGATAGACAAAGGGTTGTCTACCACTGGGAGCTATGGTCTCGGCTCGAGGGTGAGTTACAGAGAGAGAACCCTACAGTTGGGCAGAAGTAGTCATAGCAATTGGTATGGACACCTAACTAACATAATTCTGATTGATATGAGTTTTTCATATGTGTTAAATGATATATTATTAGGAAATTTTTAATATATATATGTATGTGAAATGGTTGAAGTTAAGGCTAGTGGGAGTTACTTAGTTTAAATTGTCGATTGTTACAATGAGATATAGGAGGAAATACATTTAACAGATTCTGTTACAGTAGTAACATGGAAAACTATATGGTTGTATGGGAAAAAAATTGAGTTAGCTCCAACAACCAGAATGTCTAAATTTGGTTACGGATTTAAATCTAGGGTTAGGCAGTCTAACCGATAATTCTTCTAGTTTCAGTAAGAAATGAACTAGTTATTATCATAGAAAAGAAATATCATTAGACATATATTTCAACTTGCAGATATGAAAAACATGTTGAATAATGTAAACTAACTACATAAATGCATGTACCTGAGTTATTTCTATCTCTAGAAAAAAATAGATTTTGATATGAAATAAGACAAAGTTCGTGGTAATGTGATAGCCTAAGTTATTGAGATATATATACAAAAGATATATATATGAATTACTTCTACTCTGACCATTTATGAATTATTTAGTAGTAAATATAATATTAGAAAGGGATAACTGCTCAAAGGAATTTCAAATAAGACTTCAGCATTTTGTGCTATACACAGAAATGTTAAACGTACTGGTCTATACAGTAAACTGAAATTTAAATACATAAGAATTTTATATAATAAGAGACAAAAAATAAATTCTAAACTATGTACTAGAGTATAGGAATAAATATAAAAGTGAATCTTATCCACTTAGAGATGCTTGCATAATTTTATTTCTCACAGTAAATTCTTAAATCAAGTTAAGTGAGGTTACATTATTTTGGGTATTCTATAACAGAAATCAAACCATACTATTAACAGAAGAAGCAGTAAGATTTAAGTTTTTAGAATAAAGAGAGAAGATTTATTTCTATACTACAAATATCCAGGTATACTGTATAATACCTTATCTAAAGATAATCTATTCTACTACAATAGCAGAGTAGCTCTTAAGATGAAAAAGGAAAGTTACATTACATTGAAATAGAGAGAAATTTGAGTAAAGTTGAAAGTCCAGTTTTGGGTTTAAACCCATAAATATATTTATATATATTACAATAAAAATTAAAAACAAATTAAGTGCCATAGTTCATACTAGGGTCACTACAAAAGAGAATAGGCACATCTGTTGAAAAATTGAAGGGAAGATCAGTGTAGATGAACTCCCCCCAAACAACAGTACCAACTTGTACCAAGAGAATGGTGCATTGTTAGAAAAAGAGGACAAGTTTTTGAATGAGACAAAGTCGTCAGAACCAAGTGGAACAAACCATAAATGCACCTGGAAATGAAATATAAGTAATTAGAATGCATGTAGTGAGGAACTAATGAATAACTGAAAGGTCGATTCAGATTAAAAAGAGAAAACATACCTTATGAAGTTCACCCTTCATGACAACTTTCTCTACAGTCACAACATAACAATGAAGGTTAGATAATCTATTTAACTGAGGAGTGTATCATGATTAAGGGACAGAGATAAAAGAAATCGTTGGAAACGAAACTAAAATTAAAACATAGCTGTGGAAAGCGCTACAAGAAATGAAACCTTCAGATCAAAAATAATGAAGAACAATAATGGTTTTTGAAATCTGTGATGGATGGAAGAAACTGTCCTCATACAGTAATAGAGGAATGGGTTTCCACTACGCTGGATTCCTCATACACACACACCAACATATAAATTATACTAACTACCTTACCATTGCAAGGAAATTTGATTCACTTCACCAATGAGATGAAAAATCGAATAAGAGAACTATAGAAAATTAAACGAATACAATCAACCATAGTAAAAAGGACCTTGAGGCCGAGCTCGAACTCAGGGCATAAGGGTTCTGGAATTTTACTGAACGTCGTAGCAAGAGAAAAACGAAGTATGCATAGGTGGGGAAAATGCAAACGTCACAGTTATCTGAATGAGGGAATGAATCTAGAAACCAAAAATACCATGAGCATATAAATGGAGAGCACCTTGGGAGCATTTGGAAAATGAAACTCAGATTTAAAAATATGCCAAACATAAATCATAAACATCAAATGTAACAGTCCAACAGCGTAAACCGTAAAATATGAAAAATCTAACCATAATCCAATACCGAAGAAAATGGAATGGCATGTGTACCAAAACCACTATGTATTTTTATGAGATACACCATAAAGGGAGAAATACATAGATAAGTAAATGTACGAGGAGAGATTCCATTGTAAATGAATTCTATACATAAGGGAAGCATAAATTACCTACAAACGTCGCACCCGGGCTGAGGTGTGGTTTCTTCCCATTCGGCCTCTGTCCAGAAAAGCTTGAAACAAAAACAAATTACAGTGAGCAGGCTCAACGCCAATACAAGCCGTATTGTAAAGGCCGTGTAATACATAAATTTCAATAATTATAGCTCATCAACGAACCCTAATCCAAGGTTCAATCCCACCGTCCATCCGTCAAATGATTACGAAAGAGCGAGAAACAGTGGGGTTAAGTCGATATTTTATTTCGGTAGCTGTGAACCAAATCTCGATAATGAAGTGAAAAATCTTCGAATTAAATTCATATGTACCATGTCACATGGGCTACACCTAAAACTGTAGATGAGACATGTAGCGTACATCTCAAATCTTACCATAGAATACACATGTGATCATAGCACCCAAGACCATTAATAATATGGCTATTAGTATTAATTGTCATAAAAAAAGTGAGCAGCCCAATGGTATGTCTCTAGTGGGCATTTATTAATCCAATCTTGAATTTAGGACATGGAAGTATTCATGGAAAAGAACTTTAGTCATGGTGACAAATTAAAATCTACGAAGTTTAACTTATAAAATGAAAAAATTGAAAGTAGGAGAGAATTAAATGTATATGAGAAATAAAATTGGAAGTGCCAAAGTGTTGTATTATAGCTATACCTTGTATATAGATATAAGGAATTTAGAATGAGGGGTTAAATAAATTCATTAGAGTATAAATGGTAATTAGAGTATGGGATTTTAATAATTGTCCCCATGGATATCCATAACCTTAAGTGGGTAAAAGAAATATATTTTAATTATAAGAAAGGTGCGATACATACAGTTCATGAAGGAGATGGGTTGGCATTAGAATCATGCACCAAGGCATGCACAAAACTCTAATTATAGTGGTAAAGTGAATTAATAAAATTCAAGTAAAATGATAGTGTTGGAGTGATGATAGAATTTCGTAGATTTGCGACGAAATGAAAAAGATGAAAATGTGGAGTTGCAATAGTATCTCGTCGAACTGTGATGTAAAGTTAGAATAGCAAAACTTCTAGAATATTAATAAAGGTTAGTAACAATATTCACTATGAATAATTAGAAAAAATAAATAATTTCGTAAAGTGAGAGTCTTTACAACTTCTTAATAGGAACGCACCGGTGTACAGTCACTGACATGCACCAGTTTTTATTTTGTATTTTTTAGAAACATCAACCTGTGAGAATGCAATTATTGTGAATGTTTTAAATTCATTATTCATAAAAATTCAACACATATTATAAAAATATTCATATTAATTAAATCCTTATTAATGGATTTGAATGTGATGTTTGGATTAGTTTGTTATATCATATCATAATTATTGTGTTTTTTTTAAATTCATTATTCATCAAAAGTCAACACATATATATCTCATAACAATATTCATATGAATTAAATTTTTATTAGTGCATTTGAGAACGGCAATGGAGAATGCAATAGAATAAATTAAAATATATATATATATATATATATATATATATATATATATATATATATATATATACGAATAAGAGAGTCTTTATCATACAAAATGGGATATTTATTTGGTATCCCTTTGTCTTTCAATTGGGATACTATGTCCATTACATTAAACAAAATGTTTCGATTCCATAGAAATATTTCAAAAAAATAAAATGCCTTGATTTGATTTCCAAACATAGTGATCATCATTCTTCGCTTGAACTACTATCACTTATAGAGCTACTTCCATGACTTGGGTTATTTTCAGGGAATGTTTTGTTCATGGTGTTGATTGTTTTCTTCTTCTTCACCTTCCATCTACAAACATAAAAATAAAATGAAATGAGTGTATATATACATTGGTGAGAATAATGAAAATTACAATATTAAATAATATAAATCAATGTAAATCGAAAAGAAAAATGGTGTACCATAGCAACAATTGACTCATAAACTATACACATTCTTTTCAAAGCCATGTACCATGGCATCTTTCAAAATTTCATCTCATTGGCGCAGCTTCCATACTTTGTTTCTCGCAAGTTTTATACCCCATAAAAAAATCATATATTTAATATAAAAATATGTTTTTGTTCTATTAATTATAGACGGAGCTAAGTAAAACAATATCAATAGATGCTTAAAAAATTCCATAATTAATTTATAATATGCCAACATATACTCACAACTCATATTTAACCCAATTTCAATCAATTCGCTCGATGGTTCTTCTTTGTATGTTAGCACTGTTTGAAGACATTCAATGATGATTTTTTGTAAAAACAACTTAAAAAAAAATACAAAAATGAAATCTAGTTAAGTTGTTATAAGTAAGTAACAATTACTCACAAACTTAGATATCAACCCTTTTCTTCCTCGTCATCATGTTTTATGTGTTGAATGGGTTCATATTTTCTTTTTCTTTTTCATGCAAGAAAATTTTTGAGAATTAATATTTAAAGCTAAATTATTTATTTATTGTACCTAATGATTGAAAAAATTCAATGATTACATATTATATTTGAAGCACGTTGTTGTTGAGATGGCTCCTCCCTGTGATGCAATTTTTTCCATTTATTTGACCATCTCCTTGTACACCTTTTTGGACATTACTATTGGCATATTTTTGATATTAACTCTTTCATCTTTTGATATTTTCATAATCTTCCCGAAAATGTAACATGACAATAAAATATTTAATTTTTTATATTGATATCCGAAAAGTAAATATAGCAAAAGGTGATATTTATAAATAATTCTAGACAAACATTTAAAGGAATATTACTTTTTCATTTCTTCTTTTTTTGTTGTTTTACGTTTTTGCTATTAAAATTTTGACATGTCCGATTGACCAATTCTCCAGAACCTCTTCCCCGTAGTTTAGATTAAAATTTGGTTCTTGGAATCATTGGATTGATTTTTGTATTGTAAGTGAAAATAACGTCTATACATGAACGTTCCACTAGATCCCTCAAACTTCCCCCCCTTTCGTTAACTTCTAGCACCACTCGAGATGAGCTAAGAACAAATTCATTTTCTTTTGCATGTTCTATTTTTTTTCTTTTCTTAGAACAACATTCCTTTTCTAAAATGTTGTTCCATATCCAAGATTAAACATATGTGAATTAATAGACTGCTTTTGACACATGTTATCTAAAATTTTTGAAGTATATTATTAATGATAATTAAAAAAAAGGAACTCATATTGGATTGATAATATTTTTTTCATTCACCCTGATTCATCTTTCGTAATTTTTCCATTAAGCTTTTTATTCTCTTCTAGTCTTAGATCAGAAATAATCTTATCGATATTCATCATTTTTTGGCTCCGCATGATACACAATAAACAATACATATTAGTTAAACTTACATATAGTTCAAAAATAATATTTTTTTTATAAATAATTTATCAAGAAACTTTCATTTTTTTGCTTTTTCTTGATGTGTTATCGTATTTTTGTTATTTGATCTCTTGTTAGTCATTTATTTATCAATTTGAAACCCGTACCATATCATTCATTAATATATTTATAAATAAATTATCAAACTTTTCGTGTAAAAAACTAAATCTCAAGACACCGATGCGCTTTTCTCGATGTACGCATCACTCGCTCGGTGCGTGGGGGGTATTACCAACACACCGAAAAACAATATAATAGAACATATGGTGCGTGGGATATTATAAACACACCGCACAAAACAATGTAATAGATCGTACAATGCTATCCTCGTAACATGGAGCACCGGTACCTATTTCGTATATGGCACATTGATTTAAAAAAAGATTGTTTCAAATTTTTTTATTACATAGTACTTGTGTGGTGCGCTTTATAATAAAGCACACCGGTGCGCTAGGTTACACAGGCGCATCGATAAAATTAAATCTATTTTTTTCCAAAAAATTCACTGAATGGCCGAATGGATTGGGATCCGACTATGCAAGTCGTCCCATCGGGTTGGATGTCAATATAAAATGAAAAGCCTAGTTATGAAATCACGTAAACGAGGGAGAAGAAAGAAAAAAAACAAAAAAAATGAAGGGTTTAGAGTAAAAAATGGATAAAAATGTAGAAAAAAGTAAAAAACACCGCATAAATGTTTTTTAAAAAATAAATCAAATTTAATCACGAGATGGTTTGAAATTCTATGATACGGGGTTTGAATCAACAAAGGTTTGATTTATGATTGTCCGAATACCTCTATTCAAACGTATTTCGCTGCTCCACATTGCCCTCATGCCCTCTTGCTCCAGGTATGTCTCCTACAAATATCTGGCTGAAAATTTTAGCAAAAAATAGTGAAATAATGAAAATATTTTTAGTATTTAAAGAAGTATTTTATGAAATTATATTTTCAAAAATATTTTTCCACCCGTTTTTCAATTTTCCATTTTTTTTTCACCTAAAGAAAATAGAGTTGCACTTTTTTTATTTACGTTTATTCGTCACCAGTGCATCACTTAATAGAACCGCACCAGTGCGTCATTTTGTAACACCAACACCGGTGCAGTTATATGTACAGTAGCACCGATTTGCGGTTAAGGCACCGAAATTAATTTTAGGTGTGTACACGAAAATTTAGTGAAATCCAACCATAGAAATTGAGAATTATAATTTTGTTTATTCTTGAGAATTAGAATTGGAATTAAAATTGAGAATTGGAATTGGATAAATTCTTGATGGAAATAACTATTCTTCCAATGCATTTTGTTTATTGTAGGAGGTCACCACTGATTATGTGTAGATAATACAATGTGGGGTGTGTGAAGATGCAATACTACAGGGCCCATGTGGGCAATTTTGGCATGTGAACCTGTTATAATTGGCACTTAACTATTTACAACCAATGTGTTTTAGAATATAATCTGCAGATAGATGGATGGCCTGCCAACAACTAGTACATATAATCTGCAGAAGGGTAATGTTCTGGGAGAAATGACGAGTCCTTAATTCTTCATTTGTTAGCATAAGAAGACCGATTTTTTACTAGACGATGCAGTTATTACATTTGGAGGAAACGGTTTCCCATAGAAAAAGAGTATAGGGTTGAGCAAAGGAAAGACATTGAAAAATAGGCTATTACATTAGTTTTTCCAATGAGAAACTGATTTGCAGGTCAAAATATGGTAGCTACAGGTATCCATACTTTTCTTCCCATAGAAATGGTCACTAGATTTCCATTTATAATACAAGAAGAATTTTTACTAGTTTCATCCACAGGACCACAACTCAGACAAGTTAGAGATGCCATTCAGGTTCAATTGAAAGTCAAAGATGTGATTTTATGTGACGTCAGCTTTGCCGGTAAAAGTTTATGTCAGCCAACCGAAGCTCGGGCAATAATCCCAGCTGGGCTTAAACAAATTCTGGAGAATCTTTCCCTTCATGGGACCTACCAGCCCAATCAACAATGTCAATTGATCTTTCTCTACTGTCCCTAAGGAAATGAGAATCCTTCCCTTCATGGTGTCGCTTGGCTTTATCAACTACCTCGATTGGTATTTCTCTACCATGAACTCTGCTCTCCATTTCGCCATCATAGGACCTCTTAACCCTATCGTCGGCCTCAACCAAATGCTCTCTTCCGGTCTCAACATGTACTCCTTTTGTACTCTGCCGAGCTGTAGTCGTCTGCATCCCTACAAGAATCTTTGTCGGCCTTTCTGTTTGAATCACTCAGTCGAAATTTAAACTCTCATATTTTCAAACCCTCATCTCCTCATAAAAATTCTTTCCCTTGATTCGAACCCTTTGCTGCTCCAATACTGCACTTTACAAAATAACCCTATTTTGGTGTGCGCTATTTTATAAGCGCACTGGTGCGGTTTGTAAGATCGAGGTTTTTTTTTTTTTTGGCGCTGTGTTTTACGATGCACTGGTGGGGAACCGTTTTGAAGAACCGATGCGTCGGAGTAATAAGATGCATCGGTGCGTGTTATTATGATAAGCTCACCAGACTGTATAAAGTTCTTTTTTTTGTATGTAAGATCATAATAAAATAATGATAATTCTAAAGTACATGAATTTATCTGCATTACTTTCTAAACTTTATTATGTTACAAAATTTCATATTATTCTAGATTTATTATTTTTCAATTATTTACAAATTTAAATATTTTAATAAAATAATCTCACTTTAATACAATTAAATTTTTCACATTAATAAAATTAAAATTTTACAAATATTTTACATACAATTACAATTACAATTTTACAATTTCACATACAATTACGATTAGGATTACAATTAGAATTACAATTTTAATTTTACATACAATTACAAATTTTACATACAATTATAATTACAATTACAATTTTACAATTTCTAATATATAGAATTACAATTACAATCATTTCATAGTAATACAATTAAAATTTTACAAATATTTTACAATATACAATTAGAATTAGAATTAGAATTACATTTACAATTACTATTACAATTTTACAATTATTTTACATAGAATTACAATTACAAATACAGTTACAATTTTAGAATTTTACATACAATTAGAATTAAAATTTTACAATTTTTCATATATACAGTTACAACTAAAATTAAAATTACAATCATTTCACAATAAATTAAATATTACAATTACAATTAAAATTTTACATTAAATATTTTACATACAATTAAAATCACAATTATGTATACAAATGCAATTTTACAATTTTACATACAATTAAAATTTAAATTTCAATTAGAATCACGACATAATATTTAATATATATCATGGCCATTTAATATTAAATAAATTAATAAAAATCATGATCATGATAACCATCGTACACACATCATATTCGACTAAAAAACACATTCAAACATCAAATTAACATTATATATCAATATCATCACAACACACATCAAATATACATCTCATGTAAAATAACTCATGCTATCACATACACCTCTATCCGTGAGCTAAACATTAAATGAACATATCTAACATTACCTAACAATATACACATCATAATGATCACCAACATGTAAATTAAGTACAACTACAACATGAACATAAAATACATGGACCATATATATATATATATATATCTGTGTGTGTGTGTGTGTGTGTGTGTGTGATTGAATAATGTTAAAAATATACAACTGTAATATAAATTTCATGGATCAGCTAGTGGTAGTACACATCAATAGCAGTACTAGTGGAGGCTTGCTCAATGAATGGTGCAGCCTTGATGGTCGATGGTCGAGCCTGCTCGTGATCATGACTAGTACTGATGGATGGATCAACTAATGGTAGTACAACATCAATATAAGTAGTACTAGTGGAGGCATGCTCAGTCAATGGTGAAACCTCGATGCTCGATGGTCCAGCCTGCTCATGATCATGAATAGTACTGATGGATGTTGTAGGATGCTGATGAGTGGATGTGGCCAATGGTCCAGCCTCATCTCCATGATGACTGCTAGATTCTAGTGGGGCCTCATGCTCATTAGGTCTGGCGCGAGGTGAACAAACATGAGATGAGTCGCTGCTCATGGACTATCCATCATGTGCTATGGCTCGACCATGCTTATAAGGTGTAACAATCCTCCTTAGTCGCGTAACAACTGTCGTAGCTCCTACGACATACCACATCAGGTTTTACATGTCACGTGGCATGCATCTCCACATCCGTATTAGCCTATCATCAGCCTGTATGTCTCTGTAATGAGCGGGCCCGATGCCTGCCTCAACAATCAATGCATTGAGTTGGTCGCCCAGCTCCATCTTGTATCGAGTATTAGGTCGACTGCACCAAGAAAAAGGTGGTACTAGCACACTAGCATGAGGATCATGTCTCTCTCCACTGGCCTCCTAATCATGATCCTTGGCATCTGCCATGTCCTGATCATCATCAGGATCAACACCTGGATCATGTGGTGGTTCCAAAATCTCCTCACCATAAAAAAAGCCAATGTATGCAAATAAAATACAAGTACACAACAATAATTAGACAATTTCATTACACAATTTAATAAAAACAAGTTAAAGAACATGTTATAATAAATATAAATAAAACAGTAATATTACCTCTATCATATAGAGGTTGATCATCTGGGAAGAGGATGTTGGCACACCCTCGCTAACCGAATCCAACATAAGGACTGGGGACCATAATGAAGGGATGAAACTCATCAACACTAGCTAGTAAGTCTAGTGCATCATGCAATATTCTGGCTGGAAACATAGTCTCTCCCCTCTTGGGCATCATCTACCCCCATGTGCATTCGGGCCTCTGACATCGGCCTACGAGGGTACCAAACAAAAGTAGGCCTCATCTATGGAAACCTCTCCAAAAATAAACAAAAAATATCAAAAGAGAAAGGGAAGTTGACCCTCCCTTGTGCATGAGCACGACATCTATCTAAGGCCGTACAAAACTGCCACAAAGACATGGAAGACGACCTAACAAGTTGTGTCTCATGTACTAAATAATCAACATAATATAAAGTGGGTAAATAATGCTTTGCCCATCATTGGTTTTGTGTGAAATGGTCGAAATGGGAAGTGAGAGGCACTGCACATCCTGTCTACCAAATGCACCAATACGTAGCTGACCTCTAGGGACCTGAAACTCTGAAGGAGACAATACAGCTGCTCCAGTGTATCTCTAGGAGCAAGCTAATTGAATCCCTACTACACAACCAACTGGAACCTTTGGGAATGAAGGAAAATCCACCACTCTCCTCGATATCCCTATAATGAAATAAATATCCTCCTCAGTGGGTGTGTACAACTAGTCAGAACCAACTTGGAAAGCTTGTTGGTGGGCATTCCACCTACAGATAGGATGTCTCAAAAAGACACTATGGGCGTTTAGGGAAGTAGTCTCCTCATAGAAATTTAGGAGGCCTACCTGCCTTAGGATCCCATGGGTATCTGCTGTAATAGGGTGAGGTTACGCGTCTCTCTCCCTCTCTCGTGCCTCCCACTAGTGAAGCATGTCATATTTCTCTACCTGTTGTTGCTGTTGTTCCTCCTCTTTTCTCTGAATCACTAACATATTAAGTAAATTTTTTTATTAAATCAGACATGTATGTAGGAATATACATATATAAATTTTTTTGGGAAAAAAAAAGGACCAGTCAGTGTGCCACAAAAATAGTCATGCACCAGTTCGAGTGCAGCTATTTTTTGTAGAGCACTAGAGGCTGTGCCCCAGATGACATAAAACACACAGTATGCGGTGCACCTTAAAATTTTTCAAGCCCCATTGACTATATATGGTGTCAGAAGAGCGGTGCACTGACTAAAATATATGCCCCAACGCATATAGTCATGTTAGCACACCCACTTACTGACAAATTATATAGTCAATGGTGCGGTCTTTTACTTGGCCGTACCATTGACCTTGTCGGAATGTCGAATGAAGTGCACTGACAGACACCAGGGCAGATATATCTATCAATGCACTGCCTTGCTATTCCCATGGTCAATGGTGCGGCCAGCTAAATGACCGCACCGCAATTTTTTTTAAATTTTAAAATAATGCCAGGCGCCTTTTGGTACTGCCCCGAAAATGGTGTTGATACCGTTAGCACTGGATGCAGTGCGGCCTGCAAAATTTTACAGGTGGCACTGCTTACCAGTGGGAGCCGAATGGCTCATGTGCACCGCGCGACAATTTTTATTTTTCTTTTTTAACGATTAATTTTAAGTTTATTTCAAATTCTAATCCGCTAGAAAGCTTAATTATGGAAAAAATAGAAAAATACTTGTACATTTCACCGTCAAGGAGGCATATTGGCTGTAGAATTTGCAAAAGAAAAATTTTCCACTGTTTTGAAAATTGCAAGCTGGAGATTGGCGACCAATGCACAGCAATAGTACACGCAATGGGTGCAATGGGAGCATCAATATTAGGACAGGTCAGAGAAGGAGAAATTGCTACGGTGCTTGAGATCTCTGGAGTATTGAGAAAAGTGAAAAATGAAGCTTTTTGGCCGTAATTTTTTTTTATTTAACCCTGTTCCCGTGTGCATGGTTTTATAGGCGTGCCGATGTGGTTTCTTTGAACACACTAGGCACTTTTAGATTTGGGTTGTTTTTTTATCATACATTGGGGTGGTTACTAAACACCGCACCGGGCTGTTTCAGTTTTGGTGCGCTATTTATGACACACCAGGGCGGAATAGTCGTGAAGCACCGATGCTTTACAATAATAGGATGCACCTGGCATGTGCATACAAAGCACATGGTGTCCGGTGTGCCAATTTTTTGTGCAATCGATGCCTTATCTTGTAGAGCGCACTGGTGATTGAGAGCAAAAAAGTGAAAAATGTTGTTTTTTGGCCGTAATTATTTTTTTTATTTAACCCTTTTTCGGTGCACATGTTTTGTAGGTGCACCGGTACTGTTTCATACGAATGCACTAGTCCACTTATGTTTTTGCATGGTGTTTTATGATGCATCGACGTAGAAGAGTTTCTGCACATTGGTGCCTTCTCTTGTAGAGCGCAACGGTAATGGAGAGCTATAGAGCACTAAGAAAAGTGAAAAATCTGGTTTTTTTGCCGTAATTGTTTTTAACCTTTTTCTGGTGCACATGATTTATAGATGCATCGACGAATTTTCTTACGAATGCACCAATCATTTTGTGTTTTGGCACGTTGTTTTATGATGCTCCGGTGCAGGTTCTTAATACCGCACCAGGCATTTTCAATTTTGGCATGGTGTTTTATAATGCAGTAGTGCTTCACACCGAGCAGGTGTGTGCGGAGTGCATGGTGTCCGATGTGCTAATTTTTTGTGTGCACCGGAGCTTTCTCTTATAAGGAGCACAGGTGCGATGTTGAATGATAAATGCACAGAGTGGGAAACATCCGCAAAACCCTCTGCTCGCCAACCTCCTCTATTAACCTCTGCTAGAAACGGATGTATGGGGTATTTTTATAAGGGATTCCTCAAAAACATCTGCTAGATGGTCTTTTATTTATAGTGATAAATCTCAAACAAAAGGTTTAAATCAAGGAGTAGATTGAGGACTTCCAAAAATTGAATATAAGGGTAATTGATATTCCAGAGGAACATATGATTGATTTCTTCACAAGGACTTTAAAGGATAACATAAAACATGAGGTTCGCATCTGGGAACCCAATTCATTGGAAAAGGAATTTAGGTTGGCAAGAAAAATTGAAAGTAAAATTATGGCGACAAGGAAGCCAAACCCTCACATATATAAAAATGGATGTGTTTCTACTCCTAGAATTCAACAACTTATAATTCTGACACCACAACAATTGGAAGAAAAAATAGCAAAAGGGCTTTGCTACAGTTGTGATAGGAAATACATTAAAGGTCATAAGTGTATTGAGAATAAATTAGTTTACAAATATTGTGAAGAGGAGGAAGAAAATGAACAAGAAACTTCAAAATAAGAGGATATACACTAGGAACCAACCATAGAGAAAGAAAAAATGAGTCCAATAATATCCTGTAATGCATTGGAAGGAATTACCACTCATCAAACTCTCAATATAGAATGACATATCAAGACAAAAAAATTAATAGTGTTGATTGATTCAGGTAGTACCCATAATTTTATTTATTGTAAGGTAGCCAAAGAATTGAATTTCTTCCTATACCCAGCACCAGAGTGTCAAGTGATGGTTGCAAATGAAGGGACTATAAATTTCTCTGGAAAATGCCATAATATCAAGCGAACCATGGAGAAATATGTATTGAATAGTCCAATGCTTTCCATTCCAATGGGAGGTGTTGATGTTGTACTAGGAGTACAATGGTTACAATCTTTTGGGACAGTATCTTTCAATTTTCAAGAACTTTTCTTGAATGTTTTTTGGGAAGGAAAGTAAGTTGAATTAATTGGTATCGTAGGGAATCCAGGAAAGACAATAAGCTCTAATGTCATGAAAAAACTTCTGAAGAAATAAAAATGAGGTGTAATTGCACAATTATAAACACCAGAAGTTCCAACATCCAAATCATTTATTTCTCTAGGTCTCCAAAATGTCTTGCACAATCATTCCATGGTGTTTGGAACTCTTAAAGGAATCCCACCTATTCGTGATCATGATCATGCTATTCATTTGATTCCAGGAATTGTTGCTCCAAACATCAATCCTTATTGATATCATTATGTCCAAAAGAGCGAAATTGAACATATGATTGCCAAAATGTTAGAGGCTGGTATAACTCAACCTAGTCAAAGTTCTTACTCCGCTCCAATAATATTGGTGCATAAGAAGGATGGATTATGGCACATGTGTCCGCATTATAGGGAGCTCAATAATATCACTATTAAATATAAATTTCCCATTCCTGTGATTGATGAATTATTCGATGAATTACATGGAGAAATTTATTCTAGCAAGTTATATCTTTGTTCATGATAACATTAAATTAGAATGAAGACTGAAGATACGCCAAAAACATCATTTCGAACTCATGAGGGTCATTATGAATTTTTGGTCATGCCTTTTGGCATTACCAATGCACCTTCTACATTTCAAGGGTTGATGAATTGCATTTTTAAACCCTTCCTTAGAAAATGTGTGTTAGTATTTTTTGATGATATACTAATCTACAATGGGTCTTAGAAGGATCATGTTCAACATGTTGACAGGGTGCTCAAACTATTGGAGGAGAATCAATTATATGCAAAAAACTCCAAAATTTTCTTTGGAGTACAAGAGGTGGAATATCTAGGTCATATTTTATCTCAGGAGGGTGTTAAGGTAGACCTTAACAAAATTAAATCCATTAAGGAATTGAAAGTCCCAACAACCATAAAGTAGTTGCAAGGATTTCTCGGGTTAACATGGTATTTTCACAATTTTGTTAGGAATTATGGGCGAATAGCATTACCTATAACAACATTATTAAAGAAATATGCATTTTCATGGAATCCTGAAGCAACTAATGCCTTTAAACATCTTAAAGAGGAAATGTGCCTAGCACCAGTCTTAGCTATGCTAGACTTCACAAAAACCTTTATTGTGGAATATGATGCCCCAGGAATGAAATTGGTGTTGTTTTAATGCAGGGAGGAAGACCCATTGATTTTGAAAGTCGCCGAATCAAAGGAAAATATTTACATAAAGGTATTTATGAGAATGAAACATTGGCAATACTACATGCATTAAAGAAATGGTGACCTTAGTTAATGGGAAGACACTTCTAGGTAAAAACTGATCTTGATAGTGTCAAATGCTTTTTGGAACATAGGCTATCTTTACAAGAGTAGAAAAAATGGGTGACAAAGATGTTGCGTTATGACTTTGAAATCATATACAGAAAAGGGAAGCTAAATTTTGTTGTAGATGCACTCTCAAGAAAGGATGAGGGGGTGGAAGCATTGCTTTTTTCCATTTCTATTATCTAGCCAGATTAGATAATTGAAGCAAGGGCAGAATAGAAGCATGACGAAGAAGTGTGGACACTCATTCATAAGTTGCAGCAAGATCTCAATACGTCTGATACATTTAGTTGGAAAAATGATTCCTTATTGCACAAATTTCGCTTATATATTTGTAAGAATTCCCAACTAAAACAAAAGATTCATTTGGAATTTCACACCTCTCCTATAGGAGGACACTTAGGAATTTTAAAAACTTACCATAGGGTGAGGAAATAATTTTTTGGGATGGCTTGAAATCTCATACTCAAAAGTTTGTGGCATAATTTTTGGTTTTTCAACAAAATAAATTTGAGACAATTAAGACCCCAGGTTTGATACAACCTTTACCCATTCGAAGTCAACGTTGGGAGGATATTTCAATGGATTTTATTGCAGGCTTACCTATGTTTGAAGGAAAGAGTGTCATCATGGTGGTAGTAGATAGAATTACCAAGTATGCACACTTTTGTGCATTATCTCATCCATTTAAAGCAAGCACGGTTGCTACTGCATTTATGGAGACAAATCAAAATCTCCATGTAAACCCAAAGATTATTATAAGTGACAGAGATTCCATTTTCACAAGAAATTTTTGGACGAAATTATTTTCTTGTTTGGGTACTCAACTAGCCCATAGCTCATCTTATCCTCCTCAATCCGATGACAAAACTGATATAATGAAAAAATGTTTGGAAGAATATCTTTGTTATTTTTTATCTGATAAATAAACACAATGGGTGAAGTGGTTACCTCTAGTTGAATGGTGGTATAACACATCCTTCCATACTGCAGCAAAAATGACCCTATCTATGGCACTTTATGGCTATCATCCATTGTCTATCATATCATCTTTAAGAGAAAATTCTAAGGTTCAAGCAGTGGAAGATCATGTCGAGCATCAAAAACAAGTTCTCCAACTCTTAAAGGATAACATAAATTTTTCACAAAATCGAATGAAACAACAAGAAGATCAACATTGCAGTGAGAGAAGTTTTGAAGTAGGAGACTGGGTATGTTCAGGGCTACAACCATACAAACAAATGTCCCTCAAGCCATCTAAGAGGGATAATAAATTATCACCAAAGTACTATGGTCCTTAGAAGGTGTTGCAAAATATTGGTACTATGGCATAAAAATTGGAGCTTCTTGCTTCTCCTCGAGTGCACCCAGTTTTCCATGTTTCATGCTTAAAGAAGGTTATAGGTGAAAAAATTATCTTTCAAACAATATTTCCAGAACTTGATGAGGAAGGAAAAATCATATTGGAACCTGAATCAGTCACGAAAAGAAGAACTCAACAACCACAAAATTGATCAATTTTAGAGTATCTCATCAAGTGGAAGAACTTACCCATTGAAGATTCCACATGGGAGGTGTAACACCCCCAATTTATGTGTTTGAATTTCAAATTTAGACATTTGAACTTTAATCCTAAGGGGAGTGGACCCCAAAGGATAAGTATTTTGTGAATGTAATTTAATATTTAAGTTGAGGAAATGAATAAAATGATTGTGTGCATATTGACCAAAATGAGATTATGAGATCACTTGCTAAATCCATGAGGATGGATAAGGCAACTATTCCCCACAATCTTTCAAAAATCCTTGAAAGGAATTATTTCTAATTTAGATTTTTGAGGAAGAATCTAAATTTCCCCAATGATGAGGAAAGTAGTTGGGAAGATGTTAAAAGCTGGAAAAGCTGAGGAAAAACATAAAACAACTTTAAAGAGTCCCTAAAATGGGAAGCCTAGGCAAAACAGGAAGAAAAGCATCCTGCTATTCTGGACGCAGAATTAGAAATAGGCTTTGGGGGAAATAGCTTAAATAAGATGCTCCTAACCAGATTGGGGCTGGTCTGTGTTGGAGGTGGTCTCAGCTCGGGGGTGAGTTCTGGAGACAGAAGAGCTCTAAGGTTGGGAGGTTGGTCTATTGCATGAGTGGTATGTATTTTGAAAATTCTGAATGTGTTTACTTTAGACAAGTATGAATTGGCTACATATAAAGATTAATGGTTTATTAGAACATAAATACTACATTTAACAGAATTAGTCATAAGGTATTCACCTTTATAATTCCGTATATTTGTAGAATTTAAATCTGTGACGAAGAATCCATCAGAATCTCTAAACCTAGGTGGTTTAAATCTGAGGATACATAGTTCTTCACAGATGATTTAACATAAGTTGCTTTAAATCTAGTAATATTACATTATGAGTATGATTAAGTAAACAAGGGCCAAATCCTTACTTTCTTTATTAGTACAAAGCTGGCTAGGGTGTACATATTGTGTTAGTACTATTAATAAAAATTTTACCTACTGCTGAAGACTGAAATGAAAAGTAGTATCGGAAACTAAACTGGAATATAACTGGGGTCTGCATGATCAAGATTATATGCTAAACTACTACAAGGCTTTATTTGATAATTCCACAAAATAAGATTTAATTCTGCTAGTCAAAACATAGTTACCCTTTTATGATAGATAAATGTAAAAATGAAATGTACATATAGAAAAACCGCATATAATTTCCTCTGTTTAACTGTATAAACAGTAGCTGATAAGTGATACTGTTATATTCAAGTCTCTTGTTTAAATATGCTATGAAAATATGTGTGAAGTTCTGACAGAAAACTTAGTACATCATAGATTTCAAAGGAATTTCTGATTACTCGAAATCTTCCATTTGTGCCAGTATTTAAATTTTAAAATACAAATTAAAAAGGGAACCAAAATTTTATAGTTGAACAATGAATGTACAGCCATACTACCTAATTCTGTTTGTAATAAAATATAGTAGTACAATGCGGGCTACAGAACCCACGCATCATAAAATGATACCACTCAAGTTTGGAGTTACATGAAAAATCATTTTGACAAATAAGTAGGATTAGTAATTAGTAACAGATGATAAAGGACAATCATTTTGTTGTGTGGGTCAAACGTAGAAATCAACCAACATTACTGAATCTCCATCCTTCCACAATGTAGTCGTATGGCTCACAAAGATTTACGAAAATAAATTCTATGGTTGTACACATACTGAAAATTTATATAGCGGCATTACTTACCAGCAAAAATAAAAACGAAATATAGAGAGAGAGGTCATTGCTTCTGTGTGTGTGCTAGCCTATCTCTATAGAAACTTAATAAATTAGTGGATAGGAATATCTACAAGTGTGTAAGTTGGATTCAACTGGATTAGCTAAATTATAGAATTCGTTCTTCCAGTTCATATCCTTGTTGGAACAACAGAGATAAACTAAGTGAAATAATAACAAAGAAACTCTATTTTCAGTTACAACATAGAAAAATAAACAAGCACCTTAAAATAATACCGATCGCTGGAAGGGCCATGACTATTAGGCATAAGCAAGAATTATACAACCGAATAGGCGCGAAATGAAAACCAACGACCAAAACTAGGTCAATCATAGTGAGAATGTAAAACAAACATCTACAAAGGTGGAGAACCTGTAGGAGAGATGATTTACAATAAACGAGTGGAATGAAGATTCATTCCATGAACGAGACATGACATATGGAGTAAGAAGCCGCGAGCACTGAGATTTCGTGTGCCTGAAAAAGGGAAAATACACCAGATAAGAGTAGAGGAAATAATTAAACAATATCAGTGAATAACAAGATGGCGTAGATACCTAGCTGAAGAAAACCCACCTGTGAAATCGACCTGTCATGCGGGTCGACATTCTTGAGGAAAGAGGAAACAAATTGAATTTAGGCAAATAACCCTGTCTCCAAAGATAGAACAATCGCCTCTAAACGAAATTTCACCGGGTTCAACCGCTTCCAAGGAAAAACAAATTTCATGGTAGACTCTCTTGTAAATACCATTATCACATGGTCGAGGCTTAGATTTCTTCTGAGTGATGAGAAATAATAAGAAAACAAAAAAAACCAACTGTGGAACGAGGTCAGCTAAATTTAATTAGAGACGAAACGAGTTATAAATAGTCAGAAGTGAAACAGGAAGGCAGAAACCCCTTTCAGTCAAAATATGCCCATTCTGACGAATCGAATAAAGGAAGGAAGCCCTGTAATGAGTTAAACAAAATGCAGATAGGAGAGTAAGAACCTAACCAAATTTGTAATGCTAATAAAATCCATAAAACCCCGAGCGCCCAAGCGAACGAAGTAAGAAGCTTTGATTCCATGATGTTGAGGATAAAAACGCACCCTCTAGCATACCCTTCTCATGGCTACAAAACCCTGGTGGTTTGAGAAACGTCGAGAGGGCTGGACGCAGAACTCTGAACAATGAAGCCCGAATGTGATTTAATCCATCAACTGAAACCCTAAGAACCTCAAGGCGGTAACCCAGAACGAGGGCGCGAGAAAACGAGCTAGCAATTGGATAACGACAACTCAATAGTAAAGGACTTACGAAATCCCAATAGAGATTTTGGCAGTAAGATCGAGGGGGAAACTGTGCACGAAGTCAGTCGGAGTTAATGTGATTAAATCCCCAAGTCGAACGTCCAACATAAAAGTACATTATACGCTGAGCTTTTCACTTCGGAAGCGATTCTCGCAGGTTATGAATCTAGCGGTTCCGTCGATGTGTCACTTGGTCCAGGTAACCGTGCCTAAGGGTAGGTACTTGCGATCTGGAACGAATAACAAGTTCAAGCCTGTAGCGCCAGAGCACTATCGTAAACTTTTACCCTTCTCATTTGTGGGAGATAGGACACGTCGTTATACCCCACCTCCGAAAGGTAACGTAAAAATATTTCAAACGCAATCCCAAGGATATAACTAGCTGTCAACATAAGGAATGAATTCCGTAGGGTTTCAGCCGTAGGCCTAAGTAATTCGACGGCGGTTAGTATAACGCTCGGCGTTATTACCACAGCTAATCGGTTTGTCGTTGAGTATCGTTCTGCAATGGGAAATATAAAGTGCGTGCATAAACTAAATTATGGATGAGTTATAGAAGACCGGGAGAAAACATGTAGAATTCACATAAAAAATGTATACATGACCGTGAGCTATACAAGAGATTGAGGCACGTCCTTTATTCATTCGATATATATATAAGTATATAAAACCTCAATAAATGGGTTGGCATTTATATGTTAAATGAATTGAGAATCATGTTAACATATAAATAATTATATATAAATGGTTTGGGTATTTATATATATAAAAGGCTATGTAATTATAGTTTAGATGAATTGAAAATCATGTCAACATATAAATATTTATATATAAATGGTTTGGGTATTTATATATAAAAGGTTGTGTAATTATATGTTAAATAGTTGGTAATGATGTTAACGTATCAGTAGTTGTATATCAATGATTGGTATTGATATATAAAGGGATTGGTATTTATGTTAACATTTAGGTATTTATATATAAAAGGTTTGAAATTTATATATAAATAGTTTGACATTTATGTGAACCTATAAGTACAGGAACTTTCATATAATAGAAATATTATAGTCAGAACCAGTGTGGTAGTAAAGTTAAAGGTAATATGACGTATACGCCAATCGGAAATTTTTTTTTTTAACTTGTTGTAAAAGAGAATCAGAGAGACGTTACAGGAGGATGATAATTTTATACAAAAGCATCCAAATCTGCTCAAGCGTTGAGGAAAACAATTTTTTGAAGGAGAGAGGCATGTTAGATCCCTATATTACCAGTGTAGTCCCTTATTGTTGTTAGTGTCGCCCCCTTATTGTTATTGTTGTACCCTTGTAGTCACCATATTGTAATTATTGTGCCCCATAAAACACCAATATTGTTATTGTTATGCCCTTAGCTTATTATTGTTCGGTCGGCTGGGATTATATTGTGACCCCATGGAATCCTATATATAGAAAGGAGGTTTTTTCATTTGAATCATCTAATAGTATTTCATGTATGTAATGTAAAGGAGATTTTCCCCTCAAAGTGGCTCATTTCTAAGGAGTTGACCTCTCTTTTCTTCTATTTTTGGATTTAGTTTCATAACATTTACCTAAGCCCAAATTCCAAATTTAAAACCAAAGTTCTTAAGGAGTCTCATGATTCACTATCAGTTGGATATGTAGGTTTCTTTAAAACCTACTATAATGCATATCAATCATTTTTTGGAAAGGAATGAATAATGAAATTCAAATATATGTAGCAGAGTGATCAATGTTAGAGAAACGAGAATAATAACATTATGACACCTATTCTACTTCATCCCTTAAATATTCCAAACCAAAATCAGGAAGAAATATCAATGGATTTTTTTGAAGGGTTACCCATGCCTGATGGCAAAGAATTTTTTTTCACAATAGTCAATAAGCTCACCAAGTACGCACACTTTAAAGGAATGAAGAAATCAAATTCATCAAAACAAATCTCTAATATATTTTTCAATAATGTATACAAAGTACATGGGTTTCCCAAAGTCATTATTAGAAGTAGAGACATCAAATTCAAAGCAAATTATATGGCAGGAAATTTTCAAACATATAGGAATCTACCTCAACATGAGTTCAATTGTATTATCCTCAAACATACAGTCAAAAAAAGTTGTCAATAAATTTTTATAAGCCTACCTACGTTGTTATGCAACATACAAACAAAATAATTGGGTTGAATCTTTCCATCTCGCCAAATGGTAGTACAATTCCACTTACCACGCTTAAGTGAAAATAACTTCATTTCAAGCTCTGTACAGTTATGAACCTCCTAAATGGAAGGACCTTTCCATTATTGAGACAAAGCTTCCAACACTTAAAGATCAGTTAGAAGAAACCAAAAAAGTATTCCAAGCACTAAAGGAAAATCTAAATATTGCAAGAAATCATATGAAGTAACAGTCTAATCGAAACTTAATAGAAAGATAATTTGAATTTCGAGAATGGGTATTTGTTAAAATTCAGCCTTACAAAAAATTGTCCTTAAAACAGAAGGGAAATAAAAAATTGGCACCAAAGTTCTATGGACCGTACTAGATTAACAAAAATATGAGCCACATAGCATCCATCTTAAGCCTTCCTCATAAAATTCATGTTCATAACTTCTTCTATGTCTCTTGCCTCAAAAAGGCACTTGGAAAACACCAAGCGACACAAACAACACTTCCAACATTAGATGACAAAGGGAAGATCACTTTAGAACCAAAATGAGTCATCACCATTAGAGAAGAGAAGTTTTGATGACAAGTAACCAAAGAATACCTGATTAAGTGGAAGGACCTACAGGAAGAATAAACCTCTTGGGAAACCAAAGCATTCTGTCTGCTATTATGGAAAAGTGTCAACTATTTTTCTTTTCAAATCATGGTGAAAGCACCCAATGTCTCCTTCCATGAGCAACTTAAATGGATGTTGATGTTTTTTCACATTAAATACACTTAAAGTGGGATTCAGACACATAATTTCCAACTGACAACCATATATTTTTTACATAACATTTATTTTTTGAGAAACATAATCACGGATTGAAAATTACTTTATGCTTAATATATATATATATATATATATATATATAATAATTGATTTGTCAAATCAACATTAATACAAGTGCTACAACCTTCCACGACAATAACGGTAATATTGGATTTGTCTTCAAGTGTGATGTTCTCACTCTTAAATAATGATATATTTCTTGATTTGAAATTGGAGTTTTAATTCTTCAATCTTCACTTATTATACTCATTTTTAAATTGCATTTTGAAATTGCACTTATTTGTTTAGAAGAAAAAAACCAACCGAGTTTTATTAAAAAAAAGTTCAATTTCATTAACTGTATGTATTGCATGTGCTTAGCCATGTCACATAAGGCAAAAAGAAGTAAAAATAAACAAGGGCAATCACAAGAAAATAAAGTAGCGTAAATTGGCCCCAAGTAAAAGAAAACATGAGAAAAAAAACTTTTCTGCCATGGGCATTCAACAAACCGATCTAAGGACATAAAAGATAGTCTGAGCATAGTAAAAAAAAACAACTAAAAGCATCCAAACGACATTTGTAAACAAATTGTACTTATGTTAATAGGGCACTTGAGAAATTAATTGTTGAAACATTTCTTACTGGTTTTTGTTAAAGAAGGGAACTCTCTTGAATATATATTACTTTAAATTTAAATTTCTTAATATTTTAAGAAAGGTGTAGTCTAAAAAAGTAACAAAATGGCTTAGAATTTGGTAGAGATTTTGAAAAAATCTTGCAAATATTTTATCAAAATCTTGTGTTGCCATTTTCCACTATCAAAATGATTCCAACACTAAAACTACTTATTTTTTATTTTAGGTATATTTTTGACCGGTTCAAGGGTTCAACAATTATGATGGACCTATTTGCGTTTTATTTTTTGAAGCATTAGTTAGACTTGAAAATATTTCATGAATTTTAGTTTTGTTCAGTTCAGGAATTGTGATGGATCCATTTTCCTTCGAATCCTTAAAGTTTTGTCAAACTAAAATTTATTTTGAAAGTGCAGAATTTTAAAAATTAAGTAACCATGGTAAATTTAATTAATTGATGTATTTTGAGTTAGGTGATGGTAAAATGGTTCATTGGTGTATCCAGAATACCTTATCATTCTGACTGATATAGAACAACGGTGCGGGAGAAACCGGAGGATGGAGTCTGCAAGGATTACAATACGCGTTGTTGCTGAAGATTTTGACTTCTCTGCCCAGGAGCCTGTAGATACCATCTCTGCATCCAGCCATGGGAATCGATCTCTGATCCAACAAACAGTGATGGATGGATCCCTGTTTATGAATTACTCCTACCTGAAAACATCAATCTGGATTCGATCTATAGTAGAACCACCAATACTTACCGCTCACCCTCCCAATGAAACCCAGATCTCGACTTCAAAACTGGCGGCAATGCACATTGGGAGATCAGATCAAAGATGTCGGATCCGCATTTTTGAGACCAGCATGCATTCGTCGGAACAGATCGCAACATGGTCTCGGATTGAAGGGCATTTTGCATCAAATATTGAGACACAATATGATGGTAAGATAGATCTAGCCACTACAAGTTCAGATCTATGGTTTTTACTGAAATTATTTGCGGGTTTTGCCATATTCACAAAGTTTGCAGCTTCGAGAAGAAGAAATAATATCAAAAACTAGAAGGAGGTGATCAGAATTACAATGGACTACGAGTGCGTATGTGTGGGAGACGACGGGAAGATCAATCTGGTTAAGCTCGCGGAAGGTCAGATGCATCACAAGTGTGATACGGATAACCGGGTTTCGATTTCTTACACTGCTGCCCAGTGGGCTTCTCCTATGGAATTCATCACTGCTGGGTTCAGGCTTACTCTTCAGTGGCGGGATCATAGGAAGCCCGGCGTCCCTGTTTCGCAATCTCCCAACAAACGGATCTGCAGGGTCAACGCTGCTGAACACAGATCTACTACGGGAGATCATGGAAAAAGTATTCTATATTCACTGGAGCCCGTTGACCTGACCCATCATTTCGCCTATTGTTTGGATCTAAGAATAAAACAGTCCAAGAGCTTGAAATCAGGGGCTCCATTACACTCAGATCCACAATGTATGAGGATAAATCTAGATTTGAAAATTTCCAACAATCGGAAAATCGCTACGCCAAGGAAAGATGGTAATGCACAAGTCTGCTCAAAGATTTCCAGAGATGCAGCAATGCAGGTATTTGTGAAAACCTTCAGTGGGAATTCCATATGCATTCAGATCTCGGAAGGAATGTTGATTCAAACCCTCAAACAGAATATTCAAAAGCAAACTGGCATTCCAGTAGATCTTCATAACTTGATATATATAAGAAAATAGATGCAAGACGACCACACATTAAAGGAGTATAATGTGTCGACCAACACATCCATCTATCTCACCTCAAGAATAAATGGAAGAGCCTCAAGAACTAGCTCTAATGGACCTGCATCTTTCAAAGAAGCTATCAAAGGAAAGGGAATGCCACAAAGCACACCTGAAACTACCCATCTCCTCCCTGGGCCATACATCATGGAGCTGAAAACCCAGGTCTCGACGTTAAATATTCAGGAGGATGGAGTAAATAGCCTATATGCAGATTTCTACACCAAAGCACTCTTCTGCAGATTTAACGGATTCTGGTCCAAATCAGAGGCACTTCTTCAATGGATATTCACAAATTGGACTACCTACTGTGATATCTATTTTTTCTCAAAAGGATTTTTTATTGTTGGTTTCGACTTAGTCGAGGATAAGAAATATGTATTAAATGAAAGCCCTTGGTCCTCGGGAAATGTTGGACTCTTTATAACACCCTAGTTCCCTGATTTCGATCCCAACACTACGGTGGTATCCAAATTGCCGGTCTGGATCAGATTGAACAATCTACCTCTCCATCTTTGGCATCCCCAAGTACTGAAAGGTATTGGGAACTCAGTGGGGAAATTTCTTAAGGTCGATGTAGAATGAACTGAAAAAGGTATTTTCACTTTTGACAGAATATGTGTTGAAGCTGACCTCAGTCAAGGATTACCTAACCACATTATACTGAACTACAAAAATCAACAATGGTCACAAATGCTTGATTATGAAAACACGACATTTCGATAACTTACATGTCTACAAGCAGGACATCTTCAAAGAATGTGCCCACAAGCCAAAAAGGAAAATAACAGGAAGAGGAGACAACCTCAAAAGCCCAAAGGTTGGTAATTCGCAGCATCAAAGGATGATGAAGCAGAAGAAGCAGAAGCACCAAACAATGACACAAATGACATTATCAAGCAAGACATGGTTAATCCACAGTCGGAAGTGACTGAGCATAACATTGAACACACTCAAATTGATGCAATTACATAGCCGGAACAAGCAAAATCTACCACTGAAAAAGAGACAAGTGGAACCAAACACTCCCATATGTCTGAAGGATATGATTCTGACAAAGAGCCCCCAATGAATTTGTACGTAAATCAAATGGTTATTGTAACACCCACACCCAGCAATGGAGGTTGGCGTAAAGTGGAAAAAAAGAAAGGTAGAAAAGAATAGTTTTATGTCGTATAATAAGTATGTATAAATCTTGGTTTTAAGGATGAGTACAATAACACATATGCTTTTAGCATCTACAACATGTAATTTTTTCAATCATGAATAAAATTACGATTTTTCCTTGGGAAAAAAATTTGATGTCTTTTTATCCACATTTATCTTGCAAGTAAGAAATTCCTTTCCAAACAATAGAGCATGTACGGTAGATGGGGTCGAAATTAAAAAGCTAATAATTTCATAGTAATGAAATGCATTCAAGATCCCAAATATCAATATTTCCATGTTTATGGAAAACGTTTTGGAAAATAATTATTTTGTCAAGGGTTTTCCCACTTTTTTTTTATGGCTATACTCATCTCAAAAAAAATTCTCTTTCATTTTTGCTTTAATGGTGGATATTATCCAAATTAGAGGTAGTGACACCCTCAACACTACAATCTAGTATAGGCATTGTGTTTTGTTGTTGAGATATCTATTTGAAAATCAAAAGATTTACACCATATATTTGATTGTGAATGCATGATGTTGGAAGATCAACATACCTGCAACATGGATTTGATTGTCAATTCTTCTTGTGACTGAGATCCCAAGTAATTCTTCTACTAAGATGATTCCATGCTATTGTTGTTGAAATCTGTAAAGAATAGTCTATTAGAATCTGCTAATATTAAGGACCATGCAAAACGCCAATAATTGGGTCACTGATTTTACATCTTACATCTTGTCTATTGAATAAGACAAAATAATATTCAATTAATATGATAAAATCTAGTGAGCCAGTGATTGGCTTAGTGAATGATGCTTGATATTTTCCATTAGAATTGGTTAAAGAGACAAAACAGAAAGATAAAAGAAAAGCCTAACAAAATAAAAGCAACAAAAAGACAACAAAGAAAAGAAGACACTAGTAAGGGAGGCTAGCACCTTGGACAATAGGACAATAAAGAAAGGCTAGTTTGTTTTGTTTGTTCATTTTATGGAAAATCATTTCATTTATTCGTTTAATAATATGTGTTTAGTCGTTCAATGTTTAACTCTGGTTGAAGACCCAAAATCTATGTGGATCCATAAGTATCAAAGAAAAATCATGGATGCTCAAGCTTTGCAAGTTCATATTCTAGAATTAATACTAGTTCATTGAGGTCAACTCTAGGCTCCAAACAGGTCCAAGAATTTGAAAAGTTTCCTCCAGTAAGGAAACCAGCGTGAGTGCAACAAGGTTGTTATTTCCTTTGGCTACCATTCGTTCTTCATGCCAAACAACTAACAAATGTAAGAGAAAATAAATTGAACAAATGTGGTTTAGGAAGTTTTATTCGTTCCTCATGCCAAAAACCTAAACAACTGTAAGAGAAATGAAATTCAAAAAATGTGGTTCATGAAGGTTTATGATATCAAGGAAAAAAGAAAATTTATATAACAAAACGATCATTAAACAAGGTGATTTCTTAGCAAAGAGATCGGACCCCAAAAAATATTGTACTACTCCTTAGGTTATGGAATTTTGTTATTTCTCAAAAGGAAATATGCTCTCTACAAAATAAGAATACATAGTTATCCCTCCCACGACGTGAACTCAATATTATTTCAATCAAAATACAAAAAAATTGCATTAAAAAATACAAATATAAATGATACAAAATGGTTAATCTCCTATAGTCCAATAAAAAATTCAGAAAAAAGAGGGAAAACTGATAGCTATGCAAAAAAAATTAAAAACCAAAAAAGAGTAGGTGGGCATACCTTCAAATACATCACTAGTTGTGGAAAAGCCTCCCCACTCCACAATAAGCTGACGACGAAAAACAAAAAACACTCTCCCTAGCAAGATGAAGAAAAAATAATGGGTAAATGAAGCTACATTAAAAATCAAGCAAATAAAAGAATGATGGAAATTGATCCCCATACATGAAAATGTATCCATATTTTCCAGAAATCAATTCTCACTCCAGAAAAACATGGTGATCACAAAGGAAAATGATGTCCTCCTTGTCCTTGGCTAAAGAAAAACTGGTCTCCTCCTCCTTTGTTGTCAAAACACTTATTTTTGTTTACAAAATGAGTCTATAAAGCCCCATTCAAACCACTTAAAGTGAGTATCCTTGGGGCTATGTGATTTATTGGATTGCAATATTATCATGATTTTTATAATAATATAAAAATAATGTCACTGGCAAAAATATCATTGATTTTTATTGGCGATAATATCGTTGAGTTGTAAATTTATTTGTCTCATGAAAATATTGTAATTTTGTAACATTGATATTATATTTATTCAATACTAAGAAACATAGTGGACCTTATTTTTAACTATAAAATTGGGTGGAGGTAGTACTATCATCTCACAAGCCAATACTAGTAGTAAGTAGTGACTTGGCAAGGCCCGAGATGTCGAGATACACTAGGTTTTACTCTAGGCAGACATCTACCCCTTGAGCTGCATCGCAATGGGCTAATATTAATTTATCAACACATATAAACTCTAGTAAAATATTCATTTGTTTCCTCATGTGTGGTCACTAATCGATAGGATTACATGGAATTATTTAACTTTTCAATCTTATGTGAACGTTTGTAAATATGGGGTTGACCACAAGCATTTTCTCCACAAATGTTGTCAGTATTTTTCCATTGCGAGTGTCTATACTTTCGTTCCGAAATTGATAGCGATTTTCAATGATTGCGAAATTCCTGGGGCTTATGTCATTATGGGACCAACAATCTATACTTTCATTTGTCTAGTATGCCACTGGTGTGGTGCTATTTTTGCAATTGTTCATCTGTCTACATGGGTGTCTTTGAAAAATTCCATGTTTTGTTTCTGGTAGGCCTCTAACATCTTTCTTTCTCTTGGTTAGTTCACACACATGTGGTATGTGATATCTAGTCTCTGTTTATTATTTTAATTGGCTAACATTTCAGGTTGGACCATTTGATTAGAATTGTGAGTTGGTGCCATTAATTAAATATTCCGGTTGGATAAATTGGTTGGCCTTACTAATTAAAAGTGCTCCATGACTCACTGACAAACTTTTCACATGTAACAAAATTATATTTCTATGATCCAACTGTTGGAATGGCCACACATTACTAAATAATAACATTAATAGTGGTCATATGAGCTTAATACGTGATGTAGGAGATCATCATTTTCTCCTCCAATAGTGCATAAGTTCTTTTTCTTTGTGTTTAATGGGTGATGAGCTTGCATTATCTAGTTCAGGGTGCACTACCTATGGGCCTTTTAAAAAAATGTTATGTGTGGTGAGTGAAGCTTAGTTACCTTAGATTGGGCTACTACTTTTCCCTTATTGCTCTGTTAGGCCATGGATGCTACTGAGAGTACTTTTATTGGGTTGAAGGAAGGAGGTTTTCTTGGGGATTTGATCTGAAACATTTGTGGCTGTCTATGGATAATTCCTTATTTTAATGCTCTATCCTTGGGAAATAGAAATAAACATAGCAACTTTTAAGTGAACATGAATTTATTAATCTGAATATCAATAATTTTTTACTGGGCCAACTAGACATATACCTTGACACAATTGCATCTAGTGAGTCAAGGTGAAAAGATTCTTGTCTGCTTGTTATATATAAATGTGCTTGTTATCGAAAATTATAGTAATTCTAGTGAAACTCCTTTGTAGTCAACCTACGTCTTATGAAAAAAAGAGATCAGTCACAAATGTCACCTCAGTGGCCTCTCTCCAACTATTTAGTGGTTGAAGTTATCCCTGTTATAGCCTAAATCTACCTCAGGCTGAGGAAGGCAGAGTCTAGGGTAACATCAAACCACGCTTAATCTGGTAGCTAGCCCTACCAGATCGGGAGAGGGCTCTCTCCTTGTCAATCTCAGCAAAAATAATCAGTGAGGCTTTAGATGACTTGAATAAAGGCTGATTTTAGGTTGGGTATATATGTAAAAGAGTTTGATTTGATTTTGAGGGTGTTTGTTGGATCAAAGGGAAGGGCAGATTTTGGGTCTGGAAAATGAGCAGTTTTGCAGGGATCTGAATGGGGCAAGGTAGGTAATTGTTTTGATGCTTTCAATTTTGAATGAAATGAATAGCTCAAACCAGTGAGGAGTTGAAGAGGGCAAGATACTTTCAAGAATGCTCTTCAAACAGTTGAAAACATAGAAAATTAAACAAACTCTAGGTAGAGCACTGCAAATCTAATGAATTCCACCTTTATCCTTGTTTGTTTAACTTAAGAAGAAATAAGAGGGAATATGATACACATAAAGCACCAGTAAACTTACATTAACAGTTTTGCAGGGATCTGAATGGGGCAAGGTAGGTAATTGTTTTGATGCTTTCAATTTTGAATGAAATGAATAGCTCAAACCAGTGAGGAGTTGAAGAGGGCAAGATACTTTCAAGAATGCTCTTCAAACAGTTGAAAACATAGAAAATTAAACAAACTCTAGGTAGAGCACTGCAAATCTAATGAATTCCACCTTTATCCTTGTTTGTTTAACTTAAGAAGAAATAAGAGGGAATATGATACACATAAAGCACCAGTAAACTTACATTAAAAACGAGAAACACATCATCAAAAAAATGAGCCGCATGAATCCCAAGGAGTGCTGCAAACCCTGGTCTATTCCTTTTCCAAACTGCAGAGATAAATGTACAATGATACTCAAAGCAATCCCAAGTGTCCAACCAGGAAAATGACTGAAAAACTACAAGATATAGACAAGAATAACTCATCCCAAACCTCTAGGGGTCGAGCTCACAATTCTAGGAGTTGTTTCAACAAGATCTAAACTAAGAACTAAAAAATAGGCAGTGGAACAGCTTGCCTCTATAAGATAGGAAACTGATTCATTCAGTTGCAATTCACCTTTTGATGGATGAATCTACTTCCATGAGTAAAAATTTGAAAAAATTACATCAAAAACCATCAAATTACATCAAATTACATCAATATTTTTACATTTGGAAGTAAGAAAGTCAAACTGACCAAAACTAGGCGAAAAACAGAGTTACTCAGTCAAAAATGAGCCAAAATCCCCAATGCGTCGTGCCAATTTGGAGCTGACTTCGAAGGTCTTCCCATTGTCCAAATTGGCTCCAAGTTGACTTTTTGGAAAGGTCTACCTGTTTACTTTCCAACACAAGTGGAATTTATGAATTTGGCTTCCATTTTCCCCTCCAAAAATGAGTTCTCCCAACACTGCTTCCTGTGTGTCCAAAAAGGGGCATAAAGGTCATTTTTAGGGTGTTTTTGACCCTTCTAGAAGCCCAAAACCTATCAAAATCTCTTGGCCATGGGTAGGCATGCATAAATTTTCATGAAAAATCCATAAATGTAAAGGTTTTCATAATAGGAGCTCCCGATCATAAGCGCACGCCAAGTGGCGCAACGCGTTGAGCTGAAAAATCTGTGTTTAGGCCAAAAAAATAAAAATTTGCAAAATGTGTTCCAAATTTCTTGAAATTTGGGCTGAGTGTCCTCCATCATACACTATACTGGGCCAAGGAAGCCTCACCCAAAATTTGAATTCTATCTTGCCTTTTCCGACACTTTAATGCCCTCTTCAACTTAGCCTTCAGGATCTTGATTCGTGCCTTGAAAACATGATTTCCTGCCCAATAATGATTCGCCATGTGCCTCAAAAAGTTATTTTCCTTGTTGGACTTCTTCAATAGCTTTTCCAAATTAATATTGACCCTTTCAAGCCAAGTTTCACGATCAACCTCAATCTCTTGCTCAATGGATGTCATCTCGGTTTGGCTCCTTTTGGTGGCTTGCCGGTTCTCACATATATTTTGCAACTCCAGGATAGTTTTATGGTCTTCCAACTATTTGTTTCTCTACTAAAGGTGATTTATTATCCATTGGGCTCTTTTTAACTTGATGAACAAAGTGTTTATTTCTGCTTTCTGCTCCTGAACAACCTCTCTCAGCTTTGAGCTAGGAGAGCCCAACTTATCATCAATGAGTATGAAATCTGTATCCTGGCCTCCAGAAGGCCCCTCATCATGTATTGGCCTCTTACCCTTGTCCTAGACCTATACAGCTGATGAAGGAAGCGAGACCCCTTCCACCTTGGGTGGAGATAATACTTGCCTAGCTGCTGCAAATAACCCTCTAGTGCCTCTCTGATAAGTGACAAACACCAACATACTATTGGTCTATGTCTCATGACCTTCATGCTGATATGAAGGTTCACCTGCCTCATGAAAAGCCTCCGAAGGTACCTAAGAAGCTGTGAAGAAATCATTAGAAATGAAATCCTCCCATGAAATACCCTGCAATCCGAGCTGATGCGTGACCACAATTTTGATGAGTGAAAAGTGATAGATACTGCTATATTGCTTCTCAGGAGTTTTCCTTTGCATGAGAGTTGTTATCTTCTCAATATTTCGGCACATGAAATAAGGGAGGTTCATCATCCTCACCTTGGTGAAATGCATCAACAACCTGATATGATAGGCATAAAGACGTGAAAACCGGCCTTCACAACTGAAATATTTGATAATAAGTTTCATCAGAGGAGCATATGAATCCTTTAGGAACCGAAAGGGAAAAAATTTGCTGAGTTGTCTCACAAAACTAGGCTTGATATATGGCTCATAGTGTACCCTGTCAACATGTTGCCTTTTGTTCCATTGTTCTCCAACATTTGGAATTCCGGTTGCTTGAGAGATAGTTTCAGGTGTTAAAGTGAATGTCACATCTGCAAGGGTGACTTGGTTATCATGTAAATGCAACATAAACAATTGGGCCAGCTCTTGATGGTGGTGGACCCTAACAACCATTTCACAAAATTGATAACAATATTGTTGCAAGTGGACAAGCATGTAGCTCAACCAACGAAGTGGACTCCTCCCTCACATGTCTGCCACTCTTGTGAGGTCTTCTAGGTGCATGCAATTCAGTTGTGGAGTCACTGTCTCAGTCATAAGAAGTATCTGTCTCCATGATTTCCAAATTCTAGGTTGCTTTGGATGAATATGAGGATTTTGGTGTCTTTGGTTTTGTTGCCAAATCTGTAATAATAAGTGAGGGACTATGGAGGGAGAGGGTAGGGAAGATGATGGGATATTTCCAAGTGAAATCTCTCAATTAAAGTGTTTAGGGATAGCTATTAGGCTTTTTTTGGGATAGCATTGGGGTTTTGGGAAGTTTATAATTTGGGTGTGGGATAATGGGAATGGGGTAGGAAATGAATGATTTAGTGATATGAGGGAATAGGTAAATGGAACAAGAATAACAGTGATGAGGGAACAGAAGGTAAGGAAGTAGGAGTGATAGGCACAAAACCAATTTCTAAACCCTAAGGAAACAATCCTTTGAACAAGATAATAGGGTTTGAATTTTTTTTATTTAAATCCTCATAAACAACACAAAACACATGTTCATTGGCAATGGAGAGGTTGCTTGAGTTTCTTGGACAAAGAGGAACAGAGCCGATTTGAAATTGTGAGAGAAATAGCAATGAATTTGTTTTCCGGCCCTATGCATCGCGCAACAAACAAAATGCGATGTGCAATTCCTATGAGTCATGCCCATGTATTCTTAACACAGTGGGGGCAAACCCAATGCGTCGCGCCTGCCCAATGCGTCGTGACACCTAGCCAATGTGTTGCGCCGGAGAAATTTGCACAAATCGCCTTCAAACTACTTCTTTTGCTCTTCACGAATTCTCCTTGGTTCACTCCTATTCTCTTAGCATACAAATGAGCTTATGAAAGATGAAAATGTTTTATATGCCAAGCATTTTGATTCTTCTTTTCAAAAAACCCACTTTGCAATGTTTCAGAATTTGACACTTTTAAAAAAAAAACTTTGTTTTGCTTCATTTTGGCTTTTTGAATGAATGATGTCCTTTCTATTTGTTGTTGCAGGGAATGAATGGCTTTTGCTTGACAAAGGCGACCAGGGTTCCCAATGAAAATATTATTACAACTGAAAAAACTTAAAATTACATTAAATTTATACATAAAGATGAAATACTCTATTTTTCTTCAAAACAAAGTTTTGAAGAAAAATACATTATTAAGAATATGATGATGAGATTTTTAGCACTGAAACCTTATTTCAAACTCCTCGTGTGCCTGCTGACCATTATTGAGCATTATCAAGACCTTATGAACGAAACCCTAGACCTAATGACACTAAAACACTAAAAATGACTCTTGGCAAACTATGAGACCAACAATGACTGCAAATGATTTTAATGAATAGAAATAGGCTAGTAGGTAAAGGACATGAGGGACATGAGAAAGAAGCCACTACCGTCAGATGATCCATGCTCCTAATGGATTGTAGCTAACTGAGTGAGACACCTAATATGCAATGCAACAAGAGAAATTTGATCACTGACGGAGGGATGAAGATACAGACACTAACATTGGCTCCAATGGGGATGGTAGCTCCTTGGAGGTGCCAAGAACTATAGATCTCTGGGAAAGTAGGCAGTGCCTTTGTCCATTGGGCTATGGAGCCAATAACTTCGACAAACTAAAACAAGACCCTTGTCTCATTTTCATGACTAAAAATTGACACAAAACTGACTCAATTTCGAAAGTAAAATGACTAAAAGACATGACTCACCAGATCAAACCAAAACTGAGATCAACCTTCAGGTTTATATCCTTCTCCTTGGGCCCCAAAATGAAAGAATGATGACAGCACATGCTTATAATGAAACTTAAATGAACCGGTATGTATAGTGACATGTATGACAGCAGAAAACATTTCAAAAATAGTATTGTTTGAGTAGCCGACCATTGACTGGCCCTCCTGGAAAATCTTCTTCATTCATTTCTTTCAAAAGGAAAGCATTTTGGCCTCGATATGCACCAATTCTAAAAGGTCCTTTCGAAAGATTCTTGAACTTTCCATGCTTACCTTTATCTTCGTTTCTTGCATCCCATTTCAGCACCACTTCTTCTAATTGAAACTCTTCTGCCTTTTCCTTTCGATCATATATCTTCTAGATTCTCTCTTGCAGCTTGAAAGTGTTGTGAAAAACCTTGTCTCTAGTCTGCTGTAAATGGATCATTTGATTTATTCTTCGTTGCATATGATCATCTTCGCTGCCAGATTCTTGCAGAAGTATAACCACTGGAACTGTGAGAGAGGTTAGGAATACTGTGTCAACACCATACATGAGCTCAAAAGGAGACATGGCAATAGATCTCTTTTAACTCACTCTGTCTGCCCAAAGTGCATTAACCAATTTGTTATGCCAACTTTTCTTGTTTATTTCCAGCAGTTTTTTAATAATATTGACCAAGGATTTATTTGAGGATTGGGCTAATCCGTTGCCTTGTGGATGATATGCGATTGAGTGCCCCAAAGTAATTTGATACTTATCACAAAATTCAATCATTCTCTTAGACTTAAAGGCTACTGCATTATCAGTTATCAGCTTGTTTGGACAGCCAAAACAAGACAAAATATTGTTTTCAAGAAATGAAATTATTATCGAATCTGTGGCTTTCCTGGTGGGAACCTCCTCAATCCATTTAGTAAAATAGTCTGTCGCTATAAGGATCCATCTATGCTGGACTGAAGAAGTAGGATGGATCTCGCCAATGAAATCCAAACCCCACTATTGAAAAGGAGCACTTACTTCAATGGGCTTGAGTGGCAAAGGCTGCAATTTTTTCCTCCCTTCAAAAATCTGACATTCATGGCAGCTTTTAACAATTTTGCACACATCAGCAAAGAGAGTCGGCCAATAATATCCTGCTCTCAAAATTTTGTTGGATGTTGTATTCCAAAAAAGGTGACCTCTTCAATCTCCCTTATGAAAATCTTCCATAACCTGTTTTGCCTCTTCTTGAACAAAACAATTTAGCAAGACACCACCAGGATCTTTCCAATAAAGCTCATTATTCATAATACAAAACTTGGCAGCCTTTAATTTTAGTGTCCTACTTTTTCTTTTAGCCATTCTTGGCGGTGGTGACAGATTTTGGATCACATAAACAATGTCTGAGTACCAAGGAGAAAGA
This sequence comes from Pinus albicaulis, assembly GCA_034641835.2. NCBI lineage: Eukaryota > Viridiplantae > Streptophyta > Pinopsida > Pinales > Pinaceae > Pinus > Pinus albicaulis. The sequence goes on from CM076584.1 coordinate 710,435,006, forward strand.
ACAAATATTTATGATACCTGAGCAAGCGAATTTTCTTCATTTTCTTCGGACATAGCAGCAATGAGATTAATTTCCAAGGCATGCAAATTTGACTCAGCCATTAGCTTAGCCAGCCCCCGTCCTTTCATAAGCTTTGTAGGCTTTATCTCCACATCATATTCCAACAAGGCAACAATCCATTTGCCTCGTCTCCCTTCTGGATCTGTTTTCACTAAGACATCCTTAATAGCAGCATTAGGAACATAAGGAAGAATGTGAGAATGCAGAATATATACTCGAAAATCTTTCAATGCTTTTACTAAGGCAAGAGCTTGCTTTTCAATAATATTATACTTTAACGCTGCATCTCTTATGCTTCGGCTGAAAAAAGAAATTGGTTTTTCAAGCTGATCTCTTTTTTTCATCAAGACTGCTACCATAGTATGATCCGAGGCAAATGAAAACAAAATAAAATCCTGAGTATAGTCCGGGCTGATCAAAATCGGAGCTGAAGAAAGGGCCAATTTTACTAAATTGAAAGAATTTACTGCTTCCTTAGTCCATTTCACTACACTATATTTCTCGAGCATGTTTGGGATTTCACTGAAATGTTCTGTAAGATTGGGCACAAAGTGACGTAAGAAATTCATCTTACCATTGAATGATTGGATCTCCTTTTTATTTCGGGGAAGATCAATTTGCTGAATAACTTCTACTCGAGCTGGATCGATGTGGATTCCATCCTTTGATATAATATGACCAAGAAGCTTGCCCTCATCCATGGAAAACAAAATCTTCTTTGGATTGAGAGACACACCATATTTTCTACACCGCTGAAATGCAATCTTCAAATGATAAAGGTGCTCTTCATCTGAATTAGAAAAAAATGTCAAATAATTAAGATACACAACTAGAAAAACATCATTTTCATTTGCAAATGCCATATCCATTGCTCGTTGAAAGGTTGCACCAGCATTCTTCAAACCGAAAGGCATTTTAGCATAATGGAAAGTTCCCCACGGAGTGGTGAACGCTGTTTTATCTCTGTCATCTTCATGGACCAGAATTTGGTTATAACCAGAATAACCATCGAGTAGCGACATGCGGGATGCTCCAACTACTCGCTGAAGTATGTGATCCATTTTAGGCAATGGATAGTTATCTTTCAAAGATACTTTATTCAGATTTTGAAAATCAATGCATTAGTGAATCTCACCTGTTTTCTTGGGCACGGGCACCAAATTTGAAATCCAATCTGAAAATCTTATCGGGATGATGATACCAGCTTTGTACAACTGATTCACTTCCTTCTCTATTGAGGGCAACAACTTTGGATTTATTCTTCTCAATTTTTTTCGTAAGGGCTTTTGATTTGGCTTAATTCGAATGGTATGCTGAATTATGTTTGTGTCATATGTCTTCAAATATGAATAATCCCAAGCAAATACATCAGCAAAGGAAGATAATAAACTGATATACTTTGCTTTTACCTGTGGGGGCAATGGTTTTGACAATTTCACCATTTTAGGATTTTCTGTTGATCCAGTGTTCACATCCTCAACTCCTTTCTCGGTTGGTCGCAAGGTCAGTTTTCGAGCTACATCATCTTGGTCAGAAAGCTCCTCTAAAGGTATGAGACCTTTAGGACTGACATTATCCTTCAGCTGCAAAAATTCCATCTGATTGACTTGCACATCCGCCTCACCATCATCATGCTCCCCATCAATAGAAGTGTCTTTGAACTTACCTTCATTTTACAGAAACTCATCAATTTCTTCGTCATCTTGAAACACTTGCCAATACCTTTGATTGTCAGGGACAGTCGGACGATGCTTCACATGAATTTCAAATTTGTTTCTTGAGTTCATCAGAATTTTCAAATTACTTGCTGCTTTTGCAAGTGCATCTGCAATGCCATTCTGAATACGAGGGACACATGTCAAAGTATAATCTGAAAACAATCTCAAGATATCTAGTATCGCATTTCGATAGGCCCGCTTTTGAGGATGCTTAGCTTCATATTCACCTTTCACTTGCTTTATAACTAACTCGGAGTCACCATACACTGTAATCCTTTTAGCATTTAACTTTCTAAGAATTTTTAGACCAATAATTAAAGCTTCATATTCAGCCTCATTATTTGAACAATCAAATGCCAATTTATAAGAACATACCCTTACATTACTTGGCACTTTGTTTGGGGAGGGAAAAGGGCTGCGTACCCAAATTCCAATTCTAGCACCATCATTTCCTACCACACCATCAAAATCCATGGTCCACAAACCATCTTCATCCTCTTCCAAATGCTGAAATTTTGTTTGCTCTGTTACTTCTGCTTGTTGTCCATCAACATTTTGTTGTTGTCGGAAGGCTGATTTCTCAAAGGTACTACCAAGTCTTTGTCTCTCTTTCTTTAGGACCTCTCTAAAATTTTCAGTGATTTCCAGAATGTCTTATACTTCAACTAATTGGCTATTTACATCATTAAAGCTATCTGAGTATAAAACAAAATATTCTAAATCAGTATGTACATAGTTGATTGGATGATTTATCGGTTTCTCCTTGCTAGTAATCATATACTTCATCTTTTTCTCCCTCTATAATTTCCTCATCTAACCGAACATGGGAATAGTAGCATAGGAGAAATCAAGATGTAATGTCCCTTTAAGTTTCTCTCCCCAAGATCTGGAAAGAAGCATGGAAAATCTCGGAGGAATATTCGCCACAACCACGTCCATCAAAACATTTTTAGTCGGATTTTGATCCAAACTGACCACCAAATCTTTGATAAGCCCAATGCATCTTACTCTACTAGAATCGAAAGAATAAGGTCATGATACTTTCTAGTAATATGCAATCCTAATTTATCCATGATTTCCCTAGGCATGAGATTATGAGAAGCTCCAGAATCAAACATAGCATTGTGTAATACATAGTTGTGCAATCTAAGGCTGATGTAAAAAGGAGGTACATCACTATCTGGAGACTCACCATCCAATGCTAGACCAAAAATCAACTCAGGTTGATCATCTTCCACATTTCCCATATCAGACAATGGATCTAAACTCAAAATCTTAGACACCTGACCCTTATAGCTGCTATTCTTCATCAATTCAGTCAAAGGAATGGATACTTTTAACTTAGCAATTTCATTTTCTACGTTAAAAATTGAAGTTTTCTCTACCTCTTTAGCGGGAACATCCTTCTTTTCATTTTTCTCCCTTGATAGATTTGGCTGATTGGATCTTTCATTTGCTGATGGTGATTTGCTAGTAGTGGGATCAACTGTCTCTTTCCCCTTCTTCTGCACAATGGGTGAATCATTCTTTGGTGATGTAGCTTCCTTTCTCCTTTGAATTGGATTAATGGGCACATCTCTACTTCTGAGTGAATATTGTCGTTGTTGGGCGGTCAAGGCATTCATGTACCCCCTCTGATATTCATCAGACTCTTCTTCAAGAGTTGTCTCATTTGCCAAGATGAAATTCTTGTCCTTTTGTACAGCTGAGTTTTCCAAATACTCCTCATCTTCAGTAATAAAAATTGGCATATCATCAGGTGTAAATAAATGATTCTCTTCTCCAACTACATCCTCCTCATCATCTGATTCCGGACCATGAACAAAATTATGCTATAAGGGTGTCTTCACTTGCTATTGTACTGCTGGTTCTTGTGCTCGCTGCTCTCTTTGCCTGATTCTAAACTGCGGTTGCTGCTGGCCACGGAAGTTAGGATTTCTGATCTGCGGTTCAGACTTATCAATTGTTAATCTTCCAAACATCTTTTCCATCTTACGAAACACTTTATATGAGGTGTACACCTCTTCCTTAATCGCTACTTTCTTTTCAGCTTTCATTCTAGCTCTCCTGGCATTCAAATTAGCTTCAACGCTGACTGCAATTTTCTGCATATCTTCTAAAGTGCTCGGATCTCTTTCTCTTAATTGATAGGCCATGTCAGGATTGAAACCGTCCGGAAACTTAATTAAAGCTGACCTCCTAGGTGGCTTTATATCAGCAGGAATTGCATTGTAAGCAGAATTGAATCTAATACAATAATCTTGGACAGAATCACCAACATTCCACTTGATATTGTCATATTCGAAAAGGATTGAAAGAGGGTCTTTCTTCACTTCCCATCGATCCAAGAATTGTCTCTCAAGATTAGGAAATGCAGTAATACTTCTAGCCGGAAAATCTCTGAACCAGTTTCTTACTTCACCTCCAAAGGTTTGTACAAACAATCTCATTGTCACATTTTCTGCATCAATCTCATGAAGGTCAAAGAAATCTGCCATCCTATCCACATGTTGCTGAGCAGTAACACTTTGAAGAGTGCCATCAAACAATGGAATTTTTCTTTGATAGTGAGTGGGCATGTCATCCAAGTTTTGAGGCAATGCGAGGGGTGCAAATCGGGCAGCCATTGCTTTGGGTGGATTTACGACAGGGTTTGGGGATATAGGAGGAGTCAGAGAAGCTAATGTATGGGCTGTATGTGGTGTGGACGGAGGTGATACTACTGCACATTGTTTATCAGATATAGAAGGTTGCACAAGAATGGTGGGGATAAAAGGACGCTCGGTAGGGATTTGTGAACTACATGTAATTGCAGATGACCCAAGAGTTATAGATGCAGACTCTATGAATTCGAGAATGTTCGTTGCCACAATGGAATTTTAAATATTCAAGATGTAACTGTCAGTGGATATATTAGCTTTTTCAATTTCAAGATCTTTAACAAACTATGGATTTAGGACAGTAGAATCAATAACAATTTCAGACTTAGTCTCAAACAATGACAACTCAAATTGTTCGTCAAACTCAAGATCTTCAAGATACTAAAAAACAGCAGGACATGAATGAGATTTGAACACAAGAATCACAGGACTTTCTTGACGAAGGATTCTCAAAATAATATTGGGATTTTCATACACAGGAGGTGGATCGGGATCTGGATTAGCTCTGGTGTATCGTTTGGAAGCCAGTGTGTTGAATTATTCCCAAAAATCAAACCAACAAAATCAACTTGTTCAGACTATCAAATTCTAGATTCCTCACCCAAAAGTCCAGAATCATTTGATACACTGGGGCAATTTACAAGTTAGATGTTACGTTTATAAAACTAGACTGGAGATTGACTGAAGCAGCATTTATGTACTTTCGCTAATGCAAAGCAAGAGCATTTCGAAGGCTACCTGGCATAACTTTAGGCTTCATCTGTAGCTTATAAAATGAATAACACTAACAATCAAACAATCTTGTGCATTCCCCAGTATGGTCACCACTATGTTACAACCTAAATCTACCTCAGGCTGAGGAAGGCAAAGTCTAGGGTAACATTAAACCATGCTTAATCTGGTAGGAAGCCCTACCAGATCGGGAGAGGGCTCTCTCCTTCTCAATCTCAGCCAAAATAATCAGTGAGGCTTGAGATGACTTGAATAAAGGTTGATTTTAGGCTAGGTATCTATGTAAAAGAGTTTGATTTGATTTTGAAGGTGTTTTTTGGATCAAAGGGAAGGGCAAATTTTGGGTCTGGAAAATGAGCAGTTTTACAGGGATCTGAATGGGGCAAGGTAGGAAATTGTTTTGATGCTTTCAATTTTGAATGAAATGGATAGCTCAGACCAGTGAGGAGTTGAAGAGGGCAAGAGACTTTCAAGAATCCTCTTCAAATAGTTGATAACATAGAAAATTAAAAAAACTCTAGGTAGAGCACTGCAAATATAATGAATTCCACCTTTATCCTTGTTTGTTTAACTTAAGAAGAAATAAGAGGGAAGATGATACACATAAAGCGCTAGTAAACTTACATTAACAAAGAGAAACACATCATCAAAACAAAGAGCCACATGAATCCCAAGGACTGCTGCAAACCCTGGTCTATTCCTTTGCCAAACTGCAGAGATGAATGTACAATGATGCTCAAAGCAATCCCAAGTGTCCAACCAGGAAAATGACTGAAAAAATACAAGATATAGACAAGCATAACTCATCCCCAACCTCTAGGGGTCGAGCTCACAGGTCTAGGAGCTGTTTCAACAAGATCTAAACTAAGAACTGGAAAATAGGCAGTGGAACAACTTGCCTCTATAAGAGAGGAAACTGATTCATTCAGTTACAATTCATTTCTTGATGGATGAAACTACTTCCATGAGTAAAAATTTGACAAAACTACATCAAAACCCATCAAATTGCATCACATTACATCAATATTTTTGCATTTGGAATTAAGAAAGTCAAACTGGCCAAAATAGGAAAAAAATAGAGTTACTGAGTAAAAAATGAGCCAAAATCCCCAATGTGCCACGCCTGATTTCTCTATGCATCATTCCAGTTTGGAGCTTATTTTGAAGGCATTCCCATTTCCCAAATTGGCTCCAAGTGGTCTTGTTGGAAAGTTATGCCTGTCTACTTTCCAACACAAGTGGAATTTCTTAATTTTGTTTCCATTTTCTCCTCCAAAAATGAGTTCTCCCAAAACTGCTTCCTGTGAGTCCAAAAAGGGGCAGAAAGGTCATTTTTAGGGTGTTTTTGACCCTTTTGGAAGCCCAAAACCTGTCAAATTATCTTGGCCATGGGTATGCATGCATAAATTTTCATGAAAAATATAGAAATGTAAATTTTTTCCCAAGAGGAGCTCCCAATCATAAACGTGCACCAAGTGGCGCGACACGTTGAGCTGAAAAGTCTGTGTTTAGGCCAAAAAAATCAAAATTTGCAAAATGTGTCACAAATTTCTTGAAATTTGGGTTGAGTGTCCTCCATCATGTACTATACTGGGCCAAGGAATCCTTGGCCAAAATTTGAAGTCTATCTTGCCTTTTCCGACGCTTTAATGCCCTCTTCAACTTAGCCTTCAAGATCTTGATTCGTGCCTTGCAAACATGATTACTTTCCCAATAATGATTCGCCATGTGCCTCAATAGATTATTTTCCTTGTTGTCCTTCTTCAAAAAAATTTCCAAATGAATACTGACCCTTTCAAGCCAAGTTTCGTGATCAACCTCAATATCTTGCTCAATGGATGTCATCTCGGTTTGGCTCCTTTTGGTGGCTTGCCGATTCTCACGTATATTTTGCAACTCCATGATAGTTTGCTGATATTCCAACTATTTGTTTCTCTACTCAAGATAATTGATTATCCATTAGGCTCTTTGCAACTTGATGGAAAAAGTGTTTATTTCCGCCTTCTGCTCCTGAACAACCTCTCTCAGCTTTGAGTTAGGAGAGCCCAACTCATCATCAACGAGTATGAAATCTGTATCCCGGCCTCCATAAGGCCCCTCATCATGGATTGGCCTCTTACCCTTGTCCTTTACCTGTACTGCTGATGATGGAAGTGAGACCCTTTCCACCCCGGGTGGAGATAATACTCGCCTGGCTGCTGCAAATAACCCTCTAGTGCCTCTCTGATAAGTGACAAACACCGACATACTAGTGGTCTGTGTCTCATGACCTTCATGTGATATGAAGGTTCAACTGCCTCATGAAAAGCCTCCAAAGGTACCTAAGAATCTGTGAAGAAATCATTAGAAATGAAATCCTCCCATGAAATACCCTGCAAGCCGAGTTGATGCGTAACCACAATTTTGATGAGTGCAAAGTGATAGATACTGCTATACTGCTGCTCAGGAGTTTTCCTTTGCACGAGAGTGGTCATCTTCTCAATATTCTGGCACATGAAATAAGGGAGGTTCGTCATCCTCACCCTGGTGAAATGCATCAGCAACTTGATATGATAGGCATAAAGACGTGAAAACCGACATTGACAACTGAAATATTTGATAATAAGTTTCATCAGAGGAGCATCTGAATCCTTTAGGAACCAAAAGAGAAAAACTCTGCTGAGTTGTCTCACAAAACTAGGCTTGATATATGGCTCATAGTGTACCCTGTCAACCTGCCGCCTTTTGTTCCATTGTTCTCCAACATTTAGAATTCTGGTTTCTTGAGAGATAGTTTCAAGTGTTAAAGTGAATGTCACACCTGCAAGGGTGACTTGGTTATCATGTAACTGCAACACAAACAATCGGGCCAGCTCTTGATGGTGGTGGACCCTAGCAACCATTTCAAAAAATTGATAACAAGACTGTTGTTGAGAACATGCCATAGAAAGTGGACAAGCCTGCAGCTCAACCAACGAAGTGGGCTCCTTCCTCACATGTCTGCCACTCTTGTGAGGTCTTCTAGGTGCATGCAATTCAGTTGTGGAGTCACTGTCTCGTTCATAAGAAGTATATGTCTCCATGATTTCCAAAGTATAGGTTTTTTTGGATGAATATGAGGAGTTTGGTGTCTTTGGTTTTGTTGCCAAAAATGTAATAATATGGGAGGGGCTATGGAGGGAGAGGGTAGGGAAGATGATGGGATATTTCCAAGTGAAATCTGTCAATTAAAGAGTTTAGGGACAACCATTAGGTTTATTTTGGGATAGCATTGGGGTTTTGGGAAGTTTATAATTTGGGTGTGGGATAATGGGAATGGGGTAGGAAATGAATGATTTAGTGATATGAGGGAATAGGTAAATGGAAAAAGAATAACAGTGATGAGGGAATAGAAGGTAAGCAATTAGGAGTGATAGGCACAAAACCAATTTCTAAACCCTAAGGAAACAATCCTTTGAACAAGATAATAGGGTTTGAATTTTTTTTGTTTAAATCCTCATAAACAACACAAAACACATGTTCATTGGCAATGGAGATGTTGCTTTACTTTCTTGGACAAAGAGGAACCGAGCCGATTTGAAATTGTGAGAGAAATAGCAATGAATTTGTTTTCTGGCCCTACATGTTGTGCAACAAACCCAATGCCTCGCACTTGCCCAATGCGTCGTGACACCCAACCAATGTGTCGCACAAGAGAAATTTACACAAATCGCCTTCAAACTGCTTCTTTTTCTCTTCACGAATTCTCCTTGGTTCACTCCTGTTCTCTTAGCATACAAATGAGCCTATGAAAGATGAAAATGTTTTATATGCCAAGGTTTTTTATTCTTCTTTTCAAAAAACCCACTTTGCAATGTTTCAGAATTTGACACTTTAAAAAAAAAAACTCTGTTTTGCTTCATTTTGGGTGTTTGACTGAATGGTGTCCTTTCTGTTTGTTCTTGCAGGGAATGGATGGATGGAGCTTGAAAAAGGTGACCAGGGTTGCCAGTGAAAATATTATTACAACTGGAAAAACTTAAAATTATATTACATTTATACATAAATATGAAATACTCTATTTTTCTTCAAAACAAAGTTTTGAAGAAAAATACATTATTAAGCATATGATGATGAGATTTTTAGCACTGAAACCTTATTTCAAACTCCTCATGTGCCTGCTGACCATTATTGAACATTCTGGAGACCGTATGAATGAAACCCTAGACCTAATGACACTAAAACGCTAAAAATGTCTCTTTGCAAACTATGAGACCAACAATGACTGCAAATGATTTTAATGAACAGAAATAGGCCAGCAGGTAAAGGACATGAGGGACATGAGAAAAAAGCCACTACCGTCAGATGATCCATGCTCCTAATGGAATTTAGTTGACTCGGTGAGACACCTAATATGCAATGCAACAAGAGAAATTTGATCACTGCGTAGGGATGAAGATACTGACACTAACAATCCCCACAAGGGAGGCTTCCCTAAATAAATCACCAACAATATATTCAACAAACAAGGTCTTAAGCATGATATAAGGCATACTGGTTAAAGAGAAATGTACAAGATAGATGAGAGTTGCAAAATTTCAAATACACTTTCCTATGCCCTTTATAATTTAGAAGAGAATCGTTGTATGTTAGGGTTTTTATGATATGAATATTTAGGGCATACAATGATATATAACAGCTTTAGATATAGCCTATAAATTATAAGATCAAGAAAGGGAAAAAGGCTATCAAAGATGCAAGAAAAAGTTATGTAAACGATGAAGCTTTTATAGATTAAAAATGCATATGAAAACAATAATTTTCTAGACATCAACATTAATTTTAGGGTGAACATATGTGTTAGTATGAATCCTTTGTCGAAGTGTACGAAAAAGGACCACTTTAGCTACGCATAACTAATAGCCCTAACAACAAAAGTGGCTACCAATATCTTCAGATCTGCGGTTAGTTAGACATAAAAGAGCTGCAAAAACCAGATCTATGCATGGAAAGACATTAAGCAGAAAAAGTAAGGGTTTGCTCCATATACCAATAGACAAGACAAGAACTATTTTTGAAAGAATTTTTATATTAATGGGGCACCTGGGAGGAAAACAAGAAGGAGTATCCAATTCTCGTCAGTGGGATGGGTTCTTGGAAGTCCTCAGCACTTCAGATCTAAGATTTCTCTCTCTTGTTGGTGTAGAAAACCCACACAAAGAATGGAACTCAAAGGGAGCTCACACAGCAAATGGCAGAAAATGGTGACCAAGTGTATAGATCCAGAGTGATCTAATGGGCAACAAAAGGTGAAGAATGATAGGAAAAACCCTCCTATTTATAACAAAATATTGGGTCATTCTAGATCTTGGTGCATGGGTTAACCAGATCTAGATCCACTTTTTATGGAATATTTTATTATATTTGTTGGAGGAAAAGGTATTTGACTTGGGTCAAATCCCTTAATTTGTCAAAAATAAATAAATAAATGATTTATTTATCTTTTTAAGGAAGCGGTTAGAAGATAATCAAATAAATAATGATTTATTTAATTATTTAAGGAAGTGGTTGAAAGATAATTAAATAAATTATGATTTATTTAATTATTTGTGGGTGATTTGGTCATATTTAACAAGGAATATTATCTAAATAAGGTTTAAATAATTATTCTTAGAAAATAATAAGATAAATAAAGGCTTATCTAATTAATTTCTTTGATTTTGGGTTAAACATGACTGCGAATAATAATTAAATTATGGTTTAATTAATTATTCCATGAGGAAAATCAAACAAATATAGGTTTGTTTAATATTTCCTTTTGGGGTTTCCTGTTTTAACATAGTGAAGGAAATTTTACTTAGGGTAAAATTGGTCTTACATGGTGTATTTGGGTCCGTCTAATGAGAATAGGTTACATGACCAAAAAATGGTGTAACAGATTTCCCCCCAGTGTGAGAGTGTCAGGAGAAAATCGTATGACCGAAGTACGTTGTAAGAACTCAATCACTAGACAACAAAAGGGAATTCAAAGAGAGAAATGCAAGGTAGATAGTGTGCTGAAGGACTAGACCCTGAGGAGATGAGACTCACAGGTGCAACAAGTCTCTTTTTAGGAGAGGGTACCTGTGCTAAAGGCGGCGGGGGAGGCATACCTATGCCCACCGAGACAAAGTAAAAAAGGATAGTGTGTCCAGTAAACAAGGGACCGAACCATAAAGTATAGCTAGCATAATCATGAGCCAGATAAAAATAGAATGAGGAATCCCACATACATGTTGTGCCTTGGATAACAGCCAGGACTTGTACAATAATATCTGAGTACATGAGATACAAATACAACACAAATGCCCCATGTAAATGGGGAAGGGCTCACAAAATCTTACTGATACATGCAAGTCGAAGAGGCGTTGCAAGTGGCTACGGCCAACATCATCAAATATCTGGAGCTGCATCGAAGGCTGCAATGAAGAGGTCATCCGGGTATTTGGGTGGCTACCTGCAGGGCCACCCCCTCATGAGGGTTGAGACATCTCACACACACCCGGGGAATCATCAAGAGCTGCTGCTGGATCACTAGACCATCAAGTATATAGATCTCGATCATGCTAAAAGGAGCTGGAGAAACAATCAAGCCAAAGAGAAAGGAGATACCCCTTTGCCTGATCCGAGGCACCGAACAAGAGTGGAAGCTGGAACCAAGGTACACCGCCCTCTAGACCTGGCTTCTGGAATGAATGAGCTGATGTCGACAGAAGGAGGTCCGCCATAGTTGAGGAAATGAGAGACCCTCAACTAAGGCACGAGAGAAAAGAGAAGAGCAACAGACAGACTGACACTAATGATGATAGTGAAGTGGACAGGACTGAGTAGGTAATGGACGACTTCCCTTGCTAGAGCATAAAGGGCATGAATGACATGGCAGCAACTGACACAACATCATCAGAGATGGGGGACAGTGGAACTGAAGGTCATAATGTGCGACACAAGAGAGAGACCAAGCAATGAAGGGTGGAGGGCTATAGTGGGGTACAAAGGGACTCGGTATAGACTCCATGGAGGGAATGATGACTCAACTTGAATGCTCTAAACAAGGGCGACTTGATGGTGCTGCCACATAGTAAAGGCCCCAATGGGGGACCATGGAAACATGAGTACAAGGTGGGAACTCATGACGAAAATCGTCATGAACATGGACAAGTATGGAGGCGAAGTGATGCCTCAAATACAAGTGTTGTAAGTGAGGAAATTCGATTTAAAGTGGAGGTGAAGTGGCCCTTCTTGGAAAAAATGGGTTCGGGTGAAGTAGCAAATCATAAACATGAAAAAACAGATGCTGGCTATCTAAAAGAAAATAAAACATGCATTTCAGAAGGGAAACGCTAAGGGTAATAGTTCTTAAGATAGAGTGCATTGCGAGGATTAGGGAGGGGGTGGCCTTCGAAATCATGTAAGAGGTATGCCCCCTTACCGAGATCCTTACTAATGATGTAAGGGCCTAGCCATAATGAGTCAAACTTCCCATGACCAAGGACATCATGGGCTTGGTCATTTACTAGAACAAGGTCGCCTTCGTGAAAAGTGCGAGGCTGGACTTTTCGGTCATACTGAGCTTTGGTGCGCTTCTTGGTCGCTTCCATGGTTTGCAAGGCAACACGGCGGTCTTAGGAAGCGCGCTTGAGCATGATAAGTCCTTTTTCTAGAGGTTGGGTGTCAGGGAGAAGTTCAACGGCCAGATGTAGGGAAGTAATTTCACACTCGATCGGTAAGACTGCCTCCTCTCGAAAAACTAGGTGGAAAGGAGTAAACCTGGTGGCGGTTTTAACAGAGGTTCAATAGGCCCACAAAGCAGGGAAGAGCATGAGATGCCAGTTGGTTGTGTGCTTATTCACCGTTCGTTAAAGCATAGTCTTGAGGATTTTGTTGACTGCTTCAACTTTTCCATTACCTTGGGGGTAATAGGAGGAGGAATATTGGTGCTCAAAACCCAACAGTGAGGATAGCTCACGCCATATCTCATCTTCAAAATGGCTGCCATGGTGGGAGACCAGTTGTTTGGGAACCCCGAATCGAGCTATAACACGGTTAAAGGAAAAGAGGGCCGCGGTAGCTGCCGTGTTGTTGAATGTTGGCATGGCCTCAGCCCATTTGGTGAAATAGTCGACCGCCACGATGATATACTTGTGGTTACCAGCGGATGGCGGGCGACACTCCATAAAGTCAATGGCCCATTTACAGAAGGGGCCGGTTGAGACGACCTGATGGAGGGGAGCTGGGGGAGCTCGCGCCTTAGGGGCGAAATTTTGGCAATTAGGACAGTGTTTGACTACCTCAATGCAATCACTGAAGAGGGAAGGCCAAAAATACCCAGCGCACATGACTTTCTGGGCAGTAGCAAGACTTGAGAGGTGGCCACTGTAAGCTCCGCTATGGCAGGCATTAAGGACCTGTTCAGATTCAGCGTGTGTGAGACAACGACGAAGGACAGTATCAACCCCGCGACGATAGAGGTCATCGCCAATAAGGAGGTATCATGGAGCTTGGTGTCGGATACGTCGGCGAGCCTCACGATCAAGGTGGAGGGCGAAATTTTAGGTTCGCAAGTAAGTAAGAATATCGCCATACCACGGGTCGTCGGAAGTAATGGCAAATAAGTGTTCATCAGGAAAGTCATCATTAACTGGCGGGTCATGCGATCCGGTAGGTAATTCAGAAATGAGCTCAGCGAGGGCTAAGCCTTTCTTACTCTTTAGTGTGACAAATTCAAGGTAGAATTCCTGAAGAATGATGACCCAACAGGCGTACTTCCCAATGAGGATACGACGACTCAATAGGAAAGCCAAGGGGTTGGAATTAGTCACAACCTTGGTGGAGCGCATGAGGATATAATGACGAAGTTTTTGGACTGAGAGCACTACAGTCAGTGCTAATTTTTCTTCAGGTGAGTAGGAAACAGGGGGCCCTACAAGGTTCTTACTGACGTAGTAGATCACATGCTCAATACCATTGTCATCTTCCTGGATAAGGACTCCAGCGACTGAATAGGTGGAAGCGGAGATATACAGGACGAAGTCCCGATCAAAGTCGGGAGGGCGGATCAAGGGAGCGGATGTGAGAGCCTGCTTGAGGGCATCGAAAGACTCGTGAGCATAGGAATTCCAAACGAAAGGGATAGTAGATCGGAGGAGTCTAAGGAACCCATGTGCAGTGGTGGCGTAGTCAAGGACGAACCGTCGAAGAAAATTAGCTTTGCCTTGGAGACTTTGGAGCTGGCGGAGGGTACGTGGAATGGGAAGTTCAAGAATGGCTTGAACTTTCAAAGGGTCAAGAGTGATACCATCCTTAGACACGATGAAGCCTAAGAGATAGCTGGCAGGAACACAAAAGACGCATTTCAACGGGTTAAGGTGGATATTATACTTGCGACATCGGAGGAAAATAGTACGCAGATCGTGGAGGTGCTGCGCCCGATGCTTAGAATGTGCAGTGAGGTCGTCTAAATAAGCAAGGATAATGTGAGCTAAGTCATGGAAACAATAAGACATGGCCCGTTGAAAAGTGGCGCCGGCGCTTTTCAGGCCGAAATGCATGACCCGGTAAGCAAAAGTTCCCCACGGACTAATGAACGTGGTTTTGAGTTGATCGGCAGGACGGATAGCAATTTGATTGTATCCAGAGAAACCATCCATAAAGGATAGAACCTCATGCCCCGCACACTCGTCAATGATTTGGTCAATGAACGGTGTGGGGAAGTTGTCTTTGGGACAAGCTTGGTTCAAGTCGCGAAAGTCCGTGCAGACATGGATGGTGCCTTGTTTCTTGAGAATGGGAACTGGGTTGGATACCCAAGTGGTGTATTCAATCGGGTAAATGAAACCAGCCTAATTGAGCTTATCGATTTCGGCTTTGATAGCGTCACGTCTGGAAGGATGAATGGGTCTCAAGTTTTGACGGACCGGTTTGGCGTCAGGCCATGTATCGATATGGTGTTCGACAATGACGGGATCGAGTCTGGGCATTTCAAAATAGGACCAGGCGAAAATATCGCGGAATTCTTCGAAAAGCTTGGTGTAAGCTTAGATTTCTTCTGGGGTGCATTGAGCGCCCAAGGTGATATATTATTGGATACCTGGGGTGACTGAAATGTCGATTTTAATGGTAGGAGAGATATTGGCCATGTTTCCTTCTTCGAAAGCATCAGGTGCAGGGATGGGGTTTTTGAACCAATCGACTGCATTGGGGATGAAGTATTTGGTTTCCACAACAAATTGGTCATGGCACTGCTGTGGGAGGAAGTATGCGCGATGGTGCATATCGTCCCATGGAAAGTCCGGGTTGGTCATGGCTTCCATAATGTCTTCATCGGATTGGAAGATGGGAAGACTAGAGGAAGAGAGGTCACCCGAGGAGGTAGTGATGTGTGACGGGTCACCAGGAGGAGAAGGGCTCAAATGTGCAATATCAACAGATCCAAGGTTGGCTGAGGAGACGAGAGTATCTACAGGTTGAAGGGTAGGTGAACTATCTCGCAAGGATGATGACAGGTACAGAATGGTGATTGGCGATTCTGTTGGCTCGATAGTGGGAGGAGGAATGTGAATGGGAGTAGGAAGATCCTCTGGTCCTATCGAAGTGGCCTTGAATTGTCGGTACATGTCCAAGGAGGAACGATACTAGTCAAGGCAGGGACAGAGGTGGGTGTAATGGCCATGGAAATCGCACAAAGCACAAGGGTGGTTTGTGCGCAAGGTTTTGAGTTTCGGGATAGAGTCCGGGATAGTGACGTAGACTTCGGGGATGTTAGAGTCGGGAAACGTCTCATTAACCAGAATCTTGAGGTGCGGCAATTCAGGACACATATGGGTGGCGTGACCGACGATATCGCACAAAGCGCATTGGATAGCGGGTTTTGGCGGTCGTGGAGGGGTAGGGGTTGTCGGGGCGGCCTGGTCCTGATGGGTTGCCCCATTACGAGCTTTTCCTTTCTTTCCGGGGGCTGGCACCATACGGGTAGGGTCCTGTGGAGGTGCCAGGGGCCCAGAGGAAGTGAGGGGGACCGGTTGAACCGGTGTCAAAGCAAGATAAGGTTTGGGGTGACCGAGAGGGGTAGCGGCTGGAGGGTCAATGTACTAGATGGGTATACCGAGGGTCAGGTTAGGGAGAGAGAGGGTGGCCATGATGGGGACAGAAAATACTTCGGGAGCGGGAGCCAGGAAGGGTATCTGCCCAACAGGGTAATGACCAGGAGGGACGGCTTCGAGATGGTTAAGGCCTGGGAGAACTAAACTAGGAGGATAAAGGGGGTCAAGGATACCAGCTGTAGGGGGAGGGCCAGAAGGAGGAGGTCTGGCTGACTGAGATGAATGGCTAGGAGCGGGGTGCGGAGGGCGAGGGGGAGGTTGCTGACTAGCCAAGGCAGGCCGCGTAAGGGCAACCTGAGACGATTGCATCATGCAAAAATTCGATCAGCTGGGATCAGTGATAGGAGGAGGGGGAAGGTTAAGGAAAGTTCCAAGCAGGGAGGAATCTTTGTAAACGCCGGGGGAGACACTGGTCAAGGAATCGACGGTTTGCTTGTTGGCTACAGAAGAGATGGTCGTCTCAAGTGAGGTCTGAGATTGTGGCTCATGATATGTCAACTGGTCAATGGTGACTATCTTTCCATTATGGGGAAAAGACATCTTGTGGAAAACCGCAGATGGGACAGTAGACATAGCATAGGTGTAGCTTCGCCCCAATAGAATGTTTTAATCTAGCAGGGCATCGATGACTTCGACGTCAATGCAAACAGTCTTCCCGGCGAGGGTGATAGGACAATTACAAAACAGGCGAATGGGCTGGGAGGCATGGTCGTCCCACGCTCGAAGGGTGATCATGGAAAGGGCCAGCTCAGGGGATCCGATTTGCTTCCAAACCAAAGCGGACATCACGCAGGTGGATGCCCCCTCATCAATTATGCACCGGGAAACGTTGGCGTTCCAGATTTTGACTGGGATTTGGAAGGCGATGGAAGGAGGGAGAGGAGGATGGTCCGATTGAGTAGCGTCGAAAACAATCATTTGGTCATCAGCAGGATCTACAGGGCCCACGGCAGATAGTAGAGCCTTCTTTTGGGAAGGGCACGACTGGAGGAGTTCCAGTGTGGAAATGGCAGTAGGGTATTGCGCCAAATCATCTACTAAACTATACGAATGAGCAGCTCTACCAGAAGCAACGTTTCGACATAGGGGTCCCTTAGGAATATTGGTATGAACCTCAACTTTGGGTTGAGGGATATGTAAGGGGCCACTGGATGTCGAAAGAGGCTATGTAGAACCTGAAGAAGGAGGCTCAGGGGAAGACTGAGCAGGAGGCTTGGGGTACTGGCGAGACCGAGTTTGAAGGTGAAGATCGACGGGCGGGGTAGGATCAGAGTGCATCATAAGGATCTGGTAATCGGAGGAACCAGAAAAGGAAGGGGGAGTGGCGACCTGTGGTTGGGTAGCCATGAATCATGGCGGGGAAAGGATCGATGGCTCTGTTAGGTTGGGTAGTGGCCACATTAGGAGGAGCATGAGGGGAGGCGTGTTGTCCGCGCAATGTGGCTTGAGACTCCCACATCTCCCGCATCTGGGGTAAGAGGGGACAATCGTGGGTGTAATGACCATAAACACCGCAACACGAACAAGGCTTATTTGTGCAAAGCGGTCTGTCCGGCTTAGGCTGAGTGCCCTGTTCCTGGTTGGCAGTGTGAGAATCCCACACTAAGTTGGGTCCACGGGTACCGAGGGCAAGGTGGTTTGGATTGCCTCTCCACCTTCTTTGAGAAGAAGGGGGATTAGTCGCGCCCTGTTGTGCAAATACTTGCCCTGGAGGGGGCTGTAGGTGCTGTTGCGGGTTTGGAAGAGGCAAGGGAGATGGAAGTGCATATGCTGGAGGAGCTGGCGCACCAGGCTGCAGATAAGGGTAATGTTTAGGTTGGGAAACATTGAGGTAAGCAGGAGGTTGGGCAAAAGGAGGAGGCATGCCGTATCTTGGATACATGCTGCCGGGAGGGGGAAAGTGTTGGGTCTTCCCGGCCCCTCACACCGAGAGACCTTGTCCCATGGGGTTGAGCGTACGGATGGGGGAAGGGCTCCAACGATGCCGTCGGCGGCGAGACCAGAGATGCCGGGCGTTAACGGCAGGCACCGACTGAGAGGTCGGGGGAAAGGACGGTATAAACACCAGCGGGATTGAGCTAGATGGGTCGTATTTCAAGGCTATTTGGAGGGCGCTTCTTCGGTTTAGAAAATGGGAGGCGACATCTTTGCCGATAGGAGCTAAGAGGGTGCGAAGGAACTAGTCCATGTAAACCCAATCTTCGAAGGGGGGGGCTCGACATAAGCTCCATCTTCGTCGCCATTCCTGGACATGGGCGGAAAGGCGGGTCGAAGAGGTTTGCTTGAAGGAAGTCAAGAGCTTCGTGCCAGTATCGTATCGGAGAGGGAGCTGGAAATAAGACAAAAAGGCTTGGGCAAGGGTTGCAAAGGTGGTATGGGAAGAGGTGGCTTGGTCAACATACCATTTAGAAGCTTCACCAGTAAGCGTGCGTTGGAACAAACGAAGACGGATGGAAGTCATCGGTAATGGAGATTGGAGGAACACCACATGTGGAAAGATCGGACATGAGCGGTTGGATCTTCTCGACAAGGCCTTCAAACTTAGGGATGTCGAGAGGAGAGCTTGGTTGGCATAGCAAGCACGACCAACATCGTGGCGGTGGGGTCATTGATCGGCGGTTGAAATCGGGGAAGGTGAGCACAATGTGCGGCGACAAGGGTGTGGCGGGGGTGGTTCTGTGGCGGTTCGCTGGTGGCGGTCACGGCATTGGAGACTGGAGCACCACCGGCGTTGGGCCCTAGACCGGACATGGTGAAGGTGGCAGGAAGAACTCAGGAGGAGAAAGACGATGAATCAGGAGAGGAGTCGGAGTGCGGACTCGGAGGAGGACTGGCTCGACGACGGCGGGTCGGAGCAGGTCGATCGACTAGAAACTGAGTGTGAAGGCCAAGAAGTCTCTGGGAAAGGCGCCTTGGGGGCGCAATGATGACAGGAAGAAGGAAACCGACAGGGGCAGAAAGGGACAGAATCAAGTGAGGTCAAGGGCAAAAAAGGTGCAGTGAAAATTGATTTAGAGTCTTTGCCAGGCGGTGTTAACCAGACGCTTCTTCACTTAGGGTCAGTGTGTGGCATGGGTTAATTTTAATTTTTAAACCCTTTCCGTTTTGAGAGCAAGAAAAAAGTGTGCTGCGTAACTGAAAATAAACCTACAGAGAACAGTATATAATGCTGAAATAACAGAAAATTAACAGTTACTTGTGCATCTATCTAACCCAAGAAGGCGGGTCTCTCAAAACTCAGCTAAAAAAGGGAAAAAATCTAGGCAAAACACACGGACAAGAGGCCAATAGATCTAAGGTAAAAAAGGGACAGGGATCTAGAGGATAAGGCTGTTGAAAAGAGGTGCAGATCACAACCAAGAGACAAAGGCAAGGTGACTGGAAAAATGGATGAAATCAGCAAAAATCGGAAAGGACAGGGGGGAGGTCCTAAAGAGAGGTCCAAACAAAACAACAAGATGTGATTTGAAAGGAAGAGAGGCTGATTTAAAGGGATCTGAAAAGGAGGTAACAGATCTGGACAAGGGGTAGCTGAAACTCAGAAAAACAGAGGCTGAAACAGCTAAAAAATCTGCCACAAAAAGTGGAGGGTACTGAAGCCCTGGGGGGCTAGGTTCCCACTTATATGAGCTAAAACAAATAAAAACCAGGTCAAAGTGGGCTGAAACAAAGGCTGGAAGACCCTGACAGAAGCTGCAGCAGAACCCAGAAAATTTGCAGAAAAATCATTGAAAAATTGGCAGGTCGCAGAAAAGGGGTAGAAAAGTGTGACCTGGAGGTCCAGGTCACAGGTTATGGGCCAAAAAGTGTGACCCCCCGTTCCGGTTGTCTCAGCGGCAGATTTTCAGAAAAGTTTCCGTCTCAGTTGTGGCTGGTGTCACTTACCTGCGCAATAGGGCCAGAAACACACAAAAGTTAGAAATTTTAATGTTTTAGGGTTTTATGTGAGAAAAACAACATAAAAATAGGAAAAATAAACAGCTGAAAAGAAACCCTA
The DNA here is from genome assembly GCA_034641835.2 of Pinus albicaulis. Classification (NCBI taxonomy): domain Eukaryota; kingdom Viridiplantae; phylum Streptophyta; class Pinopsida; order Pinales; family Pinaceae; genus Pinus; species Pinus albicaulis. The sequence goes on from CM076584.1 coordinate 710,455,269, forward strand.
GGGTCTGAAGTAGCTGGATATGCAGGAATATGAAAAACGACAGCGGTCGTAAATTAAAACCCGTGTGGAGTCGCCATTTGTTAGTATGAATCCTTTGTCGAAGTGTACGAAAAAGGACCACTTTAGCTACGCATGACTAATAGCCCTAACAACAAAAGTGGCTGCCAATATCTTCAGATCTGCGGTTAGTTGAACATAAAAGAGTTGCAAAAACCAGATCTATGCATGGAAAGACATTAAGTAGAAAAAACAAGGGTTTTCTCCATATACCAATAGACAAGACAAGAACAATTTTTGAAAGAATTTTTATATTAATTGGGCACCTGGGAGGAAAACAAGAAGGCGTATCCAATTCTCCTTAGTGGGATGGGTTCTTGGAAGTCCTCAGCACTTCAGATCTAAGATCTCTCTCTCTTGTTGGTGTAGAAAACCCACACAAAGAATGGAACTGAAAGGGAGCTCACACAGCAAATGGTAGAAAAATGGAACCAAGTGTATAGATCCAGAGTGATCTAATAGGCAACAAAAGGTGAAGAATGGTAGGAAAAACCCTCCTATTTATAACAAAATATTGGGTCATTCTAGATCTTGGTGCATGGGTTAACCCGATCTAGATCCACTTTTTATGGAATATTTTATTATATTTGTTGGAGGGAAAAGGTATTTGACTTGGGTCAAATCCCTTAATTTGTTAAAAATAAATAAATAAATGATTTATTTATCTTTTTAGGGAAGCGGTTAGAAGATAATCAAATAAATAATGATTTATTTAATTATTTAAGGAAGTGGTTGAAAGATAATTAAATAAATAGTGATTTATTTAATTATTTATGGGTGATTTGGTCATATTTAACAAGGAATATCATCTAAATAAGGTTTAAACGATTATTCCTAGAAAATAATAAGATAAATAAAGGTTTATCTAATTAATTTCTTTGATTTTGAGTTAAACATGACTGGGAATAATAATTAAATTATGGTTTAATTAATTATTCCATGAGGAAAATCAAACAAATATAGGTTTGTTTAATATTTCCTTTTGGGGTTTCCTGTTTTAACATAGTGAAGGCAATTTTACTTAGGGTAAAATTGATCTTACATGGTGTACTTTGGTCCATCTAATGATAAGTAGAGTCACTTTGTAGCAAGAATCCTAATGGTTCATAATAGTATAGTGATGATTTAGCATAGCTACCAGCATATACTATACTTTTTCGAGGCTTACTCCTCAGGTACTCATGGTCGTCCACTTGGAATTATTTGTGAATTATTTTCCCCTCTGAACGTCTTCTCAAATGGGACTCCATTTTTTCGAAGTGTAGCATTTCCTGTTACACAAGCTTCACAAAAAAAAAAAATACATCTTAATTAGAAGCTTACTAAATTTTATTAAAAACAACTTTTCCATATGCAATTTTTTCACTTGAGGTTCCGTCCCTTTGTTCATTACATGCACGCACAACATGTATTTAAAAATTGGATTGATTCTTTCAGTCTGTTCAGCAGTACTAAAGTTCAACTTGGTACTCTTTTTCTGCAACACAATTTTCTAAAACCTAATTGAAATTAACCTTGTCAGCTTTGTGAGATATAATCAATATTGGAACTTCATATTAGTTCAAAATTTATTTCTTGGACACATTGACTACTTTGTGCTCTGACCAAAGTAGCTTGAATTGGTAAAAATATATTGATTTTGTTAGTGTCTTTTTCTAGGAAAAATAGTTATAAAATCTATGGAAACTATTTCCCACTTCCATTTTGGGATGGGTAAAGGATTCATCAATCCCGCTGGATGCTGATGTTTTAATTTTACTTGTTGACATTCCAAACATATAGATAAATAGTTAGCCACATATTTTTTTCATACCTGGGCAAAACCTTTTCTTTCTCAAGGCTGAAATCAATTTCTGATACCTCAAATGTACTATATAGGGTCATTTATGATACTCAACTACAATTTCAAGTTTTAATGAGCTCACATCTAGGATGTATAGTATGTTTTTATAAAAATTTAGCCCTCTTTGGCTTTGAGTATATCCCAATATTTCAGTATTCTGAAAATTTTATTGGAGTTTTATATAGTTAAATCTTGATTCATTACCTCTTGTATCAATCCTTCAATGTCAACATTTGCACTACTGTCAACACTATTCAAATTTTGATAAGAATTCCTACTCAAAGAATCTGAAATCTTATTTTCCTTTCCTTTAATATGTTTGATTTCTATGTCAAACTCACTAAGGAAAGACAACCACCTAGCTTGTCTAGAATTTAATCAGGTTTTGTGAAAAATTATTTCAAACTTATTTGATCTATTATCAACACATAATTTTTCCTAACACAAAATGTGTACACACCTTCAAAGCATACTTACAAAAACTAAGTCTAAGTCATATACATTGTAATTTTTCTTATGTTTCCAAAATTTTCTTGACTCATATGTTATGGCCGCTTTTTTTTTATTAATACCCCTCCTATTCCTTCTGCACAAGCATCTGTACATACTACAAATTCATTTTTTGGATCGTCAATCTTCAAAATAGGAGAATTTGTTAGTTTAAGTATTAACTATTCAAAATTACCTGGACATTTTGCTATCCAGTCAACTTCAATCCTTTCTTCTATAGATATGTAATAGGATAAGTTAAAGCTAAAAATCCTTCTACAAATCTCCTGTAGTATCCCACAATTCCTATGAATTCTCTTATGGCTGAAACATCAGTAGGCACAAGAAATTCCATAATAGCTTGTATCTTTTCTGGGCCGATTGCCAATCCTTTTTCTGGCATTACCTGACCCAAAAACTGAATTTTATCTTTATAAAATTCCCATTTGGTAATTTTTGTCTACAACTTATGTTCTCTACGTGTTTATAAAAAAATTATGAGATTTTCTTTATGTTCTGCTTCATTCTTATAATATTCTAGAATGTCCTCAATAAACACCAATTTTTTTTTGTCTAGGTACTTACTTAAGACAATGTTCCTTAGAGACATAAAGGTAGCATGCCATTAGTCAACCCAAAAGGTAGAACTACAAACCTATAGGGTATGTATCTCTAAATGCATTCTTATTTATGTCTTCATCCTTAATTATCAGTTGATGATATTATGTCCTTAAATCAATATTTGAAAAGATAGTGGTTCTTATCACTTGATCAATTAAATTATCTATTATGGGTAGAGGATATATATTATTTATAGTCATTTTATTCAGTTGTATATGGTTTATACACATTCTGAATGTGCCATCTTTCTTTTTAACAACTGTATAGGTGCTCCTCATGGAGGCATACTTGGCCGAATATATCCTCTGTTCAGCAGCTCTTGTAATTGAATTTTAATTCTAACAACTCTGGGGTACTCATTCTGTAAAATACCCTAGAGATAGGTGTAGTTCTAGGTATTAATTCAATTGCAAAAATAAATTTCTCTTTTATGGGGAAATTGAGACATTTAATCTAGAAACACATCTTCGAATTCTCTAATTATAGTTAACCTTTCTACAGGTTCTTTTTCGACTTATTGTACCAATTCCTCCACTTGTACAAAATGTTCCTGGAAGCCCTTCCTTGCTGTCGTTTTTAATTATAGTGCTGAATTTTTTTCTAATTGATATTGGTCTTGGTTTTCTTTTCACTATCACTAGTTTTCCCTCACCATCTAGACAGTGAACTGTTTTATCTAAGAAAGTAACCATTGCTTTCTTTTTGTCTAACCAGTCTATTTGATGCAAGAGCACTACGCTCAGAAAATTATTTGTATTTTAATGGACATAGGGGTCTTGTGTTTTCAAAGAAGATTGGTTTCCTATGTATTAAATTGATGTAATTTTAAATATTTTGAGTGCGACATTTACAACAGGAATTATTGAGAATAATTTTGTAAATATTCCCGAATGTTGGAGAAAATGAGAAAATTAGGATAGTTGAGATTCCATAGGAAATGAGAGATTTGAGAATTAATTGTAAATCCTAAATTTGGAAGTGGTTTCATGAATTTGTAGATTAGAGAGGATCCTTTGGGATACAAAAGATATTTTATGACTTAGAGGATTCTTAGGAATTTTTTGAGAAAGTTATGGATCTAAACCATAATTGGTTGTAGAATCCATTTGTATAAATTGTAAGCCTCAAAGGCATGAAGAGAGATTTTGGATTTAGAAGAGAAAAAAAAATTTGTATTGTAAAGCCTATGAGCCACAGAATAGGTGAACAAGCCACTGATTAGAATATCAGGCCAGAGCGAAGAAATATTTTGTAATTATTTGGTTACACACACACACACACACACACACACACAGACACACACACATAGATATATATATATACATATATACAGAGAAATTTGATTCCTCGAATCTAGAAAGTATGAATTTATTGATGGAATTATGATTTGTATGTGAATCATAGGATTGGCATTATATTTATCTATGCAGGAGATAGAAAAATGAGAATAAATAGAGTATTCAATTTCCGAGTTATGAATACTGAAATATTGGGTTTGAATCTATATGAGACAGCGTATTTCAAGGGATATACAAGAAACCATCGATCAAAAAATGGATCGATGGTGACCCATTAAAATAACATGGCCCTTGAATGAAAAAACATGCAGAAAATCATGGATATCGGGTTAAAAAAAATCCAATTGAATAGTGAAACTATGGAAAGAACGACCAAAGATGAATTTAGGATATTGTGTGCTCTTAAGAGGTCAAAATTCATGTTATAATTTAAAATATACATGAATTTTGTATGTCAAAGATTAGTCATCAATCCCAAAATGGATCGATGCCACTAAAAAGAACTTGCCTCTTCAAATTGATGTCCAATATGCATTGCATAGAGGTGTGAAGAACAGAGTGATATCTACGTAAGTGAACTTGGATTAATGCCAGAAAGGAGTTTTAATTGTAGTTGATGTTTAGTATAACAGAGAAGATATATTTGTTTGTCGACATTGCATTGGTATGTTCGCTTTGAAACCCCGTACTTTGGCATGGAACTGGGAGAGAAGGAACAGTAGAAATATAAATTAGGTGTTTGGAACCGTGAGATAATGACACAGTGGAATAGAAAAAACTTTTTTGCAAAACAGATAAATGGTATTCGCGTGGAGTGGAACTAGTAAGCAGTAAATGTTGGGGATGTGCGATAGTGTTTAGGTGGTGACACATCGCAATTAAACGCTACCCATTTCACATATGGTGAAAACCTTAACTGTCGTGCATATTAAAATGCGATTTCCGTTGGATAAATGGACGCATACAAATCGTTGGGAATCGTTGGGAAAAGGTATGTTGGCAATAGTTGTTGGCCCAATACATATGTATGTTGGCACTTTGGGTATTTAACCAAAGTAAAAATTCATAGATATGATATGTCATTAGGTGGGTGATTATTATTTTTATAAAATAAAAAAATCTAATTCATAACTATAGTAGCAAATGAGCAAATCAAATTTTGAAAGAAAATTTATACTGTTGCATTTTATATGCATATTGTGGGTTTTACATAGCTTAGGAAGCGTCATGTGGTATCAGAGCTAGAAAAAGCTCTTTTGAATGTTAACGTTCTTTTTAATTAAATTAGAATTGTACAGAATGCATGTGTGATAGAGGAATTAAGAGGAGATTAGATTGTAAATATTATTGGCAGTAGTTGTAGATTGGAAAAGGTATGCAATGGAAGCATGGTAGTCTAATACTATGAGGAAATTTAGATCTGCAAAATCTGGGTTAAAAAAGAAAATGTGCTTCGAAGATTTACAAAGTTATATTTTGAAAGATGTGTATACATGTACAATGGTGATGACAGAAAGAAAAAGGATATTAGATTTGAATTTGATAGACAGCGTGCACTTAGAAATATAGTGTAGCAGAATATTGAAAGAATTTTCAGAAGCAAGGAAATAGAGAACAATCTATTGAAAGTGAAAATGAGTGGTGAAACAAGGTAACACAGAGATCTTGAAGGTGAGGTGTTATGTATTATTTTAATATGGTTTGAAGATTTTGTTAGCAGAATTCAGGTTGCAGATAATTGAAGAGAATCTCAATAAAATAAGGTCACAGCCTTAAGAGCAGTGATGAAGGAAGCTGGTAAGAGTTTCTGAGTGAAAGAAAAGTGTGGAGCAGAACCTTGAAGAATTCCAACAGATTTTGGATGAAAGGGAAAATTGTGTTCTCAAAAGTGCAGAAGAGTTAAAGACTAGAGATTTCCATTGATGGGACTAGTACTTGCCAAAAGACCAAATCCAGAGAAAGGATTGGTGAGGTAAGTTGTAACAAGGAGGAATTGTTATTGCAGAGGCTTAGTGTAGCTCATAGTGAGGGAGTGGGTGATGAAATCATAGAGATTGAAAGAGGAAGATGACTACTGATAGTCATAGTAGGGGTTCTAAGCAAGACCACAAAAAATTAAAGGAATGGAAATTTGGCACAAGATTGCAGTAGTGAGATTCCAGGAAGGTCTTTTGAAAGTTCTTAGAAATTGTAGTAGGACCTTATTCCATCTAAATCTTGGAATATACAGGGACAGTGGTGCCTTTAAATGAAGTGAATGCAACAACCAGAGAAGAGAGAAATATTTCTCAGTACAAGTTCTAAGAAGGAGAGGACTTGAAGACCAGGTAGAGGAGAAGCTTGGTGAGAAGATCAACTCAGTAAGTATTTTATTGGCTATAGGTGTATAATATCACACAGAAGAGAATATGACTATGGAAAGTCATGTGCAAGGTTCAAAAGAGAGCTACAAGATGAAGAAGAAGGGTGTTAAAGAAATTTGCAGGAAACAAATGAGTCAAGAGTAGCGTGACAAGGATATTGTTGAGATAAGAGAACAATTTAATAAATTAAAGATGATGATAGAAGAATACCAAAGACAAGGCTGGGTCTTGAGAAAAAATAGAGTCAAGTCGTCTAAATTACTGAGAATTTTACAACAAAAACAAGTGAAGCAGTTGATAGAAAAACTTAGAGAAGCAGAGTTTGAATGGAAGTTTCCATCTGTAGACCAGAATAGGGTGAAATTCTAGGTGAAGATGAAGATTGGAAAGATCTTATGAATCATTGTGAGAATTCAAGACAAAAAGAAGTTTACCTTGCTGAAAAGGAATTATTTATGATTTCCTGAACTATTGGGCAAGTTCAGATCAGCAGGAGGATGTACAACCTTGTACTTTTATAACTAATGATTTTGATGTGATTATAGGTTTTTTCAGAGGATGAGAAATCTTTTGAAACTGTCAAAATTATGAAATAACATCTTTCAGAAGATAATTACTCTAAAGTAGAGAGTAATGATGAAGAATGTCTCTTGAATTAGAAAACTAGTGATTTATTGCAGCAGAAAGAACTTAATAATGCATTGATATTTGAAGTTGTTACAAACCAGGAACAATTTATTGTGAAAGAAAGAGATGAGATTTAGTCTTAAGAGCTGATATGTGAAGAAACAATTCAGACTGTTGAACCTTGTAATTTTCAAACTCACAATTTGTGTATAAATGCAGGGATTGTAAGTGATGATGAAATACTTAAGAAATGTCAAAGAGAAATTGCATTACTGGAGTATTTTATGAAAAAATTAGAATATGATAGTGATGTTGGAGAGGAAAGAGTTCACTACAGTGGAAAAGAACAAAGAGACATCATTCAAACAGATGGTGTGGAAGAGAGACTTGCTGACAGTCTCAAGAGTCCTTTAGAGAATTATTTAGAGAGGTTGAATCAACATACTGATGTGCTGATAGAAGAGAAAATTTTAGAGCAACAAACTGAAACGTTGCTAAAGGAAAAACAGGTACTGAGGCCTGATTTTTTTTATTTTAATAATTATTTTGTGAGTGCATATTTTTTTGCAAATGTTGGAGAAAATTCGCTGCAGGAGAACAACCAAGTAAAGAAGGAAAAAGAAGAATATATGAAAGTATTTAATCCATGGAACAAAGAAATTAGGTTGCTGGAAATTATGTTGGAGAATCAGGATTCAATACAGGAAGAGAAATCTCAATTTCAAGATTGGGAAACGAAAGGGCTTGAATAAATGCAGAATGTGGAGATGAAAGAGTTAGAAGACAACAGGAACAAACTAAAGCAAAGCGAAGGAGATAGCAATGAATGGAAGACGATGTATCAGTCCAAAGAATTGTTGAAGAAATAAGACAAAGCAATTTTCATAAGTGACAATCAGGAAGAAGTTATCCATTGCAGTAAACAGAAGAAGAAGTTTGTCTTGGAAGACAATGTAGTAGAAACTAAATAGGTGCAAGACAACAGTAAACAAGAGGTTAAGGATGAAAGGGTGGCAATAAGAATAAAAGTTCAACAATCAATATGTGAAAGTAATCAGCAGTTAGAAGATATATTAGACAAAGAAATTGAATTGATAAGAAGGATAATGATGAAAGTGTCTTAGAGGAAGACAACAAAAAAAAAAAATAAGCAATAGCAAAATGAAGACAGTAGAAGACTGTAAAAGTATAGCTAGTGGAGCAAAGAAACATAAAGTGTGGAGACCTATAGAAAATCAACAAACAAAATCAACAACAAAAGATAAATTATAGAACAAGGTATGGGATCCAGGAAGACAAACATTAAAAGCAAATGATCGGGAGATCATGATTATTATCAAACTTGGGAGTTTGATGTAGGAGCATTAGGCTTAGAGAATTCTTTGTACTTTAATAGACATAGGGGTCTTGTGTTTTCAAAGAAGATTGGTTTCATATGTATTAAATTGATGTAATTTTAAATATTTTGAGTGAGACATTTAGAATAGGAATTATTGAGAGGAATTTTGTAAATATTCCCGAATGTTGGAGAACATGAGATAATTAGGATAGTTGAGATTACATAGGAAATGAGAGATTTGAGAATTAATTGTAAATCCTAAATTAGGAAGTGGTTTCATGATTTTTGTGGATTACAGAGGAACCTTAGGGATAAAGAAGAGATTTTAGGACTTAGAGGATTCTTAGGAATTTGTTGAGCAAGTTATGGATCTAAACCAGAATTGGTTTTAGAATCCATTTGTATAAATTGTAAGCCTCAAAGGCGTGAAGAGAGATTCTGGATTTAGAAGAGAAAACAAAGTTTGGATTGTAAAGCCTACGAGCCGGAGAATAGGCGAAGAGGCCACTGATTATAATATCAGGAAAAGAGAATAAGTCTTTTGTAATTATTTGGATATATATATATATATATATATATATATATATATATATATATATATATATATATATAAATTCGGTTCTGAATCAGGTGAGTATGCATTGATTGATGGAATTATGATTTGTATGTGAATCATAGGATTTGCATTATATTTATATATGTAGGAGACAAAAAAATGAAGAATAAATAGATTATTTGATTTCCGAGTTATGAATATTGAAACCTTGGGTTTGAATCTGTATGAGATAGCATATTTAAAAGCATAGAAAAGCAACCATCGTTCTCAGAATGGATTGATAGTGACCCATTAAAATAACGTGGCCCTTCAATGAAACAATGTTCAAAAAGGTATGGATATGGGGTTAAAAAATAAAAATCCAATTGAATAATGAAATTATGGAAAGAATGACAGAAGATGAATTCAAGAGATTACGTGTTCTTAAGAGGTCAAAATTCATGTTATAATTTAAATTCCACATGGATTATGTATGTCAAAGATTGTTCATCAATCCCAAAATCGATCGATGCCACTAAAAAGAACTTGGATCCTAAAATTGATGTCCAATATGCATTGCGTAGAGGTGTGAAGAATAGAGCGATATCTGCGTAAGTGAACTTAGATTAATGCTAGAAACGATATTTAATTGTAGTTGATATTTAGTGTAACAGAGAAGAGATCTCTGTTTTCTGACATCCCATTGGTATGTTTATTTTGAAACCCCATACTTTGGCATGGAACAGGGAGAGAAGGAACAACAAAAATATAAATTAGGCATTTGGAACCATGATTTAATGACACAGTGGAATAGTGAAAATGGTTTTGCAAAACAAATAAATCTTATTCGCATGGATTGGAACTAGTAAGCAGTAAATATTGGGGATGTGAGATAGTGTTTAGGTGGTGACAGGGCGCAATTAAAAACTACCCATTTCACATATGGTGAAAACTTTAACTATCATGCATATTGAAATGTAATTACCGTTGGATAAATGGACGCATACAAATCGTTGGGCAAAGGTATGTTGGAAATAGTTGTGGGCCCAATACATATTTATGTTGGCACTTTGGGTATTTGACCAAAGTCATAATTCATATATACAATATGTCATAAGGTGGGTGATTATTCTTTCAATAAAAGAGAAAATCTGATTAATGACTATAGTAGCAAATGAGAAAATGTGATTTTAAAAAAAAATGTATATTGTTGCATCTTATATGCATATTGTGGATTTTACGTAGCTTAGGCTGTGTCACTATTCCTACGAATACACCATAGGAACCTAAGGTAAAATATTTAAATTTAATCAAGTTTCATACCCATTTAAATTTACAAAATTCTTTGGTAATTGTTGTAAAGGTAAATCCCCTCTGCGGACAGAGGCGATCCCTACTAGCGCAGATCGGGTCTAGCAACAATCGTATCACACTAAGGTGCAAGTTAATAATTGCAATAGACCAAATTGTGAAGAAGACCTACCTTAAGTCCAATGCTGTTGTTCGTAGAGAATATAGTGCTCATGTTTCCTTGCTCCGGCAGATCACAATTCTCTCGCTTGTCACGATCAAACACCTGCACATACAAGAAACACGACGAACACACAAGCGTAAAACCAAATATATGCAATTGTGTACCAGTTAGAGAGCACAAAACTCATGATAATAATGAACAATACGAGTGGAACCATAACCAAAGTCGCTTATCATTAATTAAGACAAAGGAAAATACAACCTGGCTCTGACGCTGAATCTTCCTTCGGCGGGTTGACAGCGGAATACGTCTCAGTAAAGTTGATTGGGCATGGGACAAGCCTCTCTCTTCGGTTGTCTTGAAAATAATCTGCTTTCTACGAATTTGGATCTATGAGGACTATCAAGGCTCTTGTAGCATTCTTTAGGCTATGAAGGCTCTTGGAGACTCAACCATTCAGCCCTTCAGCTATTCAACCCAGTTCAACCATTCATCCCCTTCATCAATGGAAGATGGCTATATTTATAGAGGAGAGGAGGAGGTTGGGATCCCTACAATAGTGGAAGGGAGGCCTTATCCCTTGGGAGGTTCCCCATAAGGTGGAAACCAGAAGCCAAAGGAGGAAGGCCATGGTTATTCAGTCGAAACCACTCCTCATGACTCATCCATGAAGTTGTTGTAATAAAAAATTCGCCTCTTTTTTTAAAAAAATTTCCATAAGCAGATTGGCATGGGTGCTTAACTAGGACAGAGCACCAACTGGTGCGAGCTCAGTGTTAATTTTCCTCATTGGCGCGAGGACATAATGGATTACCAGTGCCAAGGAAAAAATAGGTGTTTTTAGGGGTCTGCTCAGGAAATGATCAATAGAAGGAATGTTGTCCTCATGGATAGGGATGCAATGATGGTATTTGCAAGGCATGACACTGCTTATTGATCACATAAATGACCGTCCAATGGGCGATATCGGGATTGCAGGGACGGTGAAAAATTACTGTGTAAAAGATGCCCCCTAAAGCATGAGGCCAGAGAAATAGAGAGGGGTGAAATGCTTTATGAGAACATGTCCAACTGAAAACACTGTCGTTGTAAAACCTGCGTAGACAAGTACAACTAATATCTCAAATACATGATATACGGGTATGGGCGCGCCCATCCATAACAGAGCCCAATAATCTAGGATCCAATGCATGGACATAGCCATCCAAACGATCAACCACATCCAATCAAAGGAGTCATGTAATCAATCATAATAATCCACAAAATCGCAGCCTAGATTACAATAGACACAATCCAGGGTCTTGCGCTCCATCTCGACCCGAAAAAAGTGTTAGCACTCAAATCTACCTCAGGCCGAAATGAAGTAAAACTCAAGGCTACATCAAACCACGCTCAGCCTCGTAGCTAGCCCTACGAGGACAGGAGAGGGCTCTCTCCGTCAATCTCGAGAAAATAAGCAATAGGATGCGAGATGACTTACAATAAGAACTGATTTTAGGCTAGTAAAGAGATAAGAATGTTTGTTTTTGGTTTTTTGGGTTTTCGCTGGAGAAATGGGAAAACAGATTTTGGGTCCGGGGATGAGGTCAGACCTTTGCGGAGTTCAAGCTGGGGCAAGGTAGGTGATGATCTTGATGCTTTAAATTGGATATATGGATAGATTAGACCGACGAGGAGCTGAAGAGGGCAAAGAAGAACTTGGATCCTCTCCAAACAGCTGAAAACATATAGAACTAACTCAATTTCCTTATGGAATTTATAAAAAAAAAGAGGTGAAGTTTCGATTACAACAACTTCGTGGATGAGTCAACCGTTAGGGATCCTTCCAAGGTTACCTGTTACATTGGGAGGTAAAACCGTCCATATGGATGTGATGGTTGTTCCAGGCCCCTTGGATTTCAATCTGCTCTTGGGGCACGATTACACCTATGCCATGGGAGCGCTTTTCTCCTCCCTTTTTCGTGTGGTCTGTTTTCCACATGAAGGACGGATCATGACCATTGATCAACTTTTGTTCTTTGGTCCTGATATGGCAGCTGGCCCGCCATCATCCCTTCCTGGTTTTTATCCACCCGTTGTATCTACTCCACCACAGGTCAACTATGTGGCTACCTACGCCATGCCTGTGCTCAGTGATAGTGCCATTGTGCATCAAGTGCTGGGGGCATTGTGTCCTGACTTCCAGGATGTTATCCTTCCATCGGGAGTGGAACTCTTGGAAGCGATGAATTCTTGTTCATTATGATGAGGTCGTCAGAGCACAGTTTCTTGTCTTGTGTCAAGCTCCTTAAAAAATGAAACAAGGTCGTCAGAGCATAGTTCGTTTTCTTGTGTCAAGCTCCTTAAAAAATGAAACAAGTTGGTCGGAGTAGAGTTCCTTGTCTTGTGTCAAGCTCCTTAAAAAATGAAACAAGGTTGTTGGAGTAGAGTTCCTTCTCTTGTGCCAAGCTCCTTAAACCATGAAACAAGGTGTCCTGAGGATAGTTCTTTTAATGTGTCAACCTCATTAAAATAATGAAACACTTTCCTGTTCAATTCGAGTCTTTGATAAGATCTCGTAAAATCTCAGTCGAGTCTTTCTCTTGATCTCGTAATTTGAACCTTCACTCCATCTGCCTTTCATATGGACTGAAGCTTGGGGAGCAGAGTTCCTTGTCTTGTGCCAAGCTCCTTAAACCATGAAACAAGGTGTCCTGAGGATAGTTCTTTTAATGTGTCAACCTCATTAAAATAATGAAACACTTTCCTGTTCAATTCGAGTCTTTGATGAGATATCGTAATATCCTAGTCGAGTCTTTCTCTTGATCTCGTAATTTGAACCTTCACTCCATTTGCCTTTCATATGGACTGAAGCTTGGGGGGCATGTACCTCAAATTGAGTCACCATGCTGGGGGCATGCTTACTTTTTCAAGCATAGTTTGTTTTCGTTTCAAGCTTTTGTAAAAATGAAACTGGTGTCAAGCATAGTTTAAACTTGTGTAAAAATGAAACCATTCCCATTTTACCTATCGTGATTGCCATTTTATCAGCCCTCTTTGCTAGATGAGCCTTGGTTTTCTCATTCCATCATCACTATCTACTTGGCCGATCATATGCCTTCACTTGGTTGTTTTAACCGTTCCTAAGGAACCGCTGCGATGGGTGGTCTTGTTAGCCAACCTCTTAAACTTTACTTGTTCTGAGCAGTTCCACCATTACCGGAACTATTTGCTACCCTTTGTACCACTCGTTCCTCTAAGAGGAGTCAGCTTTCAGCTCTTTTCTGACTCTCTAAACATGAAAATATTGCCGAGTCCCTTGTCATTTTTATCTCATTAAAGTGGCCACGAAACGATATCTACCCAGCATATGTTTACCCCTTTTTCAGGCTAGGATAGATTACTTATGAAAAAGGAATACCCTAGCCTATTACGACTAGGAGGTTTTCTTAGACATAGTTTTCTACCTTTTTGGATCTGAAAAAACTATTTACGAAAAGGGACTGTTGGAGTTTAATTTTTTTTTGTCTTTTCAAACTCTCTAAACATGAAAAGATGCCGAGTTATTCCTTTGTCAGACTCATTAAACCCTGATGACATTGGATTCAGTCGTAATGATGATATTCAAGTTTATCCTTCCTAGGGCTCGTTAAATGTACTAGGATGGATTTGTCCGAAGGAAGAACTTATATGAAAAGCATATGGTATCCTCTTCAAGATTGCGTAAAACTAAAGAGGTACTCGCCATAAATGGTGGGGGGAAAATGAAACCAAAATCATTGTCGTGTCTGCAGTATGTCGCTCTTGAACATGGCACTTGTCTGCATTCGTGTCGGGTTGGGGACATCTCACCTGATTATTTGATTGCCTCTGTGGGTTTGGGTAATCCCTTTTGACCTCTCATCTGCTATTTGCCTCATCATCATGACCCCTGATCTGTTGATGTCAAATACTGCCAAATCCACTGTCGTGCCGCCGATATGTTCAAGAGAAGTTGACCTCTGCAAAAGTCTCAACCTTCCTCTGATTCTCATCTGATCCTAATTCACAAAGACATTATGTTCCTTTGTCTCATGTCGATGATGTGGGGAACACTATGGCCCACCTTCGATCAATGTCACTTCCTGTCGACATCAGCTCATTATCCAGGAAGCTGATCTAGAGACTCCCTTCTGGTACCTTGGAACCTGCATGCCTCAATGGTAGGTTCTTCGCGTTCGACGTGAGGTTTTCATCATTGGCCTCCGATCGAGTGTTCCTACGGGTGTTCGACGCCAGCTCAATGATTCACATGCCATAGATTGTACCTATAGTACCTTGAGGACCATTGTCATTATTGGTGGTACCTCTCGTGTCTGTTAACAACTTTCATCATTGGCTGGTAATCAGGCGATGTTCTTGCATGTTCGACTTCAACTCACTTATTTTCATGCTTGAAATTGTACTTTGTTCAGGTCGAGATGGAGTTCAAGACCCTAGATTTTTTCTGTTAGAATCCAGGCTGCGATTTTGTGGATTATTATGATTGGCTGCATGACTCATTCATTGGATGGCTGCGACCATACCTGAGTCTATTTATTGATCCTCGCTGGATGGCTGCGTCCATACCTTAGATCTGGATTATTGTATGCTCTGTTATGGATGGCTGCGCCCATACCACATATATATCATGTATTTGAGATATCAGTTGTACTTCTCCATGCAGGTTTTCTGACGGCAGTGTTTTCATGTGGACACGTTCTCGTAAAGCATTTCACCCCTCTCTCTATTTTGGGCCTCATGCTTTAGGGGGCATATGTTACACAGTAATTTTTCACCGTCCCTGCAATTCCCATCTCGCCCATTAGAGGGTCGTTTCTATGACCAATAAGCAGTGTCATGCCTTGCAAATAACATCATTGCATTTCTTGCATGAGGACAACATTCCTTCTGTTGATCATTTCCTGAGCAGACGCCTAAAAACACTTGTTTTTGCCTTGGTGCTGGTATCCCGTTATGTACTCGCGCCAATGAGGAAAATTAACACCGAGCTTGCGCCAATTGGCGCTCTGTTCCAGTTAAGCACCCCCGCCAATCTGCTTATGAAAAGTTTTTTAAAAAAACAGGTGAAGTTTCGATTACAACAACTTCGTGGATGAGTCATGAGGAGTGGTTTCGACTGAATAACCACGACCTTCCTCCTTTGGCCTCTTGTTTCCACCATATGGGGAACCTCCCAAGGGATAAGGCCTCCCTTCCACTATTTTAGGGATCCCAACCTCCTCCTCTCCTCTATAAATATAGCCATCTTCCATTGATGAAGGGGCTGAATGGTTGAGTCTCTAAGAGCCTTCATAGCCTAAAGAATGCTGTAATAGTCCTCATAGTGCAAAATCCATAGCAAGGAGATTGAAGATTGAAGAGAGAGGCTTGCCCCCATTCCCGACAAGATTTAACGAGATGTATTCCACTGACGACCCGCCGAAGGAAGATTCAGCGTCAGAGCTAGGTTGTATTTTCCTTTGTATGAATTAATGATAAACGACTATTGGTTATGGTTCCACTTGTATTGTTCATTATGATCATGAGTTGTGTCTTCTCTGACTGATACATAAATGCATATATCGGGTTTTACGCTTGTGTTTGTCGTGTTTCTTGTGTGTGCAGGTGTTCGATCGCGGCGAGTTAGAGGATTGCGATTTGTTGGAGCAAGGAAACAGGAGCGCCATATTCCCTACAAAAAACAGCGTTGGAATTGAGGTAGGCCTTCATCGCAAGTTGTTTTATTGAAATTAGGAACTTGCACCTTAGCGTGATATGATTGTTGCTAGACCTGATCTGGGCTAGTAGGGATCACCTTTGTCCGCAGAGGGGATTTACCTCCACAACAACTATATAAACAGTAGAAATGTAAACTATGGGAATTATTGCTAAACCATAGTCCCAAGACCATGGTAGATGGTATATTGCATTAAATGGTGGGTCCAAAAACATTAAGGTTGGAGCGGAATTGTATACAGAGCATGTTAACTAAGGTCAAGTTTCAAATTTTTGCATGGCAAAATTATATAAGCGAGCATAGGCAAAGGTCAGGGTCGACGCTGCGACCTCCCTCATGCTAGCGCCTACACCAACCAACATACCATGCATCAAGCTTTAACTTCTATTGGTCTGCACCTCTATTTAAATGTTATAAAGTTCACAAATGGATGGAGGAGGGGGCCAGCCCCCTAACCATAAAACTGTGACTTGTGACCATGCGGAGGGCTAAGAATATTAAACGAGCCATCAGTGCTAACCACCCACTAATATCCACTTAACCTTAATTAAAATAGATTAATTCGGTAGTTGGTTTGGCGAAGAGAGCCAAATTTTGTGGCAGCTCTAGTTTTAGTGGGCCTAACTGGCAGTTAGCCAGATTTAGTGGAGAGTTTTTAGGCCAGTATTGAATGAGGCATATCTTGGTCAATTTTCGACCAATTTTTGCTGAAGGATAGTCATTCTTAGCAGATTGACATGTTATGAATCCACTGGAATAGCTTGCAGAGGCAACAGAGAAAATCTACAGGTGTTTTTGGTCACTTGAATAATTTTGAAGCCTAGGGCCACCAAGAGGGAAGGCCATGCCCAAATCAGATAAATGCTGTTTTCAGTGAATGAATCGTCACTTTTTTTATGTATTTTAGGCTCTAAATAGAGTGGTACAATTTATAGAGGCATTGGATCACACCTGAAGGTTCTTTTGTCATTTTGAATACTGAACAAGCCCATGGCCACAGGTGTTGGAGGTCAAGCCTAGAGAAACTGTGACGAAATTTAGAGATTGGATAGTCATTTTTAGGGTTTTCATGTCTTCTGAATCCAATGGAATAGTCAGAAAATCCATTGGAGCATCATATATTCTTGTAATCATAATTTTGACTCATGATCCCAATAGGGCCTAGCTAGTTAAAGCAGGTCCATGGAGATGTAGCCTAGGAGGGGTGAACTCCATCATCATCCATTGTGTTATGTGATTGATGTGAGTTGTATTTATTCATTTCATTTTTTGTATATGAGTTTTTAATTATTAATTAACTCAGAATTTGGTCATCAAGAACACATGAAACTACACACATAAAACCCTTCACAAATGGTTTAATGAGACTATCCTTAAACACATTTTTAATACTGATGAGGGACCTTGCATAGCAATAAAAAGTTTTCCCATATTTAGATCAAGTTGGTATCAGAGAAAAATTTCAGCTCATTTTATCCAAGATTAGCTAATTCTTCTATAACTATTGGTTGTTGAATTTGTGGAAGGAGAATTTAACAGTTTTCCAAGTTTATGTGTGAAGAAGAATTTCAAGATTGAGATCTGAAATCTCAAATCACAACAAAGAAGATTTGTATGAATTGCATGTGTGATGGCATCTTCATTAAGGGATGCTTAAATTAAATCTTACTTAGAAAAACTCTTTAATAAAGAGATGTTGCAGAAACTCTACATCATGATTGATATGGTGCAAGAGAAGTATCAAGATAAGAGCATTAAACTTCAAGAGCAGTTGATTTCCATGAAGGAGGATAAGAAAGAAATTCTTGAAAAGATGCATGAGATGGATACTCAACTCCATATTGCAAATGAGAACCTAGAAAGGATGCATGATATGGAGAATCAACTCCATGTTTCCAAGGAAGCCTTAGCCAAGCATGTGCTTGAAAAAGAGGTATGAAATTCAAGTTTATCTTCAATTTCCTCTCAAAATGAATGTGTAGATTATTTTTAAAGACACACTAGAGGAATAGGGTCCAAATTATTGATGAAAATGGGCTATGAAGGTAAAGGATTAGGCAAACATGCAAAAGGCATAGTTGAGCCAATTTTTGTTTAGGAAAGGCCTAGGTGTTTGGGTCTTGGTTATGGACAACATAATGGAGAAAGCTCTAAAGCCAAGGAGGCACATGAAGATGTTCCAAGAAGGACTTTCATTTCATGTTCATTACCTCAAGCTTTTGAAGATTGTGTTCATGAGGAATGCAACATTTTTACACCCACTTTGCAAGAAGATGCTCTTAAGCATGCAACTAATGAGAACGACGAAAAAGAGCATGTTGAAATCTCTACATTCATTGAATGCTTGTTGGTATTCCAAAGAGAGCTATTACCTCATCAAATTTACCTCCCCAATAAGGAAAAAAAGGTGAATTTTCAAGGTATAAATCTTCTTTTAATCAAGTTTCTTTTCATTATGATAAACATGGCAAATTCTCACATACTATTTGGATAAAAGTTGCATGTTACTTTTGTGGTTTGGATAACCATAATGTTTCGAGGTGTTGGAAGAAGATAGCCATGTGCAATAAAATTTTGAAGAAAAGGAGGCATGAAGCCAAAGAAAACCATGCTGAAAAGAAGAGGAAAATGTTTTTCACTCATTTCCATAAGCAATGTCATCTTGTAGACAAGTGTTGGACTTTGTATCCAGCAAGTCATCCACGAAATTTTAAGAAGGTAGAGAAAGAGAATGGTAAGAATGGAAAAGAATATTCCATAATTGATGTGGGTCAAGATGATTCACATGATGATGATGTGAAGCTAAAAGAAGTGTCATTGAAATGGTTTGGTAAGACATGGTTAGATTTCTTTTCCAATTAAGGCTTTGCATGTATTTTGATGGTGATGCATTTCTTTTCCAATGGAATGCATGTTACATGTTTATGCCAAGAAGGTGATTGAGAGTGGAGTATGTTGACTTAATTTGTTGCAACAAATTTTTTTCATTTAAGCTTTAAGTACATGTGCATATGAATGGAGTTCTTGTACTTGTTATTGTACTTGTGAGAGAGTTAAAGAATTGAATATATACATGAGAGTTTGTGCGTATGAATAATGGAATTTTGATGGTTTCATTGTGCTTGAACATGCATGAGTAATTGATTATGTTGGTCGATTTATTTTTTTAACATATATTTTGTCAACTTGAGAGTGTTGATCATTTGCACATGCATGAGTGTTGGCATGTGTTAGCCAATTATTGTGTGTTGTTGTTGTGAAACCAACTCCAAAAACAGAAGAAAAGAGAGATGAATGCCTTAGAAATCAGCCACTTCGAGGGGGAAACCAATACATTACATAAATGAACAATTCTTGAATGCTACAAATGACAAAAACTCCTTTATATATAGGAGTCCATGGGGCCACAATGTAATCCTAGTGGGGCCACAATGTAATCCTAGCCGACCTAACAATAATAATGTAATGGCACACTAATAACAATATGGGGGTTACAGGGGTACAACAATAACAATAAGGGGGTTACACTAATAACAATAAGGGACTATACTAGTAATATAGGGACCGAAGATGCTCCTCTCCTTCAAAAAATGTTGTCCTCAGCGTTGGAGTAGCTCCGGATACTTTTGTATAAAATTCTCATCCTCCCTTGTAGAATCTTCAGTGGGTAAGTTCTTCCATTTGATGAGATACTCTGAAATTGATCTACTTCATAGCTGTCAAGTTCTTGTTTCCGTGACTACTTCAGGTTCCAATATGGTTTTTCCTTCCTCGTCAAGTTTTGGAAATATTGTTTGAACTGGAAGTTTGTCCGCTATACCCTTTTTTAAGCATGAAACATGGAAAAATGGATGCACTCGCGAAGAAGCAAGAAGCTCCAATTTGTATGCCATAGTACCAATATTTTGCAAGACCTTGTAAGGACCATAGTACTTTGGCGATAATTTATTATCATTCTTAGCTTTCTTGAGGGAAATTTGTTTGTATGGTTGTAGCCGTAAAAATACCCAGTCTCCCACATCAAAACTTCTCTCACTGTGATGTTGATTTGCCTATTGTTTAATTCAATTTTGTGCCAAATTTAGGTTATCCTTTAAGAGTTGGAGAACTTCTTGTTGATTCTCGATGTGATCCTCCACTGCTTGAACCCTAGAATTTTCCCTTAAAGAAGATGTGATGGACGATGGATGATATCCTTAAAGTTCCATAAATGGGGTCATTTTTGCTGCAGTACGGAAGGAAGTGTTATACCACCATTTAGCGAGAGGTAACCACTTGACCTATTGTGTTTTCTTATCAGATACAAAACAATGAAGATATCCTTCCAAAAATTTATTCACTATATCTGTTTGACCATCGGATTGAGGATGATAAGATTAGCTATGAGCTAGTTGAGTACCTAAACAAGAAAATAATTCCATCCAAAAATTCCCTCTAAAAATGGGATCTCTGTCAGTTACAATAATCTTTGGGTTTCCATGTTGCTTTTGAATTGTTTCCATAAATGCAGTAGCAACTATACTTACTTTAAATGGATGATATAATGCTAAAAAGTGTGCATACTTGGTAAGTCTATCAACTACCACCATGATGCCACTCCTTCCTTTGGACTTAGGTAAACCTGTGATAAAATCCATTGAAATTTTCTCCCAACATTGACTTGGAATGGATAAAGGTTGTAGAAGACTCGGGGTCTTAATTGTCTCAACTTTATTTTGCTGGCAAACCAAACATTCCGCCACAAAATTTTGAATATCAAATTTAAGGCCATCCCAAAAAATTCTTTCTTCACCCTATGGTAAATTTTTAAAAATTTCGAGTGTCCTCCTAAAGGAGAAGTGTGCAATTCCAAAAGAATCTTTTGTTTTAGATGGGAATTCTTGCAAATATATAAGCAATCTTTGTACCACAAGGAATCATTTTTCCAACTAAATGTATCAGATGTACTGGGATCTTGGTGCAAATTTTGAATGAGTGTCCACACTTCTTCGTCCTTCTTCCATTCGTCCCTTGCTTCGGTTATCCAATCTGATTGGATAATTGAAATGACACAAAGCAATGCTTCCACCTCTTCATCCTTTCTTGAGAGTGCATCTGCAACAACATTTAGCTTCCTTTTTTTGTAGATGATTTCGAATTCATAACCCAATATCTTTGTCACACATTTTTGCTGCTCTTCTGAAGATAGTCTTTGTTCCAAAAAGTGTTTAAGACTATCATGTTCGTTTTTTACCTTGAAGTGTCTTCCCATTAGGTGAGGTCTCCATTTCTTTAGTGCATGTATTATTTCCAACATTTCCTTCTCATAAATAGCCTTTTGTAAATACTTTCCTTTGATTGAATGACTTTCAAAAGAAATGGGTCTTCCATATTTCATTAAAACAACACCAATTCCATTTCCCGAGGCATCACGTTCCACAATAAAGGTTTTTGTGAAGTCTGGCGTAGCTAAGACTGGTGCTCAGCACATTGCCTCTTTAAGATGTTCAGAGGCCTTAGCTGCTTTAGGAGTCCATGGAAATTCATATTTCTTCAATAATTTTGTTATAGGTGCTACTATTCTCCCATAATTCCTAACAAACTTGCGATAATACCCTGCTAACCCGAGAAATCCATGCAACTGCTTTATGGTTGTGGGGACTTTCCATTCCTTAATGGATTTAATTTTGTTAGGGTCTACCTTAACACCCTCGTGAGATACAATATGGCCCAGATATTCCACCTCTTGTACTCCAAAGAAACATTTGGATGTTTTTGCATATAATTGTTTCTCCTGCAATAGTTTGAGCACCCTGTCAACATGTTGAACATGATCCTTCCAAGACCTGCTGTCGATTAGTATATCATCAAAAAATACTAGCACAAATTTTCTAAGGAAGGGTTTGAAAATGGAATTCATCAACTCTTGAAATGTAGAAGGTGCATTGGTAAGACCAAAAGGCATGACCAAAAATTCATAATGACCCTCATGAGTTCGAAATGCTGTTTTTGGAATATCTTCAGTCTTCATTCTAATTTGATGATATCCTGAACGAAGATACAACTTGGTAAAATAAATTGCTCCATGTAATTCATCCAATAATTCATCAATCACAGGAATGGGAAATTTATCTTTAATAGTGAGCTTATTGAGCTCCCTATAATCCGGACACATGCGCCATGATCCATATTTCTTGTGCACCAATACTACTGGAGCAGAGAAAGAACTTTGACTAGGTTGAATTATACCTGCCTCTAACATTTCTGCAATCATACGTTCAATTTCGCTCTTTTGGACATAAGGATATCTATAAGGCCTGATGTTTGGAGGAACACTTCCCGGAATCAAATGAATAGCATGATCATGATCACGAATAGGTGGGAGTCCTTTGGGAGTTTCAAACACCTTGGAATGATTGTCCAAGACTTGTTGGAGATCTGCAGAAATAGATGATTTTGATGTTGGAACTTCTAGTGAGCATAATTGTGGAATTACGCCTCGTTGTTCTTTCTTTAGAAGCTTTGTCATGCCATTAGAGCTTATTATCCTTCCTGGCTTCCCTTCAATACCCCGTAATTCGACTTCCTTTCCTTCTGAAAAGAATTTTAAGAAAAGTTCTTGAAAATTAAAAGCTACCGTCCCCAAAGATTGTAACCATTGTACTCCTAGTACAACATCAGCACCTCCCATAGGAATGGAAAGCATTGGACTAGTCAATACATATTCCCCCATGGTTAGCTTGATATTATGGCATTTTCCAGAGCAATTTATAGTTCCTCCATTTGCAACCATCACTTGACATTCTGGTGCCGGGTATAGGAAACAATTCAATTCCTTGGCTACCTTACAATGAATAAAATTATGGGTACTACCTGAATCAATCAACACTATTACCTTTTTCTTCTTGATATGTCCTTCTATCTTGAGAGTTTGAGGAGTGGTAATTCCTGCCAATGCATTACATGATATGGTCAGACTCATTTCTTCTTCTTCTAGGGTTTCTTCCGGGTGTATATCCTCTACTTTTGAAGTTTCTTGTTCATTTTATTCCTCCTCCTCACAATCTATGTAAAATAATTTCTTCTCAGCGCACTTATGACCTTTAGTGTATTTGCTATCACAACTATAGCAAAGCCCTTTTGTTCCTTTTTCTTCCAATTGTTGTGGTGTCAACCTTGTAGGTTGTGGAAGTCTAGGAGTAGCAACACTTGCATATTTATAGATGTGAGTGTTAGGCTTCCTTGTCGCCATAATTTTACATTCAATTTTTCTTGCTAACCTGAATGCCTTCTCTAATGAATGAAGTTCCCAAACGCGAACTTCATGTTGGATGTTATCCTTTAAATTCCCTATGAAAACATCAATCCTGTGTTCCTCTGGAATATCAGTTACCCTTATATTCAATTTTTGGAAGTCTTCAATGTGCTCCCCCAGTGAAACATTTTGTTTGAGATTTAATAATTGTCTAAAGAAGGTGTTGCTCTTTGTATCCTCATAATGTGCTATCATTTCCTCCGTAAAAATTGACCAAGTGACAATTTTTTTACTGGAGCAAAGCCATCGATACCATACAAATTTATTTTTTTCTAAATGTAAAGTTGCAATGCGTACCTTTTGCGTTTTTCACATTATTGAGATAAAAATATTGCTCCATCTGTAGTATCCATGTTATGGGATCCTTGCCATCAAACTTCCTCATATCCATTTTTGGAATATGGTGGTTCTTCCCTCCAACATTAGAGTTTATGAAATCACGATTAACATTCATTTTATTCTCATCATGAGCTTCCTCTACTATATTTTCACCATTAGGAAACATTTCTTGTATCAACTTTGTCAAACCTTCCATGTCTGCTTTTAGATCATTCTTCATGTTTCCATTTTTTCATCGATCTTAGCTTCCATGTCATCCATCTTAGATTCCATGCCAGCTTCCATGCCATCCATCTTAGCTTCCATGCCATTCTTAAAACCATCCATCTAAGATTCCACACCTTTCTTCAAACCATCCATCTTAGTTTCCATCCCTTTCTTCAAAACTTCCATGTCATTTTTTTTTGCTCTTTGCGAGAGCGAAATTTGTCGCACTTGCTCTTGTAATTTTGGTATGTCATGTTGTCATTATTCATCTTCATGAGTCATATTAGAGCCTTCTAAAGGCTTAATGGTTATTGAATTATTTTTAGGGGTAATTTTAGAACCAAATACTAATATATATGCTCAAGAGGCTCTTGGAATCACTCCAAACTGATTTTTTACACAAGACTTATGTAATTCGGAAAAAAAATACACACCTTTTTCTTGCTTTTAAGGAGCTCGATATTGAAATTGAATTATCTCTAAGATTTCAGATCTTCAATATCTGAAATTTAGCATTGAGGTATCCCTCTAAATCCTCTTTCGAGTGCCACAGGTTTGACCTGATTTGGATTCTTCAAGGCAAAGTTATGTCCAATCTCCCACAATGACCTAATTATGGACTGGTTCAGTAGAGAGAATTTGTACGACTTGCCACGTGTCACTGTTTCGTTCTTCGGCTCTAAAATTGATAGAAAAGAAACTATAGTGCATGTACTTGCAACCACTCTTTATAGAATTCCAACCTGATGCTCAGAGAGAGAGTTATGAAGATTTTCCCACAATCACCTCTTTGAGATGAAATTTGGGAGCCTAAAAAAGCCCTAACTTCCACAAATCCTACCTCCCAAAATAATGTGAATCAATATCTGAAAATTTTCCACAATGTTCCTCAAGATTGCGGCTTCGATCTGTGAAATTACAGCTTCTTAAACCTCGTAGAAAAAAAATTATAGCGAAAATGCTGCGATGACCTATTTAGGTTAAATTCAGGAGCATGAAAAAAGCCCTAACTTCCACATACCATATCTCTGAAACTATTGTGAAACAAGATTTGAATTTTTGTGCATGTTTCTCAGGATTTCAGCTTCACACTCTATAATTTTTAGCTTCTGAACCTTCGTAGAAAAAAAGTTATAGCGAAAATTCCATGATGACCTGTTTGGAGTAGCGAAACCCTAGAATCCAAAGCTCTAATACCAAATGTTGTGAAACCAGATCCAAAAATAAAAGAAAAGAGAGATCAACGCTTTAGAAATCAGGCACTTCGAGGAGGAAACCTCCAATACATTACATAAATGAACAATTCTTGAATGCTACAAATGACAAAACCTCCTTTCTATATATAGGAGTCCATGGGGCCACAATGTAATCCTAGTGGGGCCACAATGTAATCCTAGCCGACCTAACAATAATAATGTAAGGGCACAATAATAATAATATGGGGGTTATAAGGGTACAACAATAACAATAAGGGGGTTACACTTACAACAATAAGGGACTATAATAGTAATATAGGGACCTAACAGTTGCATGCATGTCATATCGACTTGGAAGAGTTTTATTTGTCTCCAAAGATGGAAAGGAGATGTTGATGAAGTGTTTCATGATATGAAATTATTTTTGTTTTGGGAAAAAAATCCTCCAATTATTTCACATACTCATGCTTGACTTAAGAGTCATTTGCTTGAAGAGGCATATTTTGTCGACTTGTGTTTGGTCGATAATTTTGACACCAGGATGTGAGAGTACATGGCGATGTTCACATGATGTGAAGAATAGTTGCTTTGAAGGAGCAAGAGGATATGTCATCAGGTTGTTTCTTGCATGTATGTTTGTGAAAATATGTCAAAGAGAAACGTTTGCAGCCATTTTAAATCATGTTATGTGTTGACTCCAAGAAGAGAAGGAGATGGCAAATGCATTCTTCTAGATGTGGAATTTGGAACTGTGGACGTAAAAGAATGGTCATTTCTTTTCTTATTTTTACTGATGTTGGAAGTTATTTGTTGTAGTTCATTCATTGTGCAAAGGAGCAACATGATTCTCAGTGGGAAGGCACTGAGGAATCAATTTGGTACAACAAAAGTGTTATATCAGCAAGCATCCAACAAGTGTTGGATTGGGTCAACAACAAAAGGAGAATAGTGGTTGAAGAGTCAAGCTATTTGCAAGGCAAGGCAAGGCATGCCAGTGGACAAGAGGTTGTCAAAGCGATTTCTCCAAGTAGAATCAAGATGATAGAACTTGGGAAATAGAAGAGTGTTCAACACTCATGAGATAACCAACTTTTTGGGTCCAAAAGCATGTCAGTGGGAAGGAGTGATCATAATCTAGATCAGGGGCAAATATTAGCTAAAAAATTAAAGTACTTAGAATTGAACCAAACTAGAGCGAAAGCGACCATCCTATCGCAAGGAATCCAATGCAACTGGTTTTGTTGAAAACCGAGTTTGGATGAAGGAGTTATGGTATGTTGATCTTCATTCAGAATAGGCAAATTAAAAAAAGAACTGCAGAACAGGTACAGTTGATGACATGGAAGTCTAGTCAACATGCAGAGAATATTATTTAGTTTTAGTCTATTGGGATTGTGACATGTGTCACTACTGGATTCGCCTGTTTGGTTTTTGAAGATAAAATTTGTCCAATAACCTCCTAAGGTTGAATTTGGGTTTATGATATTATCTGTTGGAAATTTTTATTTTTTTTAATTAATTAGGGTTATATATATATAATATTAAATCAAACCTTAATTAATTATAATTAACATATTAATTCCACATTTTTATACATATATTTAAACCCAAATCAAACTTGGCAATTCGCATTTAAATCATACTTTGCAGTTCGTTGGCATGAATATATAAATGGTGGCAATGTAAACTATGGGAATTATTTCTAAACCATAGTCCCACGACCATGGAAGATGGTATATCGAATTAAATGGTGGGTCTGGAAACATTAAGGTTGGAACCAAATTGTATACGGAGCATGTTAACTAAGGTCAAGTTTCAAAGTTTTGCATGGAAAAATTATATCACCGAGGAGGGGCAGAGGTCGAGGTCGACCCTGCGACCTCCCCCATGATAGCGCACACACCACCAACATAACACACATAGAGTCTTAAATATTATGGGTGAACACCTCTATTTAAATGTTATATAGTTCACCAATGGGCAGAGGAGGGGGCCAACCTCCTCACCATAAAACTGTGACCTGTGACCATGCAGAGGGCTGAGAAACTTAAACGTGCCATTAGAACTAACCACCCACTAATATCCACTTAACCTTAAATAAACTAGATTAATTCGGTAGTTATTTTGGCGAAGAGCGTCAAATTCGATGGCAACTCTAGCTTTAGTGGGCCTAACTGGCAGTTAGCCAAATTTAGTGGAGATTTTATAGGCCATTATTGAATGAGGCCTATCTTGGTCAATTTTCAACCAATTTTTGTTGAAGGATAATCATTCTTAGAATATTGACATGATTTGAATCCATTGGAAAAACTTGCAGAAATAATGGAACAGATGTACAGGTGTTTTTGGTCACTTGAAGAATTTTGAAGCTTAGGGCCACCAAGAGGGAAGGCCATGCCCAGATCAACTAAAGGTTGTTTTCAGTGAATGAATAGTCAATTTTTGATGTATTTTATGCTCTGAACACATTTTTATAGTTTATAGAGGCATTGGAGTACATATGAAGTTGATTTTGTCACTTTTGAGATTAAACAAGCCCATGGCCACCAGTGGTTGAGGTCAAGCCTAGAGAAGCTGTGAACCAAATTCAGAGTTTGGATAGTCATTTTTTGGGTTTTAATGTATTTTGAAGCCAATGGAATAGTTAGAAAATCCATTGGATCATCACAGATGCTTGTAATCAGAATTTTGACTCATAATCCCAAGAGGGCCTAGCTAGTTAAAGTAGGTACATGGAGATGTAGCCCAGGAGTGGTGAACTCCAACATCATTCATTGTGTTATGTGATTGCTATGAGTTGTATTTATATATAGTTTTTAATTTTTAATTAACTCATAATTTGATCATCAATAACACATGAAACTATACACATAAACCCCTTCACAAATGGTTTAATGAGACGATCCTTAAACACATTTTTAATACTGATGAGGGAGCTTGCATATGAATAACAAGTTTTCCCATATTCAGATTAGTAGGCCCTTCCCATTCCTTGAGATGTATTTGGGGGAAAATATTTTCTAAGGTTTTATTAGGATGATTGGGGTTTCAACTCCTTCCAGTGGTCCAATTGTAAGTACTTTATCTTCTATATTTGGTCATCATGGAAGTAGTGTAACCTCTCATTCTGGGATTCCAGTGAATTCCACACTATTTACTACTATTTAGAATCCTTATCAAGGAATTAATATGTCTTATGGAACGTTAATAGGTGCAAACCCCTCCAAACCTTATGGGAATCCCATTAGTGGAGGTTTACCTTCCTTTGGCTCAATCAGTCAAGCGTCAAATTTCAATTTGGGTCTATCTATGAATAACCGGGTGGCAACCTAGTGCCACTCAAAATCCAGGCTATTTGTTTCCTAGTTTTGGTCCTTTGGGAGGTCCTTCTCTTAGAAGTTGGAGCCCTATGGCTCAACCATGTCTACCTTTTTTGGCAACATAAAAATTTCTGGACCTATAAAAATTGACTAATGATCTAATGTGGTATGATAGAAATTTCCCCACACTCCTAACCAAAATTACTTTAAATATCCTTAAATTTGAAGGAAAATCTAGTGAATACCCAAATAACCATATCACCACTTCCCATTTTTGGTACTCTTCAAATTCCTTGATTGATGATTCAATCAAGCTTAGACATTTTCAATGCACCCTCACTAGAAATGTGGTGAAATGGTATATATAATTAAAGGGAGGATTATTTTCTACCAATTTTCCCATGATATTTCTAAACCATTTTCAATTACATATAGGCTATGATGCTAGAACTAAAATTCTAGCTAATTTCAAACAACATAAGGTTTCTCACATCTTCAATAAAAATCAAGAGTGGTGGAGAAGAAAGTGAATGATTAAACCTGATATCCCTAATGAAATTATCTTGGAGTGGTTTCCTATGTTGTTACAACCTCCAATTTCTAAGGATGTATCTCTTTATGGAGTGTACACCGAAGAGAAAGTAATTTTTAGATCCTATCAAGTTTATTTAATATATTCTCATTCTGGGTTCCTTTTATGATATCTTTCTCATTTCACCAAGACTCGAAAATAATCATTTCAATCCTAAGTCAAGACCCTGTGTCCATGCTGTGTTTGGTTACATCAATTTGAACGCCTGATGTTTTCCTATAATAAAACTACAATAGATTTATTTAAATCCACCATATGCTAGGAAAAATCCATCAATTGTTTCCCCTCCTTTTCATACTTTTGTGGTTAACACGGTACAATATTCTATTCCCAAAGGAAACCAATAGTACAAAGGGAAGAAGAAGAACATAGGTAATAAGAATAATTTTAAGAATAAGGAGGGTGAAACTAAGACCAATGATGGTATTGGTGGGGGAAAGAAAGAGAAAAAGAATAAATTTAAATCCCTTGCAATCTATGTAAATAAGATCATTTAACTGATCTATGCTTCAAAATGCAAGATGCACAATGCTTGTTGGCACATCGGGTCTCTCCTAATTAGTAGGTTGTTCTCAAAAATCCTTTTCCTCAGCGTCAAAAAATTGTTGCAGTCTCTCCTTCTAATTTCGGTACCCTGCAAGGGGATAGCCAGACTTCCTCTACATCACTACGCATTTCATCAATTTTTTGTATGATGAATACTCATGCAGATTTTCCCACTAGATATTATGATTATGGGATTCTTGAATCTTTGAAAAGGAAATATCCTTACGATCTACAAAACCATATGCATATCATGAAAATTATGGTTAAGAATATAATTTGAATGAAAAATGGGGTTATAAAAAATATGAGTGTCAATCCTAATGCCCACGCTACTCAGAGCTATTCCATTGTGAATGATCTTTCATATGCCCCTTGTGTTATGTATGCCTTGGAGGTATTGCAAACATGACCTACATAAAGGAGTGAATTGTAGGTAGCTATAGCATCTATTAACCCTAATATCTCTTAGAAAATTATGTTTCATACCACAATATCAAACCACACTTGCCTCATCATGTAGCCTTATAGATACAAGTTTCATACCATTCCAAGACAATATTTAAGATGGTTGTAGATGAAGGTGTTTCCACATGTGTAATGTCTATGTTGTGTTGGAAGGAAATTGGGTCCCATGAGTTGGTTCCATCACTGACTCTTCTTACTGCATTCGATGGTCATTTTCACAAGACTCATGGGATTATCCCTAATTTTCCTATTAAATTAGGAGGGAAAAAAGTGCTTATGTTGAATTGGAAGAAGTGGATACCAATCTAGACTATAATATACTCTTGGGATGAATTTAGGTCTATGTCATGCAAGTAGTTTTTTCTACACTCTTTCATGTATTATGGTTTCCTCATGAAGGAAAAATTGTAATTATAGATCATTTATCATGTTTCCATCTAAATTTGAATGCTTCCATAGATTCGTCCATCCCAAAAAATAGATAAATCACATAGGTCTGTGGAGAGATTTCAAATGGGTATGTATATATCCCTTATGGGTACTTTTAAATTCACATATTAGATATCTCATGCGAACACCATTTCCACTTCTACTATATCTGTCTCTCAATTTTATCTTTTTATCACATCATATTTTGAGAACCCTTGTGTGTTTCCTTCTCCTCTATGATGATTGAAGAAGGTGAAAACCCTAGAATGCTTATTCATTTTTCTCCTACTGAGTTAGCTTATCATGCTTTTGTTAATGAAGCTAAAGATTTTATTCCAATTCCTTCTCCCTGGGAAGAGTTAAAATTTGACACTATGGCCATTTCGATAGCCAAATCTACCCTTTAAATGGATTTCTTAGATATTTTCCATTTGACGAAATAATTTTGGAAGACATGATGGGTCCTAAAAGGCCCTTCAAATATTTACATCATAGAGCTTATTTCCTTCCCGAAATAGAAAACGTTGAGTTAGGCCAATTCGAGTTGATCACGGTAGTAGGTGAAAATTGGTCCATAAACTCTTTTTTTAATTGTTTTTCATGTATGCGTAAGGGAATATGGCTAACATTTCCAATACTATACCAGTTAACATATAAAAAAAACCTGACGTTTTCAAAAATATCTATATTGGTGCATATTGTTCTCATGAGGAGATCACAACCCACACCAAGGTTTTTAAAGAATTCAATGATGTTTGCATCTTGGTCTTATGAGGAGATTCCTAAAATTGATCCTAACATAATTCATCAAGGGATTAAGACTTAGCCAAATGTAAAACTAGTATGCTAAAAGCTTCGTTGAAATGTATTCTTGGAGCCTAGAAACGAGCTCTATCTCAAGAAATATTATGCTTGAGCATCAACTCAAGCATATAATTTGATTTTTAATTATTGTATATGTGTAATTTAGGGTTATGCTAGTTTTATCGAGTCATCTAATAATGTTTTCAACATGATTTTGCATATGTTGATTGATGATTTCATGTTTTAAGGATACATAGATGAAGCTAGTAGCCACATCTATAACTTAGTGTTTGCGGCTTGGGTAATTTATTCTCCCTCTGGCTACCTTGTCGTGTTTGGTGGAACATGTAGAGGAAACACAACCAATGATATTTCAAAGTATTGTGTGGTTATTTAATTTCTTAGAAAATACATTTCACATGGTATCCATTCATTAGTGATTCATCTAGACTCTCAATTGGTGGTGTACCAACTTAATAATATTCACAGAGTGAGAGAGCTTTCATTACTCCAAAGGTTTCTGAGGGTGAGATTGTTAGAATGATCATTTAACTATATCACTTATGTGCACATTCCATGATATTAGAATCAAATAACAAATTTTATTGTTGACTATGCTCTAGAATGACACATCCATCATACATCTAGCTAACAACATTTATAAAACACATAATCTCACCAATCATATTAAACATATTTGAGTCGGAAAATTTTGTGTTTGTGTGTGTGTATATCCAAAAATTAGTTGAAAAATGTGGAAAATGTCTCAAAAGTAGGGATCCTATCCTAGTGATCTCTCTATGTATGTTTGATCAGTACATCATAACAAAATATCTTTGTTTTGTGGTAGCCCCTATGCATGATGTGCCTCTACATCAAAGACAATGGAATTCTCTAGTCTTTAGAACAATCTAACCCAAGTATGTGGTACTCTAACCACATGCCTGTGAACCACCTTGAAGAGGTACTCCACCTAAGCCATTGAAAAATAGCAAGCCAAAATAAACCTAAACCTAGATTTAAGTGTTTTTTTCACCTAGTTTTTAGGTACTTTTAGGCTATAACCAAATATCTTTGACCATAATGTGATCCACTCCAGCAGGTACATTTTTGTAAACCATCATATAGGTTAGATATATGCACTAAAAATTTCATTTTGACCTTCTGATCAGTCCCTAGCCATAGGATCGAAGCTATTGATTTTTGATAAAAATCTCCTTACTCGCCATTTTTACATCACAACCCAGTAGTAGAGCCTATCCTTAAAATCTGTATCCTAGTTAAATCCTCATGAGCCATTTTATGCTTATGCTACTCCTTATTAATCTTGCGAGTCCTTGTTAGTTCATCGCAACTTTGTGTTGAAACCGTATGTTTATTATCCACCATTATTCTAACCTATACCTCAAAGGATCCCATCTATTGAGTTGTATTTTTGCATTGCATTTTTCTAGCTTGCAATTTTGAGCTTTATTCCAACTTTAGGTTTTATAAACAAATTTCTTCCACATTATCTCAAAGTACAAGCCTTGCATTATTTTTACTTTACAACTTGACACATTTATTGCTTGAGTGAACATCCCCCATGTGTCCTTGGGCTGCACGATTTCCCCTACTTTAAGCATAGGAATGTTCCAAGAATTGGAATTAGTTTTATTGCCCATGAAATTTTTTTCCATTGTAATATAGTATTATTATATACTTTTTCAAGCTTATAATGTGAAAGGAAAAAAAATCATATATTCCAAAAAGAAAGGGGGGACGAGAAAATAGCTTCTTCCATATATGTTTGGTAGCATATTCAACTGTGTCACCCTTGAAAAAAACACAAAATGATTTTGGTCCTTGTCATTGGTTGGTTAGCATGACCTATAGGAAGTTGTACCTTATTTTCTAGTTTTCTTTACTCCTCTAGTTGGTTACTCTTCCAATCACATGGATATTATATTGATACCTCTTATGTCATAGACATACATTGTTCATTCTTGAGTCATTTCTTCCAAGTCATAATATATGTTATACTTATGTTTAAGGGAAGTTAGCTCAGTTTCAACCATTTTTTGGTGTATATTCCCTAGTTTTCTCATCCACTCCAAATTTTCAAGTTTATCATTTAGTATCAACAATATTGTTTTCATGTACTCATGTTAGTAAGGAAGGTCCTCTTTGACTTCTTGTTGACAGGTCTATTCTTATCGACTTTAACACTTTTCTCTGAGAGTAGACCTAGAATAACACCATATCCCTCTTTCCATCAGTTATAGGTGACCTTGTGCCCAACATTGGTTTTCATCATTGGTATTTAACTAGGTGCTTTTGCTTGTGTTCGACCTCAACTTATATTATCACACATAATGAATCATGTAGAACCATACTTTCCATTTGACCACATTAGTAGATTCCTCACCTCTATCAACAAATTTCTCTATTGGTTGTTACTCAGAGGGTTCCTTCCATGTGTTATTCCTCTTGGTGCATGCAAGATACATACTCAGTAGTTTTCCATCGGTATTGTTCGTTTTATACCTTCCACATCCTTGTCCTACTGGTTACAATCACTTTGGTTGACATGGGATGCCTCAAATCCATCCTTCTATTGGATATTTTCCCATCAACTTCAACTCATTTATCCTTAGAATAATATATAGAGTCCTATGTAGTACCCTAAGGTAGTCATCAACAACAAATTCCCTCATTATTGGTAGTGGGAAGAATCCTATGATTTCTAGACTCTTTCAAGTGTTAGGCTTCAACATCTCTACTCACAATTGTTAGATTGTACTAGGTACCTTGACTCGCATTATCATCATTGGTGGGAATCCTCGTGTTTTTTAACAGTATATGTCAATAACCAGTAATCAAATAATTTCACACATGGTCAACTTAACCCATCTATTCCCATTATGTTGAAATGTACCTTTGGAAATCGGTTTGGAAGACCTTGTGTTGTGTCAACCTCAGGTTTTCATGTCAGTCTCTTCAATTCATGTCAGTGGTCTACTCCTATTATGCTACTTCTTCTTAGATCATTGGCACCTGATAAGTTGATACCCAAGTTTATTAGAAAGTACTTCTTTTTTATACATGATTTTGGTACTTCTTCGTGGGATTGATTGTTCACTTCTATATGATCTATATTTCCTCTGAGTTTACGTATACTAAGTCATAGATCCATTGTATATTGTTCACAACTATGATCTATTTTGACATGGCTCCATTGTGTATTATTCATAACAATGATTGGCACACACACACACATGGATCCACGGTTCACTTGACTTGGCGGCCATTATTTTCCTTCTCTAAGCATGGGTATTCCTGAATTGTGACATGAGTTGCATTACTATTGCTTTTCATAGGAATCCTTTATATTTCCAATCGGTGAACTCCTCCTAACACTTCTTGAAGTATCCCTCCAAATTGTGTATAATGCATTTCATCCATCATGTTACCCTTCTAATGTCATGAATTAGGGGGCATTTTTTATAACATATTTTGCTATTATGTATCTTGAGATGCTTTATATGTCCTTCATGACATTCCTCTTCGTCTTAATAGACTTGATGTCCCTTGAAAATATTTTAAAAACTATTTTTTTTTCTTTCCATGTGCAGGTACTCCTTTTTACATACTACATATATATCTGATACACCTAAAAATACATTTCACATACCCCATGAGTTGTTTCCATTACACCTCACATATACCATTAAGAAACATGAAAAAAATGTAAAATTCACATGTTTTCAAAAGGGGTTTACGGGTTATACTGGAATCCACCCTCTACAGCCTGTCCCTGAAATTCCCAACTAACTTTTTGTGGTATAAAATAATTTCTTGGGTGAGCCCAACCAAAGAGAATTTGATAGTATCCTCACTCTATCAAAATTTTGTGAGATCCAAGTCTATCATCCCTACCTTTAAGCACTCTCCTATGCAAGAAACCCATGTTTCCATCCTCACTTAGTTTCTCCAACACTTGGTGGCATTATCCCCTATGTTGGAGATGAGGATTGTTGGATTTGGTATTGAGTGGATTGGGATGGAGCAATCCAGAAAGTGGTTCCTCATGGGGCCTATAATTTAGGATCAGGTTGCATTCTATATTGTTGTGCATTGTTATAAGAAGCTCTCTTCTTGCTCCAAATTTATTTTTATTATGAATTCTATTTAATTTAGGCATTGAATTTGGATATGTACATGTATATATATCACTCTATTGTACTAGGCCTCTATTTTTGTTTCTTTGATTAATATATAGGGTTGAGGAGTGATAATTGGAGCGAGGATAAGGAAGAGGCATTGGATCTTTGTTAGACTTTAGTATCTCAAAGTAGGTTTCTATTACCTTTAGATCTTCGATTTCTCCTTGTTTGCATATTGTTTTGCCTTTAATTTTAGATTTTCTTATTGTTTTCTCTATTGAAATTTTAACCCTAGCCTTAGAGGACTTTCCTATCACAATTATGACCACAACTAATGACTATGGATAATTTTCTATGCGCATCTCGTATCTTCTATGTGGATTATGACCTTAACTTATGATTATGGTGGTTTTTCCTCGATCAAAAACTTTCTAGCTATCATTGAATGTTATTTTATCCTCTACTTTAAAGAGCCTAGGGAGGATAAAAAACATTCTATCCAACCACCCAAGATAGACCCAATTGACAACAAATTTTTATTATTATTTTTTCACACCATGAGTAGTTTTGATATTGATTCTACATCTGGATGCAACAAAATACCTGAGAAATGTTTACATTGATTTCCAAGCTTCAAGCTATTCAAAAAAGAATAGGAGGGAAGTTCCAAAATTATTATTTAGGAAAATATTGCTCACATACATTTTACCAACCAAATGATAACTATATGCTCTGCAAAGTTGTCTAGAAAAAGAAAAAAAATTGAATTAACAAAATGAAATCATAATTTGGGAGGGGGATCATCAACTAGAGGCATGTTAAGATGAATTGACAACTTCTTAGTCTGACATCCGAATGAACTTATTGCAGTGTTGTATTTCTCACTGAAAGACCTATGAATTTGTAACTCAACCAGTTGGCAACGCAATGTGTTGATTTCATCTTCCTGGTGATTCACTTGGGCTTTGAGTATTCACAATTCCTCAACCAAAAATATGATTGGGTTTGACTGTAGATTGATTTTGCATTGGAGGTTCAGGTTTTCAACTTGATATTCAACAGGGTGGTGCAAACACTTACTACAAGCATGGGTGCCAACATAAGCGACTGAAGGATTCATGTTGTGTGCCATAAGAGACTTTCCAAAGGAGGGAAGGAAAAGTACAAGGATGACTGAGAGCCAGATAGGCTCGGAGCTTGACCAAGGGTGAAAGAAGGAGTTCTGATACCAACAAGAGAAGGAGCACCCAAAGAAGTTGATGGCGGGGCTGGGGGATGACCAAGGTGCTCAAGGAATAAGCAACTCAACAAACATGACGGAGGAAAGGGAGAGATCCACCAAAAAAAATTAGAGGAATGTGAAGAGAAATACTTGACGAAGAAAAATACATCACCCTCATTAACAACAATATAGATGGAGAGGTACCTTCGAAGAACTTGTAAACTCTCATGAGGCCACTTCCATAGACCAAAACTACCACTTCCCAAAGAATGAAGGGTTGAGAGCGCTCGAACCTGCATAGGATCCCAATACTCTCAAAATAAGATGACTGTTTTGCCTTGAAGTACCCCTGAATTCCCCCCGCCCCCTCCCCCCTTTGAACCCCCTGAGAGATGAAAGATGAACCATAGGAGGAAAATTTACATCTTCTAGCGAAGTAGAAGAGAATTTTGGCTTCATAATAAAGAAGGGGCAACCATGAAGCCTTGATTCTATCCTTGCAATTCAAGTCACCCTTCACATCACATAGTTGGCATCTCCTACTACCATCTAATTCGACCCCTTGAAAATTAATATAACTTATCCTTTTTCCATAGGCTATGGAACCTTCTCGAACTTGAATTAACCCCCAACACAAAGAGAATTTAACTCAACCCCCATACAAACACAACCTTCTTGTAATCTAGATACGTATCACCTTAAAACAATCCGTAGATTTAATCATGGGACCCAAGAGCTTGCACGCAATAGGGATATTCAAAATTGAATTCCATTAACACCCACCACCCTAAAGCCATCTATAAATTTGGTATGAGGGAAAATATTGGTTTACATTATTGTACATAGAATGGACTTGTCACATGTGAGGGATATAAGGGGCAATATTCTACATTGCATGCTCGCCCTATGTCAACCACCACAACCATGTTGGCAGGCCCAAAAAAAACTACATATACCATATAATTTCCAATGTGAGGGGAAGAGTGGGGATTAAGGGTGTTTGCCTTGATTTCCTCAGAGTTTTCCTTTCCCTCTTTAACATAACCATAGGCTCTAAAAATGATAAAACAACTAGGAATATGGAAGAAATTAATCATGGAATATATTTCCATCCTGGCATACCATTAATGACAATTTGTTTGCCTCTAAAAGACAATCCTGATTTGCCTGCACATCTACTTCCTTATTTTGACTTCTCAAAATGTGATAGAAGGTCTTGTGATCATAAATAGTCGAGAATACTTAGAATTGTATGGAAGAAGAAGGCTTAAGTGATTATTTTTAGGAAGAGTGTCTCTTTTTAAAGGTCGAATGGTGATAAAGGAATCTCCCAATATTACTATCTTGGAGATTTCCCTTTCCTTAGCAAAATGAAGCCCAAGCAGAAGCCCAAACATTTCAACCAGATTGTTTGTCCTCTTACCAAGTCCCCAGGAATACTTATTTAGCCAAATTATTTACCCTCTTGCCAAGTCCCTAGGAATACTTAACTTCTTTATTTCCCTCAAGATTGAAGAAAATATCTCCCCCTCCCGTATCCCTAATTGACATCAAATTTTATAATTATTTAAACAATTCTTATTTATAACTCATATACTAGAATTTCTTTTTCAATTTTATAATTATATTTATCAAAAAAAAATAGCATATCACTTAAACTTTGTGATAATAAATCTAATAATTTGAAAATTTTCCATCTCAAACTTAAATTCATTAGAACAATCCATTTAGCCTATGCAAAACTTTCCAATTCAGTAAACCAGTCAATTTAATCTCTGCATTCAAACATTTAAGAAACTTCCATTTTCATAGATTTTTTCCCTCTTCTTTGAAAACTTCCACACACTGACTTTTTTTTCTTTTTCTTCTTATAACTCGCCCCACTCTGATACCAAGTTCAAAGAATCTTTCTTTTCCTCATTATAACTCACCCCACTCAAAGAATCCTTCTTTTCCTTGTTATAACTCACCCCACTCAAAGAATCTTTCTTTTCCTTGTTATAACTCACCCCACTCTGATACTTGAAAAGAATCCAAAGGCAGGGTAATGCCCAAGTCTCTCATTTGGTAAACAAAGATACACATTTCTCCATTTGCAGAAAAATAATACGAACAGAATAAAGCACACATTCAACCCTATAACTTATAAATGGTCTAACCACACATTCAATCATGCAATCAAATTGCAATCACTGAGAAATTGCAATCATAAATGCAGCAAACATTCAATCACACAACCAAATTACAATAAGTGAGAAATGGTCTACTTATTTATTAATGCAGAGTACATAAATTATAAATACAATTTAGGACCTCTCTGCTCTGGTCCCTAATTAGCTGTCAACCTACTCTCTGACTTTCATACAGTGACTGTATTAACGTGATTGTGCAACTCATTTATTAGATTTCATACCCTGGTCCTCATTCCATGCTGCTTAATATGGTTTGACTTAGAGCTCTGCATTGAGGGTAACCTGCCATCCACGTTCAATAGTACACCACAGACATTCATCACTGTAACTATTACTGATAACAAAACAAAAACCAATCTGTCATCCTCTCCATGGAATATTTGCACACTATTAATCATGGCAAATACTCAAGGAAACTGTACACATAGCTCTCACTGTAAAATCCAGTCTATGTAACGCAATTAAATACCAGAGTTAATGCTTCACGTCATCAAATTTGAAGATATGAACTGTAATTGTTATATCTGTACAAATTTAACCCATCTTCCACGAATCTTTAATAATGTTCCACGAATATTTTCATATATATATATATATATACGCCCATTTGTCTTTACTTCAAAAATTATAAATGGAGCTTGTTGACTTCCCATGACATGCTTCAAGAGAATCTCTGCTCATACTAGATGCCAATCACGCGACAATTTCAATTTCAAGCTGATAATATTTTATTATGAAACTTCCCTAATTTCAATTCATTAATTTTTATTGTGGAAAATCCGAACTCCAAAAAACCATTTTAACAAAATATATATTTGTACACTATTCCTAGGAAAGCATGGTATGTCATTAGTGTACATTTAAACATTTTACAGTGTGGTCACTGAACCTTTATGACTTAAATCATTTAGCAAGCCAATGTTGTACAACTCAATAATTTACCTTTTAAACTTGATTTCATTAAACATTATAACATATTTTTTTATTAATTTCATCATTTAGAATTGAAAATTAAAGGATGACTTATTTTTAGAGTCTTTAATTAATATATATTCCAAAGATTAACAATTATTTTATACAAATGATTAATTAAATTAGGGATATTTATACTTAAATAGGTCTTATAACAATATTCACTATTTATGTTTAAATAGATCTTATAACAATATGTGCTCCATATGCATTGATATAACTATTCACAGGTGATGAACACATGTCATCAAACTCAACAAGGACTTTGGCATCTTGAAGACACCACCATTGTGGATTTTTAGAGTCGACATGTATCATAGGAGACTTTGGCATCTTGAAGACACCACCATTGTGGTTTTTTAGAGTCGACATGTATCATAGGAAATCACTCTTCACCATGACACAAAACTCTTGCAAGAACTAGGTAACTCATTAACATAGGTCCCCAGTAGTTAAAAATCATCTTATGCAATCCCAACCATAACCTATAAATAATGAGTTTGTTGATACACAACTATAATCTACATTGAAATGTATCGGCCTTGGTTTTTGTTCAAAAATATCTCCTTGAACCATGTGGCTTACCGAAGGATTTTAGTAGTTTAAAAGATAAGGAAGGCAACATATTGAAAATGTTAAACTAAGTTGATGACACCTTGGATCACTACATTTGGAATGTAGTAGGCATTGTGTAATATGAAGTAATATTAGGTGACTTTGAAAATACTGAAATCTTGTTTGTAAAAGGGAGTACTCCTTAGTTGTTGAAAATGTAGCGCATGGTTACAATATACAAAATATTGGTATGACTATAAACCTTATACTCACCATGCATTTGGTAAAGAGTTCATGGGATGTTTAAATGTCACATTATCATCACTTTGGAGATGTGTGGGTTTTCATTTAAAGCAACAAGTATTAATAAATTATTTTATATATAGAATTTTTAGTGATTTTAGATATAAAAGCATACTTCATTTTTTATCATTTAAGTTATGATTGTTTACACTATTTTGCTTAAACAATGTTCCTCTACCTTTTTTTATTAGGGATAACATTAGCATGTTATTTATAAAAAGAAAGAAATTGCATTTCCATTGAAAATGATACATTGCGTACAATTTTAGTAACCAAAAAATTAATGTTATTAAAGATCTTCCAAAGGAAAATTTGCAAATTTTGGTTTAAGGAAAGGGAATTTTAGCACATCACACATAGAGAAAATGTTAGAGGGGCCTCAACCACCATTGAAATGGTTGTTTCGAAAGGATCGGTCTCAACAACTTGAAGACGATCCAATTGAAGTGTGAAATAATGTCTAAGGAAAAACTCAAATTCTTTAAGATTAAAATGTACCTCCTGAAAATAATGAATTTAATATGTTATATATTACAAACTCTTTAAGATAAAAATGTTCAATTTTCCATGTTATTTACGAGTTTATATTTGCAATATTTTCAACTTTGAGATGAACTTTATTTGCCATATTTTCTTGTTTACTTTTTTCTTTGAATTTTATGTGAATTATTTACATTTTTAAAAATAAGTGTAAGTGTGTGTGTGTGTGTGTGTGTGTGTGTGTTTATAAAAGTAGTGTTGCTTAGCTACAACAATTATGAATTACTTATTGAATTAAAGATAAAAGAGTGTTAACAATATTCTAAATTGTATTTAAAATGCATGGTATCGTAAATTAATTAAAAATGTATAATTATATTAAAATAGAACATTGAAAAATTGAATATATATAAAAACGTCGAATTTTAGGTTTAAATTTTTTGAAAAAATAAAAACAAGAAAAAAACATTATTAAAAAACAAATTTAAAAAAAAGGTAAAAAATTGGAACACCACATTTAAAAAAAAATGTTGATACTTTATAACTAAAAATATTTAAAATAACAA
Organism: Pinus albicaulis; assembly: GCA_034641835.2. Classification (NCBI taxonomy): domain Eukaryota; kingdom Viridiplantae; phylum Streptophyta; class Pinopsida; order Pinales; family Pinaceae; genus Pinus; species Pinus albicaulis. The sequence goes on from CM076584.1 coordinate 710,497,279, forward strand.
AAAAAAAACCCTTGAAAAAGGATGTTATTTGTAGCACTAGTTTTCGAAACAAGGAAAGAAATAACCACTAAATACAACTTCTTAGAAAACAAAAAACATTGTAAAATTGTTATCAAGTAAATACTTAAACAATAAATTTTCCATAGTTAACTCACAACTATAATTTGCATAAAAATATGTGGACCTTAGATTTAGTCCAAGAATATCACCTTGAACCACATGGCTTTCCAAATGATTTGAGCATTCAAGTTAGCTTTGCCTTTGCTCCAACCTTTCCATAGTTCTATAAAGTATTTATTATATTCCTCAATCGACGATTGTGTATTCCTAGTCAACAAATACCTCTAACAATCTTCTCAACTATGTCATGGCCCTATGGTTACATCCAATAACTCCCCCACAATAATCATTTGATAATGGACAAGAAGGCACTACAACAACAAATTATGTCAATTACAAAAACATAGGGCTTTAGGCAATCTAATCATTTGTATACAACCCATATTTATTGATTAAATAGATATTTTTGTTAGTTGATCCTTGGGTGACTTTGTGCTCATACATTTCTTGACTTTATCATAGAAATATACATCCCATTGAATGTGCATTTACCATAACATGTTAGATAGAGAATTTTCTTTTGCAACAATAAATCTCAATCAATCAATCTTTGATTATGAAAATATAACACGACTCCCCCAAATCATAACATTCATGGGAAGCAATAATATCTCCATACTCATTTTGCATGCATTGATCAATTTCAATAGCTATTATCCCATGGCCTTTGTTAATTAATTTATTTACTTTATATGATTTCCACATTAAAGATAGAAAAGAAAAAAAAAAACTTAGAATGGTGTTTTCTCCAATGTTTCATATAGCTATAGAAAAATTCCCATATTTAGGTTAGTTTTACTAATGTTAATCGACAATAAATCAATGCTCTTAATAGATGAGTAGATATAGGAATTGAAATAAACAATTTGATTTTTCATTGAACAAGAAATCCATACACTCAATTCTATGCACCTTTGTTTATAACCACCATGAGTGTAATTTTTCTATTTCTCTCCAAAAGACATAGATTTCTCATTTGTCATGATATACTTGGGACAATGAGGATGGTCAACTCTCCTCACAATTTTTTCTTTTCCAATAAAAATATTGAAATTTATTCATAGAATGAAAATTACAATCTTCATTTTCTCAAATCACAGTACAAAAAATCAACTACAATGGCATATTGCACTTATAAGAGTATAAGTTCATATTCCACTAGCAAAATGACAAGTACATACTACACTTATATGAGTAAAATTACATAATTGATGTACATTCATTTCTATCCATTTCAAAAATAATCTTTAATTATTATCTTTCCCCCCTTCCTCTTTTTAATTTCTTTCCACTCTAAAGAAGAAGCCATGATAACTAGATATACATTAGAAGGTAAGTGATCATGATTCATAGAGGGAACTAATTCCTTATTTAAATTAGAGGTATCAATTTCATGAAGACTCTTTGTTCAACCAAGGGGGATTTGAGTAAAACTACTTCCCTTGAGGAGGAAAGCTTCATATCCATATCTTCTACTTTATCCCTCAAGGTAGGAGTGGATTCCCCAATTGGAACTTGAGGTCTAATTTACCTCATTCTAATAAATCTAAATAACTAACATCATTTCCTTCATGAAATTTATATCTCTTTGGTTTTTATTTGTTTCCTTTTCTCCTAGGAGGATAAGCTCAAGCATGGGGATAAGTAATTTGTGGTTGTTTTCGAAGTTGATATATCTTAAGCTTGAAAGTTGTTTTCTCATAATCTACAACCTATGTTCATTTAAAAAAATCTATTTGAGAATCATTTTGTTAGGAATAGATTTATTAAGTTCTATCTCATCATAGATATGAGAATATGTGCATAATTCCAATACAAATATCTCAATATTTGATTGTATGTAAGTGCACAAAGTATTTCCAATATCATCAAATAATGATAAACACCAAAAATGCAATGGAAAATTAGGAATATAAACCAAAATTGGCTTTCACTGATTGACATATAGTTATGATCAAATTATAGGAGCGGGGGTGTTACTAAAAGTTACACACTTACCCAAACCAAGGACCCTCTAAAAACACAATCTAATAATCAACATGATTATAGAAACTAATAATAAAAAACCATTGGATGTTAGAGAGAACTTGCACTTCCTTTCCTAGGTTGAATGGGTCCACTAGTACAAAAATGATGTAGAAAGCCATTACTCATTATGTAACACCCTAGTATTCAATCCCTAGATTAGGAATGTATATTATTTCATATGATTTATGGTCATGTTTCAAGTGAATTAATATGTAAACAATTTACATTGTTAATAATAAAATAAAATACCTTACTAGTTGCAGACAAATAAGGATAGAATCATGGTGGCTATGTTTTCAAAAGAGAGGGGACTAAAGGGGGGCCAAAAGAAATTGTACATTTCTAATAATACCAAGCCTTCTTTCTCAATTATTTTTGTAATGAACCTTCCAATTTACCTTTTGAAATTTCCAAAAATCCCAATCATTGAATGCATGTTTTAATTTTGATGGGGAAGCCACCTAACACAGTTATTGAAAGCATGGGTTGAGTATAAAATTTTTAAGTCAAACATGCATGGAAGAAAATAAAAATCGAATAGGGAGAGAGCATAATTCAAAGCTTGGGAGAAAGAGAGTAAAAGAGTTTTGGGTGTAAGGAAATGAAGGCGGCCATAGTGGGTGTTGAAGGCAACTTATTGGAGCTGGAAAATGCATGGAGATTTAGGTTGTTAATTATATAAGTCATATCCATTGAGAAAATTACCCAAGATAAATTTAGGTTCTTATTGTGAGTATCCTTATTATGGTTGGAATTTCTAGATCCCTTCGATAGAGATATTTCCTAAACAACCTATGTTAAATCCCTAGAAGGAAGTGGGATAGCCTAACGGACTATGAGGCAATGAAGGGGATCTTGCTCCTTAGGTTATATATACCCAGGGGAAAGAGAGCTAGTGGATTTGGATTACTATAAGGATTAAATTTTTGTAAGTATTTATTTGGTATTAGGTTGTGGGTGGATAGTAGCCAACCATACAAGAAATCCTTTCTTATGGATTCATAGGTACAACTTGGGGGTGACTTCTTGTTTAGAGAACTAGAGTAACAAAGTATATGGTTGGATGGAAATACAATGTCTGTTGTTAGTGGTGTTGATTTTTATAATATAAGAATTATTTATTTCCTACTAGACTACAAGTTGGAAATTTCATTTTTAATATGTGTTTTATGCATTTTTTAAATGTTTTGTATGCTTAAAATTTGTTTCATCAAATTTTGACCAACTAAAATAGCTAAAGCTCTAAATTTCTTAGGGTTTTCTTGTGTATCCTAGTGTTCTCTACTCACCCAATTCCCTATGTTACATTCCTCTCTTCGTCAAAGATATATCAGGGTTTGGGAGGGTCCTTGGCTCCCCCCCGCTACCCCCTCCAGTTATAGCAACATTTAATGCCCTGGTTACTGGAGGGTCGTGTTTCCAAAAGGAAAAATACTCCAAATTTGTGAAGAAGATCGACGATATTCCAAATGTGGAGGTTCACACATCTCAATCTAGATTTATGGTCCTAAAGCTTATAGATTGAGTGTTTATTGGTAATTTTATGGGATTGTGGCCCTCTCTAAGAACCTTGTAGGCATGTATCAATAAGAACTAGATACCCAAGATTAAAAATAAGGTTTCAATGTCATTTTGCAAATGAGGTTTTACACCTTACTATATGAACAGAAAGCATATTGATATATCATCTTTAGGAATGGAACCTACTTCATGGGGGGTCATGGGTTATAGATGGGCCTCTAGAGTCTAGATTTTAATATTGAATGTGATGTTTCTCCAACAATCACATTATGGGTCAAGATTCCCTTATTCTCACTACATTTTTTAAACGAGGAAAATTTCAAGAGTGTAGGAAATTCCCTCGGAAAATACATTGACCAAGCTTAGCCACAAGAAGGATTGCAAGCCTGTGTCAGGATCTGTGTGGAGGTGGACCTAGAAAAGGGTTTACCTGTAGTAATAAATCTAAACCTATACAATGGGTCTCACATACAAGAATTTTATTATGTTCAACTTCCATTTAAACGATTTTTTTCAATGAATATGGCATTTCACATTCAATTGCAAGAAGGAATATGAGCATCTAAATAATCCTCATGATGGAGAATAGTGGTAGCAATAGAAAAGGAGAAAAGCACCCATAAGGACAAACAACCAAACTCCTCCTCAAGCAACCACAGGGAAAAAAGGGAAATGGCCCATGTATACAAAAAAGTAAGAACCAATACGTGGAGAGGGAATCTCTACTAGTAATAAAAAGATGTCCCCATATTCAAAAAATAGCTTTGATATCTTGAATTATTTTTTGGAAGAAAGGGAAATTATAGTTACTATAGCAATAACAAAGAAGACCCCAAGCCCCACTAAGCCCTATTATCTTATAGCGCTCGAAGGGATGCTTCCCCTGGAGGAGGTCCCTATGGGGACTCAAGGGGAGGGTTTAAATTTAGAGGAAGAAGAATTTTAATCCCCCGGGGCACTCAAGGCCTAGGGTAGAGGATTACCAGCGAAGTCTACAAATGAGAAATTAGATGGGAATAGGGAAAAGGAAATAAATCATTTGCAAACAAAAGCAAGGAGGAAGACAAATTAGTACATCCATAATGAACAAACCAAAGAATATAAGGAAATGGGGACTTATATGATCCAGGTGGATATTGGTGGTCACCGACCTATTCCACTTGGGGCCCCACCATTGTCTCTTTCAGTTTTTCAGTTTTGGCACAACTTACTATTTTTAGTAGTTTTTTGGGTCCTGAACTTCCAGAGCCGTTTTGAGGCCCTAAACGATGTTTTTTGGAAAAAACGAGAGTAATATGGGTCCATGGACCGATGTTTCTCACTCAAAATTTGTAGTCCTCAGATAGATCTTTCTAACGAGGTATGGTTCATGTCAAACGGAGATCGTATGCCAAAGTTACATCCCAGGGAAGTTGAAACACCAATTTACCCAACGGGGCCCATAGTTTTGGCGCTTCATCTCCTAGGGTTAGGGTTTTGGATGTTTAGGGTTTTCCATTGTTTCTAAATAATAAATAGGCCCTTGAGCCTCATTTTAACTCTGTTCAGAGGCCTGTAGCCACCACATCTCTTCTCAGAGATAGCTACCAGCGCCCTAGCTAGTTTATTTCCATTATGTCTGTACGAAAATTTCATTTCTTTGATATTAATGAAATGAAGTGTTATTTCCGCTGTAGATTTGTATTTATGGTTATATTTTTATTCTATTGCATTCTTGCATAAATTTGGATCAGTGGTATCAGAGCGGTCTGCGTTTTCTCGATCCTTCTTTTCATGTCCCCAACGAGGTTGGGGTATAAGGAGTTAGGGCTCGATCTGGTGGAACCTTTGCAAGATCAGGCTTGCAAACCCCAACGGACGCCCATGGGGGATGAAAATAAAGATGAGGGAGCAGGAGATCCTATCAAAATATTGCTCGAGGAGGCCCTCGAAAAAAAAAGGAACACGATGATGGATAACTTTTCCCAGATCCTTCAATGCCTTCCCATCGGTGACACATCTGCATCTAGCAGCCACTCTGGAGGTGCGACTCCCTTTAAGGTACAAGTAAATTTTGACATTCCCATATTTGAGGGTCAAATAGATGCAGATGCCGTAGATAGATGGTTGAATCTGTTAGAAGGATATTTCTCGGTTCATGACTTTTCAGACCAAGAGAAGATTATTTTTTCACTCCTCAAACCTACCCCGCATGTTAAGGACTGGTGGGAAACCTACTGTGAGAACAAGGACTAGACAGAACCCTCTCTGTTCTCAGCCGTACCAACTTGGAATTCTTTTCGAGACGCCATCAAGGAACAGTACTATCCCGTGGGGAGCTATGAGGACAAGTACATACAATGGATTACATTAAAAACAAGGTGATTAAGATGTAAAAGATGACAAAACTGCTCCATACCTCGGCGTACAGCCTGGCATCAAAGATCGTAGAAAAATTGCGTTACCACCGAATGGGGATCTCAGACAGACATATTCAGAAGAAATAGAGTTCGACATTTCCTCGCTTTGGCAGACACGGGTATGTCACAAGATTGGGAAAATTCAAACGTAAGAAGTAGACTTTGATCCGTGGAATCAAAAGGAAGGGAAAGGTGCTCCAAAACACGTAACAAAGAGAAGCCAAGGTACTAGCTACTCAAGACAACTTGTCAAAGCCACAAGCAAATAACAACATCGCAAAGCCAAAGAAGGACACGGGAAAGTGGTGTGAGTTCCATAAGAGCTCCACTCACAACACAAGTGAGTGTCGGGCCAAGCAGTCGCTGGTGGCCGAGATGAGGGCTTCTGAGTCAGATGCATGATCTGACTTTAAATCAGACCCTGACAAGGGGAATGACAAAGGGAAACAAATTATTGATGCTGGAAAAGCCCACGGCGTTATTGCCACTACAAATATCCAAAAGGAGGAACCGGAAGATCCAGAGGAGGAGGAACGTCTCTTCCACTCCCAGATGTGGGTAAAGGGCTCCCCGGTACAGTTCATTGTCGACAATGGGAGCAAAAAGAACCTCATTTCAGCAGACGCCGTGAAGCGGTTGGGCTTGCCGACCACAGCTCACCCACATCCATACACCATCGGGTGGCTTCACCAAGGACGCTATCTCCAGACCAACCGCAGTGGGCCGCTCCCCTAGCATCGGCCTCACGAATGAGGTATTATGCAGACATTGTTCATTGATGTTGATGTATGGTTAGAATAACCATACGGTGTAGCGTTTACGTCGTGTATGAGTCTCTACTTTCGCGCTCGGCATAGTGGGCTGAAATAAGTTGTATTAAAAGATACCGCAGGTACCACCCTCCCGTCAAGTCTTTGGTTACTGCAAAAAAATGCAGTAAGCTCATTTCCCAAACCAGGAAATTTGTTTCCTAATGATCCACCCCCATGGCAAGAAGAAGACTGTGGCCATGACCTCTAGACAGGGCTCCTTTACACGACAACAAAAAATGGACAAGGTTGTGGAGGAGTATGGGGACATCTTCACCTCACCCACAGGGGTTCCTCTGCACTGTCAGCTCAAGCCCCTGATTGAACTGACCCCAGGTGCACCGCTACCCAATGGACCGATCTATCAGTGCTCTGTTCTGGAGAACGATGAAATCAAGAGGCAGATTCGGGAGCTGCTGCAGAAAGGTCACATCCAACCAAGTTCATCGCCCTGTGGGAGCCTGATCGTGTTGGTACAGAAGAAGGATGGGATGTGGAGACTCTGTATTGACTATCGAGCGCTGAACAAGATCACTATCCGGAATAGGTACCCGATCCCATGGCTTGATGACCTTCTAGACGAACTCAAAGGAGAAAAATATTTTAGCAAGATCGACTTAAAGTCTGGGTATCACCAGGTACCAATCGAACCCTCTAATGTGTGGAAGATTGCCTTCAAAGCCAAGGAAGGCCTTTTTGAATGGCTGGTCATGCCTTTTAGGTTGACGAATGCTCCTGCAACCTTCATGAGGTTGATGGACGACATCTTGCGTCCATTCACCAACTCATTTGTGGTGGTGTACTTGGATGACATTCTGATCTTTAGCCATTCTTGGGAAGAGCACCTCCACCACATCAGACAAGTCCTCCAAACAATGTGGCAACACAAGTTGTGTGCCAATTTGGAGAAGTGCACTTTTGGCATGACCCAAGTTCAATATCTGGGATACATTATTGATGAAAGGGGGGTGCATGTGGACCCAACCAAGATCCAAGTCATTCAGGATTGGTCAGCCCCAACCACTATAACAGAGCTTCACATCTTTCTAGGTGTTGCTAATTTCTATCATAGGTTCATGTTGGGATTCTCTCATATCACTTGGCCCTTGAGTCAAGTCACCAAGGGAGGAGCGAGAGAAAAATTATTTTGGTCGGAATCTCAACAGAAGGTGTTCACAGAATTGAAAAATCGCCTATGTTCTGCCCAAGTGCTCACATTACCAGACTTGCAACAACCATTTGAGATCGAGACAAATGCTTTTGACTATGCTATTGGGGCAGTTCTTACTCAACAGGGACATCTAGTGGCATATCGCAGTGAGACATTGTCTGACACAGTTTGCAAGTATCCCACTTATGACAAAGAAATGTATTCCATTGTGAAAGATTGTCGAAAATGGAAGCATTACATTTTTGGAAAGGAAACAATCATCCACATAGACCACCAGCCCCTACAGTTCATACAGACACAAGGGAAGTTGAGAATGATCGCCATCAAAAGTGGTCCACATATCTGCAACAGTTTCATTTGAACATCAAGTACAAGAAGGGTAGCACAAATAATGTTGCAGACTGCCTCAGCCGACCACCGATCGTGGCACTCACCACCGTTCTCAACTCTTGTGGGCACAATACTTCTGATTGGTCGCTTATCTACGAGAACGACCTAGAATTCGGCCACACATACAAGGCACCCTTTGGGGTTCGCAAGTTCCAAATTTTCACCTCCAAGATGCACTTTTATGTCACATGCGACACCTTTATGTTCCTTCAAGTGAGCATGCCAAGATGATATGGGAAGCACACTACAGTCGAGTCACTGGGCATTTCAGGGTCGAAAAAACAGTAGCAATATTGCAAAAGTATTTCTATTGGCCGAACCTTCGAAAGGATGTCGGGAAGCACATCAGATCCTGCACTGCTTGTGCCATTGCCAAACCGACCATCAAGAAGCAAGGCCTATATACTTTGCTACCTACCCCTAGTCGACCTTGGGAATCCATCTCCATGGATTACATGTTGAGCCTGCCTTCTAATAAGAATGGAAACGACCGTGTTTTCGTGGTCATCGACAGATTCTCGAAGATGGCCATTATGGTGGCCTGCAAGAAGAATATCATAGCAAAATCCACTGCTAAACTCTTCTGTGAACAAGTGTGGGTGAAATTTGGGATCCCACAGTCTATCATATCAGATTGGGATAGCAGGTTCCTCAACACATTTTGGTCCAGCCTCTGGTTAATGCTAGAGACCAAGCTCACCAAGTCCATATCTTTCCATCCCCAAATAGATGGCCAGACAGAGGTCGTCAACAGAATGATTATACACATTTTGCGCATGTACAATTCAAAGCATCCACGCACATGGGACGAGAGCCTCCCCTATGTACAACATAGTTATAACCGGGATCTCCACAGCTCAACCAACCACAACCCCTTTTAGGTGGGCTTGGGATTCCAGCCACTATGTACCATTGACATAGCCATGCCATTTGTGGCTACTCAGGTCGATTCGGCTCATGTCCAGTCTGAAGTTGACAAAGAAAATAGCTTCATCGAGCGCATTCAGCACATCTGGCAATAGTTTCATGACATATTGGACAGAGCCAATGCTAATTACAAGCAACGCCATGATCAACATCGGGTGCCACACAAATTCTAGGTGGGTGACAAAGTGTGGCTACATTTGCAGAAAGAGTGCCTCACTGGATCCCACCGCAAGCTTTGCCTGATCCGATACGGGCCGTACACCATCACCAAGGCTGTAGGGAACAATTCCTTCGAGCTAGAGGTGACATTGCAGAACAACTCACACCAACAGTGTTAAACCCAGAATGCATGGAACAGGCCACCACAGATTGTATCATGGACATGCAAATCAAGAACACTCGCCAACAAAATATCCAACTGTATCAGGTTGTCAAATCTGGCCAACTCCTGCACCAGGGAAAGTGGTTCACCAGGGACCAAGTCCAACAGAAGTTTCCTCATCTCATGGAGGAACTTAATGCAATGGGGACCATTGCTTCCTAAGGGGGGAGGAATGATCCAGGTGGATTTTGGTGGTCACCCACCTATTCCACTTGGGGCCCCACCATTTTCTCTTTCATTTTTTCAGTTTTGGCACAACTTACTATTTTTAGCATTTTTTTGGGTCCTGAACTTCCGGAGCCGTTTTGAGGCCCTAAATGACGTTTTTTGGCAAAACTGGGAGCAATATGGGTCCATGGACCATGTTTCTCACTCAAAATTTGTAGTCCTCAGATAGATATTTATAACGAGGTATGATTCACGTCAAACAAAGATCGTATTCCAAAGTTATGTCCCCGGGAGGTTGAAACACCAATTTACCCAAACAAGGCCCATAGTTTTGGCGCTTCATCTCCTAGGGTTAGGGTTTTGGATGTTTAGGGTTTTCCATTGTTTATAAATAATAAATAGGCCCTTGAGCCTCATTTTAACTCAGTTCAGATGCCTGTAGCTGCCACATCTCTTCTCAGAGATAGCTACCAACGCCCTAGCTAGTTTATTTCCATTCTGTCTGTAAGCAAATTCCAGTTCTTGGATATTAATGAAATGAAGTGTTATTTCTGCTCCATCTTTGTATTTATGGTTATATGTTTATTCTATTACATTCCTGCATAAATCTGGATCATTAGATGATAATTTATCCATCCAAAATGGTCATTGTAAATTTCAAAAAAAGTGGCCCTAGCCTCCATTATGGAGGAAGCAAATCACATAGTAAATAATGAAATTCATCTTCTAGAATGTAGGGGGTTGGGCTCCAATAAATGGATGCCCAAATTTAAATCTCTAATAAAAAATGGAATTGTATCCATCCTCATGCTTTTGGAGATGAAGTGAGAGCAAGATTCCCTTCAAAAGTGGTTAAAAATATGGATGAATTTTGAGCTTAGATTTATTGGATCATGCGGTGCTTCTGGGGAGCTTTGCTTGATTTGGTCTATGTCTATTTTCAATTTTACCGACTCACATTTAATTCCTCATATGTTGGTGGTTTGCTTTCTTCATCTCCCATCAAAAAAGGTTTGTAATGTTGTTAATGTAAATGTGTCTCTGCAATATAAAGAAAATATCGATTATTGGGTGTCTCTCCTAGCCCCAGAGACTCTCCTTGGAGCCAAGATTGTATTATGCGAGGGAATTTTAATACAACCCTCCATCCTTGGGAAAAAAAATGAGGCTCCCCCATTCAAGATTAGTTTCAAGAAATTTTATAGGATATGATTATTTCACTAGACCTAATGGATATCAATCCAACTTCCAACAAATTAACATGGAATAATTGTAGATCCAGATAGGGGAATATTGCAACTTGTTTAAATATATTTTTATTTTATTTTTCCTTTTTATCTCAACACTTCCAATTAACCTCTTCGATTCTTCCTTTGGTGAGTTTAGATCATCAACCAATTTCTCTTAAAGTATCACATGCAACAAAATATGTGTCATTACCATTCCACTTCTCTCCTCTTTGGATCCAAAGGGAGGCATCTCAGATTTGGTAAAGGAAAAATGGAGTAGGTGGGAAATTGGCTCTCTAATTACCATCTATGAAAAAAATCTGAATTTAGCCATTAACTAGTGGATAAAAAAAATAATGAAGACAACGGTGCCAAAATAAACATGCAAAAATCAAATCTGAAAGAATCCCAAAGGAAAATAGAGAAATGATTTGTCACATAGGAGATTCTACAATCTGAGCAAGTAGAATTTGAGGCCTTCCATCATTTGCTCAAACTAGAAGAGGAAGAATGATTCCTCAATTCTTGCAGCATATGGGTACTAGTTGGAGATTGCAACACCAAGTTCTTCCATAACCAAGCTAAAGCATAAGTTTAGGGGAATAATATTAAATATGTTTGCATGGATGGAGTGTTGATCAAGGAGTTTAAGAGGATCCAAAGGGTAGTTGTTGATTACTTCAATTCACTATAAATTTCCTAGATTGTACCTAATTTGAAGGCTATTTACTATATGTTAGATAAAATTCCAAAATTGGTGTTTAAAGATGACAATTTGGATCTATTTTGAAGCATTACAAAAGACGAGATCTGAAAAATGGTATTTTTTATTTTAGTTTAGACAAAGCTTCTAGTCCAGATGGGTTTTCAAACCACTTTTATTAGGCTTACTGGGATGTCATCAAGTCTTTTGATTTGATTTGTCTATTGTCTTCAAGCATGATTGTATGGGAGGAGAGATTAGCACATCCTTCATTGCCTTAATTCCAAAATAATTTAGTATCTCCTCCTTCGCCAAGTATATGCCAATATCTTTATGCAATATTTCATATCACATAATTTATAAACATTTATCATAGTGCATAGATCCTCTCCTTTCTAAGCTTATCTCTGAGAATCAAGGGGGATTCATGGGCCAAAGGCACATAATATATAATATCATCTTCATCCAATAAGAAGTACATTCAAGTAGTGTAAGGAAGGATAAAGGTATGCTCATCAAACTTGATATGGAAAATGCATTTGAATTTGTCAATCAACACTTTTTATTAAAAGTGTTATCTCAGTTTGGCTTCGATGGGAAATTTATAAGATGCATGGAGGTTTCTATCTCCTCGCCTTAGAACTCCCCCTTAGTGAATGGTTTCTCCTCGAGCTTTTTTAAAACCTCAAGAGGGCTTCACCAAGGGTTCCCCTTGTCACCTTTTCTCTATTTATTGATGGCAGATTCGTTAAGTAGACATCTTGAATATGAAAGAAGGAATGGTAACATTCTTGGTATAACATATGTCTCAAGAATCAAGAGTATAAATCACTCTAAATTTGGAGATGACACCCTCTTATTGGGATGAGCCTCATTAATTATTGTAGAGTGCTTCGATTAGGTTTTAGATCAATATATACTACCATATGGAGGTTTTATTAATCATTGAAAAATTTTAACACCCTCTTCCCACATCTACCTAAGTAACCGGCCAATCGAGGTAAACATGGGACGGGAGGCTACTAATATGAGATTCAACCTCCTAGATGAACTTAAGGAAGTGGAACCGATGGAAGACAATAAAAACACACCTTACACATCATCAAAAAAATCCTTAGGAGGTAACCCAACCTTCCAGGCCCTTGACCCCTGAGGGAGACTGACTTTTTAACCCTTTTAAGTCATAGCCACATGCATGCCAAGGCAAGGTAGCTGCTGGGGGCCTATAGCCGCAGAAATTCCAAGGAAAGGTAGTGGCTGGGAGCTTGTATCTATTGGCATGCGAAGGAAAGGTAGTGTCTAGGGCTCCAAATGGTCAGTTATGTGCCTGCAACTCCGGGATTTATGCCACCTTTTCAGCCCTAAAAGCCAGGTCGCTGCCAAGAACTTCATGAAAATTTAGGAGATGATAAATAAAATTAAAACAAAGGTATTGAATCAATCACATCATCAGGAACTCATATGGACCCCTCCTATCCATGAAAGGAATTTCGTCAAACATGTCACAAACATTGCATCCACAGGTGTAAATAACAGAATTAAACATAGGGGTTGCATACTTATCTGAGAATTGATAAGAAGCATTTATCCCTTACATCATAAGCTACAATACAATATATTTGACCATAGATACATTGTGCATTCATTTAAAAGTAAAAACATTTATAGATCAATGCATCATCACTGATAAACTACATTCTTATAACCAACAAAATAACAACGGAAATACCGTGGATACAACAACAATAGAATCCACAAAATAACCAGTGCAATTATACATCAAATACCAAAGGAATGAGCTCTTCTTTAATGAGTGTAAAAACCAACCAAAGATGGGACTTCCACGTTCCACTGGACCATCGATTGGCTCAGCCAAATCTCTCTTCAACCAATCACCCCCGTACCATATTCCAAGCATGAATGTGGGACTCAGACCGAAAGAACCAACTAAGGAATCTCGAGGCTAAACCACCTCACCCTCATCAATCATAAACCACACTTTATCATGTTCTACACCCAATTAGTAGGCTAACACAAACATGGATATCACTAGATTCTCTCTGCCTAAACTGTGAGGAATTTTACTGTCTCCTAGTCTCCCGGTATTTATCACAACCCACAGTCCGAATCAGGGGTCACTAGGCCCTAAACCGAGACATAATCTCCAATATTTATCGTATATCCCAAACATGATATTCTTAGGCCTAAAATGGAGAGAAAACCACCTCCCAGGCTTTACTGCAATCCAAACCCGGATTACTAGGCCCTAAACCGAGTCAACACATGAACTGGTTCCATAATCATTCAAAGATCCACCTCACTCAGCTTCGAATCCATCTAGAAATCCAGCTAAACCAAACATGAGAAATACACAACACCTTGGTTATCTGGAAATGGAAAGGCTAGGCTGAATACATGGTCACACCTAGCAAAAACCCATGCCAAGACATCAAAGAACCACATGCAATACCATGCATGCCAAAAATAGCAAGGAAATCATACATGCAAATCAATGCCTGTAAAGAATCCTGTTGTAGATGCTTGATTCCTACTCCTCCTTTCTTTCTTCCTCCTTCTTCTTGCTATATTTCCTTTCTTGATCTAATGCTAAAGTGCTCCAAAAACTCTAAGTGTCCAAGAGTGAGTGAGAGAGAGAGAGAATAATGTGAGAGCTCCAAAATTGTTTGACAAAAGGTACTAACTGATCCTCAAAAGCCTTTTTATAGAAGAGGCCTATATTTTCTTCATTTTCCATTATTTTCCTTCATTTTCCTCCTCACATGCAACATGTGACCTTTCATCTCCCTTTTCTCCTAATTTTGATTATTTTCATAAATAAATGTTCCAAAAAGCCATTTTCCTTTTCCTTTTCCAATTTCCTTAGCCATATTAAACAAAATTAACACCCCCTACGATGTTTTTCCAAAAATTTAGCTTCGAATAAGTGTCCCATCAACCGTGCTTATTATTTTTAACTTTATTACATGAAATTTTCACTAGGGTTGTTACAAAAACAAAGATCTATTTTTGGAATATTATCCCCCTTATTTAGAAATAGTTAATTTTCCTTCCTAGATTTCATCATGTCTCCTCTTGGAAAGATTTAAAATATTTTGGGATTCCAAAATATTTAAATTCAAGTCTAAGCTTTAGCAGTGGGGAATAATTTTCTTGAACTTAGATGGGTATCAAGTTCTTATTAAATAAAATTTATGATTTTTTATTCTTTACAAGTTCACAACTCTCCTAGCACCAGTTGGGACTCTTTGGGAATTAGCTAAAATTATGAGGGAATTTTTATGGGAGGGTGGTGAGCAAAGCCATAAAAATTTTCATCTCATCAAATGGGCTTTGGTAAAATCCCCAAAGTCTCATGGTGGCCAAGGGATCCAAGATCCTCCCTTATGAATATAACATTAGGTTCCAAGTTGGTGTGGAGATGCATTTCAAATTATTTCTCCTAGTGGAAGGAAGTTTTTTGGTTCAAATATGTTCAACAAAGTTGAGATTTCAACCTTAAAGCTCACTGGCTCCGAAAGGAGGCTCATCCATATGGAAACTCTTCTATTAATCTATGTATATTTTTAAAGAGAATTACTTTAGATATCTAGGGAATGGGAAGTCAATAAATCTATGGTAGGATTGAATCCTTTATAAGCTAGATATGTAAAGTCATTTGGAGCTAATCCCTTTAAGAGATTCTAGTACCTGAAAGAAAATTCACACTATCATATATTTCAAAATGGGATAGCCTTAATTTGTGGATTTGATAGGACCTAGGTTGTGTTCCACAACATTTATCAACTCGAGTTAGCCTGTTGATGTCGTTTTTGGCTCGCTGTACCCCTAGGAATTAGGTCCCCGTTGATCATTAGGTATGGTAGAACTTAGAATTTATGGTTCGAGAATGCTACATCATTTTATATTTTCAAGTAGGACTTGCTCCAAAGTCTCATATTTGGTCACGAATTTGGAATTACAACTCTCTACCAAAAATCAACTCCTTTTTTTGGCTATTAATGCATGGTAAAATATTTAAAGTGGATAATCTTCATAAGAGAGGAATGGTTGGCCCCTTATGTTTGCTTTATGCCTAAGACATGAAGAAACAATTTCTCATTTATTTCTCAATTGTTCCCCTGTTCATGAAGTATGGTAGTTTTTCCTTGATTCTTTCTTCTCTAGAATTCAATGGCATAACCATACCGCCTACCTCTTCTCTTCTAGTGAGGGTTTCTGACTTGGAAAATTCAAATTAAATGGTTCTTTTTGAAGAAAACAAGGTTGGTTTTCCTGAAATTTGTATGTTGGAAGGTTTAGATAGCTCAGAATGACAACATTTTTAACGAGATGTGATGCCACCCTCTCTTTGTAGCCTTAAGTGCTTGAGTGATATGTGCTGAATATTGGAATAATTCTTCCCTCCCTTTGTTGGACGGATAAGTCATTCTTGCGGACAAGACATACCTCCCAAGTGTCCTACAGAAAGCTAGCAACAAATAGACAAACAAAAACTATTTTCTTTAGATAATATTTGATTCATTAATTAGCTACAACAGGGGTTTTGAAGACCTACCTGTAGTCCAGCGCTATTTGTAACAATCTTCTTTCCAGTTGCTTGAAAGAGTCGTCTTCAAAGATCTGCAATCACAAACATGGAAAAAATCAATAGCACCTGCATAGGATAAACTAATTCATGAATTATATATCTACCAAGATGATCAAGGAATTTAAGAAATAAGTTAATCAATTAAATAACTCATTGATAAAACATGATAAAAAAGCTACTTAATTAAATAACTCATTGAGAAAACGGTATTCATTCGTATTATCTTTAATGAAGAAGAGCCTTACAACCGTGTCTGCCTTGATGCCGTACAGGCCTTCCTGGGGTTCGGAACAGGCGTTTCCTTTACTCTGACAAGCTTTGCACTCTCTCAGCTAAAATTCACATAGGTGTGTAATCATTCCCACATAATGATCTGTTAAGAGAGTATGAGTTTCTACAACATTTCTCCTCAAAAATTCTCAAGGTCTAACTCATCTCCGTCAGTACCCTTGAGACTGAACCAAAGCTTCAATTTATAGGAGAAGGAAAGTGGTTACAACTCCAAAATGAAAGGGATAGAGTCCCCTTATCAAGGGATTAAGTTCCAAAATCCAAGGAATCTGCTCCTTTAATGAAGGAATGAATGTTCATGATAATGGAGGGAGTGAAGCTTCGACTGGATAATGCCTTCTAGAAGCTTCCAACTGGGAGAATATTCGACCAGTTGGGCTTCTAGAATTTACTTTCACCTTTAATTTAGATTTTACAAGGGTCTGCACTTTTAATACAGAAAACGTGCAGTGGGCTCGGCAATTTTTAAAGCCAAAGAGTGCAGTGCCACAGGTCAATCTAAGGAAAAGTGCGGTACAACCATTTTTATGATTTTTACAAGATTTTCTCTCAATTTCAAGGCTTGATTTTAGGAACTTTGATGTTGTAGACTTCTAAGGGAGTAATATATGAGTAATGATGAACCCATATAGACACTAAAACATCATGGTGAAAAATTTCAGTGTAATAGATTGCCCCCTAAAGTGCGAAGTCTGAGAGCATTCGAATAGTGATGTGCTTTATCATTTCAAGGATTAGCCTGTGGACAACTCAAATTAACTCGTAAAATATCTACCTGCAATATATATATATATATATATATATATATATATATATATATATATATATATATATATATATATATATATATATATATATATATATATATATATATATATATATCATCACTGAGGTAGTCATTCCCATACTCAGATCGAAAACTAACTAAACTTGTTCTGATACAGAAATGATTTTAATATTACATCAATATTGTAGACACAACATGGACGCAGCCATTTGTAATGAATAGTCTACTGCATAATGAATAATAAAACTCCTTGCAGCCTAGATGGTGGAAACTAGATCCAGGGTCTTGATTTCTACTTCCCGAACTAGTACGATTCTATCCATGTGATTAAATGTGTTGAAGTCGAACATGGTAGAACCCACTTGATTACCAATCAATGATGTGAACTGTTAACAAGTGTGAGAGAAACCACAAATAATGACTATGGCTCTCAAAGTACTCAATACAATCCATGAAATGTGAATAAGTGATCTGAAATCGAAAATTTCACGGAATTGTTCGATCGAAGGTTAATGATGCAACATGTTGTTGAAGGCGAGAAACCTGCCATTAAGGCATGCAGATTCAAAGGTATTGACGGATTCTAGATCAATTTCCTAGATGATGAGATGTCGTCGATAGAAAGTGATTCGTTGTAAGTAAGCTCATGACACGAAACCATAGATCAAGTTTTGAAGAATTTTTTTGCAAGGACTGACTCAGGGATGGTCAACGCGAATGGAGACAAATGTTTGCAGATGAATGGTATGTTTGACTGTCCTCTTGAACACATAACAACGCTGCAGATGGTTTGGTAACAATTTCCCTAAGCTAATACCGAGAAATCTGCTGAAGACCTTCAATGTGGTTTGATTAACTGATAGGCAAAGGATTTTCCCAACCCAAGTGTGACAAAAAGTGTCGTGTTCAAGAGTGGTATACTGCTTTTAAATCAAAGTGTAACAAATGGATTTGTTTTCTTTCTTTTCCCCCCACCATTTCTGGCAAGTACCTTTTTATTTTTGACAAGCTTGAGGAGGATAACATTTTCTTGTTTATAAGCTCATCCTTCGGATGAGTCCAACTTAGTTTAAAATTGAACCCTAAGAAGGAGTGGTCCATTCATGTTTGTAATTGACAAGTCCTTTACTGTTAAATTTTAACGAATCTAGTATAGGAGAAACTTGGTTTTTTTCATTTTTAGGGAGTCAGAAGAAAAAAATTAAGAAAACTCCATGGGTGTACTTTTTCGTAATTTTAGTCTCTCAGGCCCAAAAAAGGATAAAATAATGCGGGAGAGAACTCTATTGGCTATGATTAGTCAACGTATACCTTTTTCGTAAATAGTCCATTTCAGTTTGGAAAAGGGGTAAACTTATACTGAAGGGACGACTGTTCATTTCATTTAACGAGTTCGAATAGTCAAGTACTCGGCAATATTTTCATCTTTACAGAGTCTGAAAAGGGCTTAAAAAAAACTCCAAGGTTTCGCTTTTTCGTAATTTTCAAGAGTCCGAAAAAGTGATAAAAGTATACTCAGCAGTTTCGCTTTTTCTGTAAATTTTAACGAGTTCGAAAAAGTGACAAAAATTTACTCATATGGTTGACTTTCAATTTAATTAATGAGTAGGAAAAGACGGAAAGAACTCGGCATTTTCATGTGTTTTACGAGAATGAAAGATAGAAAAATAATCTTGGGATTTTCATGAGTTTAACGAGTCTTGAAAATAATAACTAAAATCGACTCAAGATAGGTTTCATTTTTACAAAAGCTTGAAACAGAGAAAAAATATGCTTCATATAGGTTTGTTTCATTTTTACACAAGCTTGAAACAGAGAAAAATGTGCTTGAAAAAGGTTTGTTTCATTTTTTCACAAGATTGAAACAAAGGAAAAATCGTGCTTGAGATAAGTTTGAATTCCCCCCAAGCGTAACTTGCTAGAGCGCATGCCTCCCAAGCTTCATTTCATTCAACTAAGTAGACTACTGGTTACTAAAATCTGGATGGAATAAAGGTTCATTTACGAGATCGAATGAAAGACTCGACTTGAATAGGAGAGGATTTGTTTCATTTTTTAACGAGCTTGACACAGGAAAAGAACTATGCTCATAGTGACCTGTTTCATTTTTTAACGAGGCTGACACAGTAAAAGGAACTATCCTCATAAACTACTATTTATAATCTATCTACATAGCCTACTGATTCATTTTTTAATGAGGTTGACACAGGAAAAGAATTGTCCTCATGGGCCTGTTTCTTTTTTTTAACGAGGTTGAAATAGTAAAAGAACTATCCTCATATCTACTCCCTACAATCTACCTACATAACCTACTGGTTCATTTTTTAATGAGGTTGACACAGTAAAAGGAACTTTCCTCTTTAATCACTGATTCATTTTTTAATGAGGTTGACATAGTAAAAGGAACTTTCCTCATGATGAACTGATTCATTTTTTAACGAGGTTGACACAGTAAAAGGAATTATCCTCATTACCCACTGATTCATTTTTTAACGAGGTTGACACAGTAAAAGGAACTTTCCTCTTCAGACTTGTTTCATTTTTTAACGAGGTTGGCACAGTAAAAGGAACTCTCCTCATCAGACTTGTTTCATTTTTTAACGAGGTTGACACAGTAATAGGAACTATCCTCACTAGACTTCTTGATCATGGCTTACAAATAGAAGAAACACATGTCAAGGGATGCATCTCAATCATGGCTTCCAAGACGAGGTTCTGTCAGTCTATTCCAATCAAAGGAAAAGACCTCGGTACTTGGAGGGGTATCTATATGAACAAGTGTAATGCCCCCTAGCATAGAAGAATTTGATGTAACAAGAAGAACTTGAGCGGTATGACGTTCACTCTCTACAGGGAGAATGGGATCGACCGAATGTGAAATTGAGTCAACCACTTGATCAACGAATGGATCATCAACCTGAGTGATATCAGTTTCACTCTCCAATGGAAGGGTGGGATTGATTGTACTTGGAATTAGATCAATCACTCCGTTAGTTGATGGTAGGTTGGGAGAAAGTTGACAGTAATCTATTGGAAGTTTTTGTTGTGGAACAATAAGGTTTTCCAACAATTTTGAGGCTTCATCCATGTGAGGGAAAATGTGAGTTTGATGACTCCCTTTGCATAACCTACAAGGAAACCTAACTTTACCCTCTCTCCCAAGAACTTGACTATCACTGGTTGATGGATCACCAGAAAGTTGATGAGATTTTTCTGACCATACTTCCAAGACCTTTGGAATACCAGGACAATTGATAAGGAAGTGGTCACCTTTACAAAGATTGCAAGGGAATTTGGGTTTACGATGCATGTTGGAGGTTTCCTCAACACTACTAACACTTACAACCATGGTTGGTTGGTTGAATTTTTTCTTATCTTGCTTCTTCTTCTTCTTCTTCCCTTTCTTCTTCTTCTTAATCACCTAATTACTATCATCAAGGCTTTTAGCAAGCGAAGAGGAAGAAAGGGAGGAAGAAATATTGGGCAAAGAAGGTAAAGGGTCAACATGAGGTTGGTGATGTTGAGATGGTGAAATCTGTTGAGGTGAAGCATCTGGTTGAGGTGGAACAATTTAAGTATTCGAGGGCAACGAAGTTGAAAATAACCATATCGGTAAACCTATTTTAAATCCAGGTAATGACAATGTAGCCATATAAGGAGGACCAACATTTCCAAAGCAAGGAAAATTACTAGGAGTCTCAGTAAGAGGGGTTCCTTGGTTGGTAAATTCTAGAACAGTTTCCATTATATTCAACTTCAGTGAATTTTATTAACAATTTTAAAACTAAAATTAACAATTAACAATTCACACCTAACAATTAAAATTCACAATTCACACCTATGGTCTGTAAAATTAAAAACAAACAAATGAACATGCGCTATCAAATCTAGGTGTCAAACCACACACAAACAGTAGATTCTCGCACTAAGAACACTAGTTGGTGATGAAATCCAACATCGTAGAATTTAAATGCAGAAATGGCAGTTGGAACAGTTACCCCAACAACTTGCTTAATGAAACAGACCGGTGCAAGTTTCTCCACTTAAACCATCTCGAGTGAAGATAACCCTCTGTAGAGTTCAAGTGAGTCTAGCTGACGTCTGCTCCAGGTACAGTGGGATCTTCCCTCCACCGTCACCTTGGGAAAGAATCCTAAAGTTTATGGCCACTAAGGTCACCAATAGGAACAAATATACCTGGGGGAAAAGTCTACGATCCGATACACATGCAAGGGCAGAGTAACAGAGCTCAATCCCCTTGAAGTCTCCTTGACATAATCCAAGGTTTACCGACAAGTGATCCCAGGCTCCTCGACAAGGGTCAATCCAAGTTTTACCATTGTTAATACATGTATATCTTCTATCGTTCCTAATGAGGAAGGATTGATTACCTCACTGGTTTGGATATGATCTCATGCTTGACTCGTTTAGGAGGAGCTTCCCAGAGCATACATGCTACTATTGGAATTTTCCTACCGCAAGATCAACTACTTGTTTGTTTTATTTGCTTTGGAAAGTTAACTACAACCTATTCCAAAGCACTAATCCTGAGCTAGATTGGTGGAAAGAACCCTAAAAATGTAAAAATTACTAGATGAATTTTAATTAAGTGTTGTGTTATTTAGGCTATTATTACTCAAAGGGTAAATGGATACGAAACCAATGGTGTTATGACCTGATTAAAAACTGAATGCAATCGAATATGATAATGTAATATTTTCAATTCGATGAATCCTAACTAAATTAAGGAGAGAGTTTCCATTCACTTCCAACAATGCAAAAATTCTCTTATGCACTAATTTCATCGAGAAAAACTAATGCTAATCAATTTCATATTTTTTTTATTTTTGTGTTTTTAAAACAAGCATAAAAACATGTAAATTCAAATTAAACAAACTGATCTAAATCTATGATTGATTTTTCAGAATGTAAACTATGCAGTTGTAATCTATGCACAATTCACTTGAAAAGTATGCAAATGTAATCTATGCATATTTTTCATTCATATTCTGAAAATGAGAATTATAATTATGAAAATGTGATCTATGCAAGAGAATTCTCAAACACAATATTATTCTAATGTAATCTAAGAACCAATCAAGTGTAAGTAAACAAAACTGGGTGAGAGTTCCAAATATCAAAAAATAAAAAAACTCAAAGGCGATTAACACTCAGACACAATTTAGTCTCCCCCCGATGAATGAGGGGGAATTTTTTTTGCAAAAACAAAAGAAAAAAGATGCAAAATTGTTAAGAGACTGAGACAAACCTTGAAGTAATGACCAAAGGAAATCAAATTAAGAATTTCCCAAAAAAGAATATTCAAAACACCCAATTAACTTAACGGAGACTGATGAAATTGTAAAATTTCTAAAATAAATTCACACAAGGCTTTCTGACAGAAAATACAAGTCTGGGTATACACTGAGAATCTAACAAACTGATTCAGAAAAGAGAATTTTAAGGTTTTCTAAAAATTTTCACAGGGTCTGCAGGTTTCAGTGTAAACAGGTGCAATCCCGCATTTTATACAGAAAAGAGCGGAGATGCCCGCACTATTTTCAAAGAAAAAGTGCGGAGACCAGAAAACATAAAGAAAAATAAAAAATTCTAAAGCACTTTTCAGGGATTCTACTGAAATAATTTCCCAACCCAGTGTAGACTAATCAAAATCAGAAAAATTCTTTCAAAAGTCAAACTTAAAGATAAAAAGAAAACTAAGTTCAAGAAAGATCCCCAGTGGAGTTGCCATTTTGTTGGACGGATAAGTCGTTCTTGCGGACAAGACATACCTCCCAAGTGTCCTATGGATAGCTAGCAACAAACAAACAAAAAAAAACTATTTTCTCTAGATAATATTTGATTCATTAATTAGCTACAATACGGGTTTTTAAGACCTACCTGTAGTCCAGTGCTATTTGTAATAATATTCTTACCAGTTGCTTGAAAGAGTCGTCTTCAAAGATCTGCAATCACAAACATGGAAAAAATCAATAGCACCTGCATAGGATAAACTAATTCACGAATTATATATCTATCACGATGATCAAGGAGTTCAAGAAATAAGTTAATCAATTAAATAACTAATTGATAAAACATGATAAAAAAGCTACTTAATTAAAAAACTCATTGAGAAAATGATATTCATTCGGATTATCTTTTATGAAGAAGAGCCTTACAACCGTGTCTTCCTTGATGTCGTACATGCCTTCCTGGGGTCCGGAACAGGCGTTTCCTTTACTCTGACAAGCTTTTCACTCTCTCAGCTAAAATGAACATGGGTGTGTAATCATTCCCACATAATGATCCGCTAATAGAGTCTGAGTTTCTACAACATTTCTCCTAAAAAATTATCAAAGTCTAACTCATCTCAGTCAGTACCCTTGAGACTGAACCAAAGCTTCAATTTAAGAAGAAGGAAAGTGGTTACAGCTCCAAAATGAAAGGGATAGAGTCCCCTTATCAAGGGATTAAGTTCCAAAATCCAAGGAATAGGATCCTTTAATGAAGGAATGAATGTTCATGATAATGGAGGGAGTGAAGCTTCGATTGGATAACGCCTTCTAGAAGCTTCCAGCTGGGAGAATATTCGACCAGATGGGCTTCTAGAATTTACTTTTGCCTTTAATTTACCTTTTACAGGGGTCCACACTTTTAACATAGAAAATGTGCGGTTGGCTCCGCAATTTTTAAAGCCAAAGATTCGGTGCTGCATGTAAAGCTAAGGAAAAGTGCAGTACAACCATTTTTATGATTTTTACAAGCTTTTCTCTCAATTTCAAGGCTTGATTTTAGGAACTTTGATGTTTTAGACTTCTAAGGGAGTAATATATGAGTAATGATGAACCCATATAGACACTAAAACATCATGGTGAAAAATTTCAGTGTAACACCCTTATGATATGGGAAATGTGGATTCCCAAGAAAAGGAATGGCTTCTCAACCTCCTTCCTAGTTTGCTAAGGAGCAAGAAGACTCACTCAAGGGCTACAAAATAGTGGGAGTTAAGGCTATATCAAGATGAAATTAATGGAGGAAATATAAAACATTATTTTTTCTAAGTTTTGATGGTGCTTCAAAACATAATCCAAGGGTGGCAAGAGCAGAGGGGGTTATTCTCAAACCCAATGGAAAAATTTAAAATTGAGTACAATTGGGGGTTAGGAAATTGAAAAAATAATGTGGAAGAGGCATATGGATTATGTTGAGAGTTTTAATTGGTGAATTAAAGTTCTTGATATTTACTTGTCAATCTGGGAGTCATAAACATGAGTTGTACTACGTTTTTGGCTCAAATTAATGGTCAGAGTATATAGGTTTCCTTAATAATGGTTGTTTAAAAGAAAATGAAATCTTAATGAAATTTTCTGAATTTATAAATGAAATTGAATTGATGTCACACTACTTATAAAACCAAATCTATGTTAATGTTCTGGAAATTGAACTAATTCTAAATTGCCCTATAATTTTCTAATGACTCGAATTAAATCACACTGGTAATTCTATTTTAATAACTTGAATTAAATCACACTGTAAATTATATTTTAATGACTTGAATTAAATGACACTAAAAACTCTTGAATTAAATCAATCACTGTAATTATGCTATGAATTAAATTATTTAACTCAATCACTGCAATGGAAATTATAACTCAATCTCTGTAATTGGAATTACACTACTTACTAGATCCTCTAACTAAATTGCCACAAATGAAATTACTACAATTGAAATTAAAACAAAACCATGCTATTTAACTAAACCAATGAAAATTAATTAGTAAAAAACTCCCTGCAAATGAAATAGCAATAAATAAAATCACTGCAAATTCCGGCTTCCAATCACATTATTCTAACCTATGGATACAAGTAAAGAAATATTCACACGCACAAAAATATCAGAATCTCAATCTAAAATGCAATTAAATACATAATCTCACAATTAAACTGCAATCAAACTCAATCTAAAATGAAAATGATAGCTCTTTAATCAAACACATAAGCTCACACGAGTTCTTCAATTCAAATTCAAACAAATCAAATTCCAGCAATTCATAAATTAAATCTTTGATGCATTCAATTTTCATTTGTAATTAAATTAAATATTTATTACCTCAATTCAAAAATTAAATCTTCAATCTTTATTTGTAATTCACGCTCTAATTGAATGGTAATGGTGATAAAATGGCAATCAAATGAATTTGCTGGCAATCAAATGGATTCTACTTTTAAGACAGACAGATCATAGCTCGGAACTCACATTCGGCTATGTAACAAATGGTAACAACAATGCATTAAATGCAGAATTAGAATGTGCTTGTAAACATGCTAGAGTTACAAGAAAACTCTCCCACGCTGCATCAAGATCTCATCGAATTTACACAGTAAGATGTCGAGCTACAACATAACACTTAAGGATCTGGACAAAAATGAATATATCAAACTATCCTACAGCAATCACGACTCATGCATTTAACTAAGAGAGATTCTATTTTATCTTATCACATAGTAATTGGCATTTAAGTAAATGGAAATAAATTGAATCTACAAAAAATATGAAAATGAATGAGAATGAATCGAACTACGAAAAGCATAAATATAACTGAATAAGAATGAATCAAACTACAACAATTAATATAAATTGAATAAGGAAGATTTCTCCCAGAGGATGGTAGGCCCTTGCGACACCTGGGGAAGCTTGAGCGACTTTCAAAAGAGGAAGCTCTTAAACCATGTGCATCATAAATTCACAACAATTAAAACTCAAAGTGATCTGGATCAAATCAGAATCATGGTATTAAATTAAACAAAGTCTCTAATTACAACATCAAACAACAACTTGAAGGATTTACTACTCCTGCTGCTCCATTCCTACTCCATCCGTGCTCTCCTCTCCTCTCTTCTACATGCTTCTCCTTGAGAGCTTTGGCTTTTTATACAGTGTTGTTGATGAAGCCAAGCATAGCTATTTTCCAAATAATTATAACAAAAATCTAACAAATGTTATTCTTAATTATTCTGGAGAGCCTTCAAATGAGTTACATTGGGCTGATCATGGTAAGAATATAGGAACCGTTTCCCTTTTTATCTCAACCAAGGCATGCAAAAACAAATCTGTATTGACCCGAAAGTGTACTTAAAACAACATTGGAATATTCCTCCGACCATAAATCTTTCACGAAGATGAATTTTGCCAAGCAGTTTCTGGGTTACATGAATACAAGTACTCTGAAGAAAACTTGCATGTCGGAATTTTGAGATTCCTTACCATTTGATCACAAAATCCATATTTTTACCTGCAAAAATTTCGTCCTTAACTTTGCAGCAACTAGTTAAAATTGACTTGTGGAGACTTCTGGCAATAGAATGCTTCAGCAAATTAACTTAGTGAAACCTTCATTATTAAATTACAACTAAAATTATCTATAATCATCGAAAAGCTAATAAAACTAATGATAATCAACCACAACGCATAGGATGTGATTTAGCCATAAATTATGGAATTCTGACGTGAAATGAGTGTAAGGGTGTCGAAATTTAGGTTATGAATAATGGTACTATGCGATGAAAAAATGGGCATATACGAGGCTCAACATCCCCCCATGCCTAAGGGTTTGCATGTCCTCATGAAAACAAATATTTTGCTCAGTGACATATTCTTGACATTGTTTTGTAGATGTTGGTTCTTGTGGGGCAACATCGCTTGGGTATTTTAAGGTGCTGGTTCTTGTGGAGAAACACTCACTTGAATGTTTGGAGGTGCAGGTTCTTGTGGTGGAACACTCTTCGTATTAATATGTAACACTAATTTACTGAGAAATACAAATTGAGGACAAGAAATGAATGGACGAGGGAGAGACGATGGATGAAATGATGTGGTGATGGAGATGTTGAATGAGTGGTTGCATACTCTATCATCGTAAGGCCAATGTCTACATGTGGTTTCCTTTATTATTTTATGGCAGTAATTACTTCATCCTAATTCTTGTTATTATGGAAGGAGAAGACACTACAGAGACTTCTTATATTAATGCACCATAAAGCTTTTGCTTTTAACATGGGCTTGTAATCAGATTATATGTAGAGTGAACGAAAGGAAATAGAAAGATAATGGTTTGTGAAGGATGAAATGCGAGGAATGAGAAGTGGTGAATCATTAAGCTTATTTAGCCTTATAATGAATTAGAGAATAATAAGCCAAATTTATCTCAAGTTTTACCTTTGTAATTTATGTGCTCGGTGCTACAAAATGAAGTGGAGGATGGAATGGGTAGAGCTGATGTGACGGTTGACCCGAAGATGGAATGGTTGGAGATGATGTGACTGCTGATTTGAAGATGGTAAAGAAGGCTGAAAGATGAAGGTCTCCTTCTATTCCATGCCTAAGGGGTTGTATGTACCCCAAAAAAAAAGGAAGGTCACTACTACAAATGATGGTCAAGCTGCTATATGGAAACCTTTATTGAAACACGATGACTGCTACAAGAAAAGGAAATGCTGGTACAAAAATCCAAACTGCTGCAAATCTGTGTCGAGATCTCAAAACTATATAGTATTCAACCGCTACACAACCATGTGCAATATTTCTTATGTGAATAAATGGTGTCGATGTCGAATATAAGCAAGAATCATTGGATTACTGACCATTGAGGAGATCGTTAACCAATGTGAGATATCCCACCTTTGATTTCAATGGGAATCAAGGCACTAGGTACATTCTACTAGCCATGAATGGATTTTTCGAAGTCGAATGGACTCCAAAATTCATCCACCAATAAACATTGATGTATTTCCTTAGTAGATGACAAGGATACCTTCCATTAAGGCATGCAGGCTCCTAGGTACCTTATCTAACCCTAACCTTAGTCCCATATAATGTGTTGATGTCGATGAGACAAGGCTCATTGGCAGGTGGGCCTTGAGGAATCTCACATCAACCAAATCGAGTACAAAAATAATAAATTAAAATATACACGATTTGAATAACTCGTACAAATTTACAAACTTTATTGGGAACCTTTCCCACCAGTTACCTGGTTGTCATGAAAATTCCCTGTCTAGTTGCGCCAGACAAGCTAGTTTTCACAAAAGGACTTATTTTTCTCTTTACTATTTCATTTATTTATTACAATACTAAATTTCCTACTATACTGGATAAAATATGTCCTCCTTCAAGTGAAATAGAACTTCCAATGAAGCCATGTGCAGATTAGGTACAAAGATAAATTCATGCTCGGATTCAATATATAAACTTTAGAAGGTATATGAGCATGAACGATCAACAACTTTGAAAGATGTGATACAAAGATTATTTGAAGATGAGAGTGGTACTTTTACTGAATTGAAATATGGAACCAATGCTCGATGTAATCCTAGTGGTATTGGCTAATTTCTTCTTGTGGATCACTCTGAAAGTTCTCCTCGATCGTGCCCGACAAACTTGGATAATTGGTATCTGGAATGCACACAAGGCTTGCTGCTGGACATGGTCAAATTTCTTTGATTTCAGGTTCAACTGGATGCTCCCCATCGGATTTGGTACATGATTCATCGATCTTCTTGGTAGATAGGTAGGAGGAATCAAGGGAGACTTCCAAATATTTTTCTGGTTGTGGAGAGATAGATAATTTATTGAATGCAGTCAGGATGAACTCCTCGTGAGAGGAAGATACCCTAGCTATTGATACAATTTTAGAAAGTGCTTCGAGGGACATTCTTCAAGCTCTGAATCATTCTTAAATTTCTTCTGCTGGTTGATGATCCTTGTCTCGCAACATGGATTAGTACCCAAGGGTTCTTACAGCACTGAAAAAATGATATAGCGCTTAAATATTAAAATCTGGAGATAAATGAAATCAAAAGCTAAAATCTCATCACACTCATAAAAAGCCGATTCAGATTACTATTTAATCTATTGAAAGAAAAACAATTCTAAGGCATGCTTCTACTTCTACGCATTAAGGAAAGGAAAATAAATTTCAAAGATAAAAAAAAATGGTCAGACTTTGGAGCAACCCCACAATAGTGGATGCGTGGCTCTTCACTCATGTCTTATTGTACTCTCTCCGCCCTCTGACTGCCCTGCAATACCCTCGATACTCTGTAATAAAAATATTACCTGAACCAAAATACAACTCCCCGGCAACAACACCAAAATGTTGAGAGTTTTAATTGGTGAATTAAAGCTCTTAATATTTACTTATCAATATGGGAGTCATAAACATGAGTTGTACTACATTTTTGGCTCAGCTTAATGGTTAGAGTATATAAGTTTCCTTAATAATGGTTGTTTAAAAGAAAATGAAATCTTAATGAATTTTTCTGAATTTATAAATGAAATTGAATGGATGTCACACTACTTATAAAACCAAATCTATGTTACTGTTCTGGAAATTGAACTAATTCTAAATTACCCTATAATATTCTAATGACTCGAATTAAATCACACTGGTAATTCTATTTTAATAACTTGAATTAAATCACACTGGAAATTCTATTTTAATGACTTGAATTAAATCACACTGAAAATGCTTGAATTAAATCAATCACAGTAATTATGCTATGAATTAAGTTATTTAACTCAATCACTGCAATGGAAATTATAACGCAGTCTCTGTAATTGGAATTACACTACTTACTAGATCCTCTAACTAAATTGCCACAAATGAAATTACTACAATTGAAATTAAAACAAAACCATGCTCTTTAACTAAACCAATGAAAATTAATTAATAACAAACTCACTGCAAATGAAATAACAATAAATGAAATCACTGCAAATTCCGGCTTCCAATCACATTATTCTAACCTATGGATACAAGTAAAGAAATATTCACACACACAATAGTATTGGAAACTCAATCTAAAATGAAATTAAATACATAAGCTCACAATTAAATTGCAATCAAAATCAATCTAAAATGCAAATGATAGCTCTTCAATAAAACAAATAAGCTCACACGAGTTCTTCAATTCAAATTCAAACAAATCAAATTCCAACAATTCATAAATTAAATCTTTGATGCATTCAATATTGATTTGTAATTAAATTAAATCTTTGTTGCCTCAATTCACAAATTAAATCTTTAATCTTCATTTGTAATTCACACTCTGATTGAATGGTAATGGTAATAAAATGGAAATCAAATGGATTCGACTTTTAAGACAGACAGATCATAGCTCGGAACTCGCATTCGGCTATGTAACAAATGGTAACAACAATGCATAAAATTCAGAATTAGAATGTGCTTGTAAACATGCTGGAGTTGCAAGAAAAATCTCCCACGCTGCATCAAGATCTCATCAAATTCATACAACAATATGCTGAGCTACAACACAACACTTAAGGATTTGGACAAAAACAATATCAAACTATCCTACAACAATCACTATTCATGCATTTAACTAAGAGTGATTGTATTTTAGCTTATCACACAGTAATTGGCATTTAACTAAATGGAAATAAATTGAATCTACAACAATCATGAAAATGAATGAGAATGAATCGAACTACGGAAAGCATAAATATAATTGAATAATAATGAATCAAACTACAACAATTAATATAAAATGAATAAGGAAGCTTTCTCCGAGATGATGGTAGGCTCTTGCCACACATGGGGAAGCTTGAGCGACTTTCAGAAGAGGAAGCTCTTAAACCATTTGCATCAGAAATTCACAACGATCAGAACTCGAAGTGATCTAGATCAAATCATAATCATGGTATTAAATTAAACAAAGTCTCTGATTACAACATCAAACAACAAATTGAAGGATTCACTACTCTTGCTACTCCATTCCTACTCCATATGTGCTCTCCTCTTCTCTCTTCTACATGCTTCTCCTTGAGAGCTCTGGCTTTTTATACAGTGTTGTTAATGAAGCCAAGCATAACTATTTTCCAAATAATTATAACAACAATCTAACAAATTCTATTCTTAATTATTTTGGAGTGCCTTCAAATGAGTTACATTGGGCCGATCATGGAAAGCATATAGGAACCGTTTCCCTTTTTATCTCAACCAATGCGTGCACAACCAATTCTGTATTGACCCGAAAGTGTACTTAAAACCGCATTGGAATATTCCCCTGATCATAACTCGTTAATAAAGATGAATTTTTCCAAACGGTTTCTGGGTTACATGAATACGGGTACTCTGAACAAAACCCGCATGTCGAAATTTCGACCTTCATTACCATTTGATAAAAAAATCCATATTTTCGCCTACATCAATTCCATACTTAACTTTGCAGTAACTAGTTAAAATTGACTTGTGGAGATTTCCGGCAATAGAATGCTTTGGTAAATGAACTTAGTGAAACCATCATTAGTAAATTATGACTAAAATTATCTCTAATCATTGGAAAGCTAATAAAACTAATGATAGTCAACCACGATGCATAGGATGTGATGTAGCGATAAATGATGGAATTATGACATGAAATGAGTGTAAGGGTGTTTAAATTTAGGTTATGAATAATGGTACTATGCAATGAAAAAATGGGCATATACAAGGCTCAACAGATTACGGCAAGGGTTCCTTCTGGAAAAAGAAGCAACATCGAATATTTGGTGGTGTTGGGAGATTTGTAGTTTTTAATCCATCACCTTGTTTGTGGATCTTTTCCTAAGGATTGCAAGTTGTGAAGCATTATTTATCGAATCATGTATATGAAACTATCCTTCTCTACTATTATCTTCTTTCATGTGTGAAGAATGAAATTTTTGCTACGGATGATCTTGTCAATAAGGGTGTAAACTTGGACATAGGAGTCCTAATGAGAAATGGTATTTCTTCCCTCGCAACTATTCCTTAACAAAGGTTATGCTATGCATTGTAAAAAATTGTATCTACAAGTCTTTTGGAGAATATACACCTCCAAAGACCATGTTTCCCTTAGGCATAATAAGATGGGATATTGAGAATAAAGATGGTTGTGAGGTTACATGTATATCTGGCCTTGAAGGATTTTCACTATATTCACTTGTTGTACAAGTTGTGATCTAGGTGAAGATTTTTAATGAATACAATATTCTCATCATGGTTAAAAAAAAATGTATGCTTAAAATAGTATGCATTCACAAATTTAAATTTTATGTTAGTTTCATGGGATTTTTTATCATACAACACATATTTATAGAAATGGGTATCAAATTTATTTCATTATTGTTGGGTTTTATTCGCAGGCTACAGGGTGGTATTAGAGCCTTAGTTTCAATGTTGGCTTGTGTGAGTTTGCTACATAGCAATAGAAATGTTATAGTTGTTAAAATGGGAGGAAAACCCAAAATTAAGATTTCTATTGAGGCTACTGAAAATTGAGGAAGGGAAAATGTATAGGAAGAGGTAAACTTGGTTGTTGAGTACCCAAAATTAGCTCAAAAGTTCAAGTCAGTGGTTTCCATGATAGCTGCAAATTCATTATGTGATTTTCCGGAAGATTTATAATTAAAATGTTATGGATCACAGAAGCTTGCACTCTTAACTTAGTATTGAAAAGAATTATGATTTTTTCATATTGTGAGAAATAATTTTCATATGATACCATGTGTATCTCATGAAAATATGTTTCATGCAATGCAATGTTCTCAACTAGGAAGAGGAGCTACAAACTTATAGAATTTTCTTGAAAATTTGAAGAATATTTTGCATCATGTAAACATATTTTGTTGTAGTGAAGTGTATTACAACAAAGATATTTTTCTAGTGCAACACACTACAAAAGAGAAACTGCTAGTGATACAATACGTCTTTCAATGTATCATGTGAAAATATTTTTTCAGTGATATAGTGTGTAACGTATAAAAATATTTTTCATGTTACATGGTATTATTGTTGGGAAAGAAGATGTAGGACTTAGAAGAATTTTGAAATTTTTTGAGAAATTGGGAATCACACCAAAATATTTTGTTGCAATGTGATGTATTGCACCAAATAAAATATCGGTATGCTATACCATAAGGAGGAATCCTTATGTCAAGTAACAAATATCTTTGGGATGATGCAATAATTTGGAGTCCCGTGAAAAAGACACAAAAAGGGAGAAAAGAACAAGTTTTATTTATTTTTAAGTTGTCACAACAAAATAAAATCTTCCAATGCAATATATCGCAAGGAAAAAATATTTCTAATGTGATAAATATTCCTAGAAAGATGTGATAACAAGGTGTATCATGAGAAAATGTTTTTTGGTCTTGTGATATATGGCGTAAATAAAAATTTCACACATGATAAAGAGCTTTGGGACTGTGTGATTAAGAGCAAAGACAAAAAAAAAAATAAAAAAAAATCAATCTAAATAAAAAACTTATCACAAGGGAGTAGATTTCAGGCATGCAATACATCACATGAAGACAAAATTTCCATGTGACATATTATATGGGGAAAAAAAATGCATGCAATAGAGAAAAGAGATTGCATGAGAAAAAAATTCTCATTTGACAAAGAAAGGGGATAAGAAAGGAAGTGAAACTTTCCAAGTATAAAGTATCACAAGGAAATGTTTTTAGGATATGTGACATGTTGCATCAAAAAATATTTGTCATGTGACACATCCAAAAATAAAGAAAACATTTTTGTGTGGAACATTGTCGAAGAGAAGAAAGAAAAAAGGTAAAGAAAAGTAGGATGAATATAATATTAATTAGAAGTTGAAGAACAAAATTTATTTTGGCTATAAAATGAGAAAATTAGCTCCAAATAAAGTGAATTTTGGTGGCTAAGTACATAGTGTTAATGCCTACAAAAGTTCTAGTGAGGGCCACTAGCCAAATTTGCTTCAATTTACTAGAAATGACAAATTAGAGGATTTTGAAGAATATGGTGGCACTCTTTGAAAAAGGCCTTATTATTGATGAAATTTTTACAATGAGTCCAAGAAGTAAACATGAAGATACCTAGTTGGAATTTTGGCTACATTCCAAAGACTTTGGGGTGGATGTGCTAAAACTAAGCAAATTCCATTATTTTGGGCCACTTTTAGGGGTTTTCTAAGATCGTTAGAGTAGGAAATGGGATTTAAATCACAACTTTGTAAGAAATTATTCACTAGAAATTTATCTCCTAAGAAATCTAGACAACCTTATCTTGCTAAAAATTTTCATAGTTTCCCTCCATTTCTAAGATGCAAATTTTTTCTAAAACTTCCATCTAGAGAAAATGTAAATATGACATAGTTGAATAATTCATATTGATGTAGATTTTGAAGGAGGCATTAGATGAAAAATCTAGTAATTATTGTATTTTCGCAATCAAGGATACTATATATGCCTAATATATAACATTTCCTGGTTTTTTATGGATTTTCTTCTATTGGTGGTAGAATGTTTCCTCTAAGCTAGATTACAACACTGAAAAGGGGCACAACTAAGAAAAATGGAAATTTAAAAGAGCCATAACTTATAGCTTAAAATTAAAAATGAGTCACAAATATAATCATTAGAAGCTAAGTCAAATAAGCTTATATTTTAAGGAATATAACACATATTAGTGCATTAGTGTTTTTTCATGAATTAAGAGGAAGAAGGACCTGTAGTTTAGTTAATGAACAAGTTTACAATATGAACAACTCTAACAATACTTGTTTCATGCACATTTTTGTAGAATTAGGGGTACATGAAGAATACATCTAGTTCCTAAATCAGGACTAGAGATATGTATGATAAAAACAATCTTATATCCATTTAGATGAAATTATAGAGTTTCATATCATCCTTTTGAATGTGGAAATTGGGTTGAATCAATGGACATAGAAGTATGATGGATCCTTTAGAGTTGGTTGACACAATGAAGATATTTTCAAAAGGAAATGTTGAGTTATAGAGTAGATAATGAAAGGTTGATGTAAGATTATGAGAATTGGAAACATATTAATACTCAATTGCTAGAGAGTATGAAAATTACAAAGAAAAATCAACAAGGAATGATCTAGCACAAAACATGCAAATAAATCCCTATCTCATGATAGTAGTGATGTTCATAGGGATATCTGCACTTAAGAAGTTCTAGTAGTATATCCACCTGGAAATTCAAACATAAGAGTGCGTGCATTCTCTAAATTAAATAACAACCCGAGTGTGTCCCTTGTTATACGTTAGAGGAGGAGGTTAAGATGGTGAAGCTTAGGTGTCGAGCATGAAAACATATATTTAGCTACATAATTATTCATTGAATATGGAAGAAATGGTTTCCATAAATAATCTTCAAGTGAAATATTCCATGTGGTAGGACCAATTAATGTAGGTAAATCATATTGAGGAAAAGATAATTTATTAGAAATAGTTCAAGAAATACTTCCAACAAAAATAATTGTTATCGCATTACTATGACAAGAAGATGTAAGAATTTTGTGAGTTTAATATAGGAAGCATGAATATCGATTAATATGAGAGGAAATTCTTGGAACTTCTAAGGTATGTGAATTTCATCAAGAATGAGAAGCTAAAAAGTTGGAGGTTATTAAGTGGGATGCCATCATTATACAAGGACAAAATCCAATTTAAGGAGCCTAAGACTTTAAAACTAGCCCCAAGGAAGGACAAATATTTGTATGAGTAGAACCAAGGGAGTACAACTTATCAAAAAACATGGGATGATAAGAAGAAAAGCAATATGGATGAAAAGAAGAAATTATTAAAGCCAAATTTTGCCAAGAAAATATCTAAATCATATTAGAAAGGATATCTACCACAAGGTGTACCTAAAATGATAGATTATTTAGGGTATAGGACAAGGTAACAACCCATAAATCATTGGGGATGTGAAAGAGACCACATGTATAAATTTTTCCTCATAAGGGAGATAGGATGAGGATTGTACATAACATCTAGGAAATTGATATCGTGGAGAACTTTGGGAGGAGCATGCCAATGATTTATGTATTCCTAGACAACAAATAACAATATTACCAATCCCACATGATTGAGGTAGAAGGAAAGATTGATAATCATCCCATACCTATTTCAGTTGATTTCTGAGTTAGTCGTAACTATATAGATCCTAATATGGCTAAAATATTTAAATTCAAGAAATGTAAGTGACGAGTGTCCAAATTGGAATCCTTTTAGCACACATTCACCACCTTTTTGAATATTTTTTTTCATATTCACACCATCTTATAACTCATTTTCCTTAGAACAATCCATTCATTACCACGGTACAATATTTCTCTAATAATATCATATTTAAGGTTCATTCTTATGTTAAGTAAAGAGACCACATTTTTATGCTAACTAATTATAATTCATGATATCAAGTCTCACCAGCACAACAGGTTGAGGATGGGCCTCGTGAGCAAGGCAATCCAAGATCAAACCTGGCGGAGGGGGGGGGGGGGGGTGTTGGTTGTGCCCTGTGTTATGGGGGAGGTGACATGCTAAAAAAATCTAGTCAGCTAAGGGTTGGTGTGGCCCAGAACAAGTGTGATTCGTGGGTGACTTTGATGGATTAGACTCCCCTGGGTTGCAGCTCCTCAAGCCATAGGTCAATCTTGGAGGAACACAAACAAATTAACAAAAAAAAAAAAAAAAACTACTGATATTTCATGAGAAATACTCCATACAAACTCATATAGGTACCCCTGGACTAAATAACAA
The DNA here is from genome assembly GCA_034641835.2 of Pinus albicaulis. Taxonomy (NCBI): domain Eukaryota; kingdom Viridiplantae; phylum Streptophyta; class Pinopsida; order Pinales; family Pinaceae; genus Pinus; species Pinus albicaulis. The sequence goes on from CM076584.1 coordinate 710,534,404, forward strand.
AGGATTTGGTTTATGTTTCTACAACACCACCAGCTTTTGTTAATGCATGCCCAAAATCACATTATTGCAACACCTCCAATATGTTGTTGATATAATGCAATCTAGTGGTGATGTCGCAATGTAAACACCCCAGATCACATTCCATCAAAACTTATGACACCTCATTTCTATAACACCTACAACACATCATTGATGCAACACCTTACCATTTTTGTAACACATCTAAAGTACTGATGTTGCAACACATCCAGAGTATTAATGTTGCAACACCTTGGCACACTGACAGTTGCAAGTAATTGTTTCAACTCTTTACCTACGATGCTACAACTATGTGGATAGTTTTCACAACACAAAAAAAGTCAACTAACAATTCCATAATTGTCACTTTTAAATTACCAGAAGAGGGATCAACCTCTTGATTAACCAACAATAGAAAAAAAAAAGGTGGGTTGTTATCCAGCATGGAGATCTTGATTGAAAATTATTTGACCTAACCTCTTGAGTGAGTCAGCAATTGCCCAATCTTTCATTATTTTTCTATTGTAATTGTAACAAAGGGAGAAAAACTTGAGAATCTAATATTCTCATGGATGTCCCCTTATTTCGTGATTAAATTAAGAAAATAATGCATTGTATAAATACACCACTCTACAAGCCAAGGGGAGGATAAGAATACTAGTGTAATTACATTTTTATTACTCATAATTTAAATGTCACTAGTTCCTATTCCATTTCAATTTTGTGTGTGTGATGTGTTGGTAATGTAGGTATTATACTACAAACTTAACAATTTCCTCGTTTAAAGAGGAAGGGCTCCCTCCTTATTCAGGTACTACCTATATGTTCATTAAGTTAGTTTTCTATTTTCATTCACATATCATTTGATTTGATTAATTACAATTTTTTCTAATTGTTAAAAACTGCTACAACTTGTTAGTAATTAAATATTTTTCTTAATGTTGTGTGTTTATTAGTTAAGTAGAGATTTACTTTGTTTTCCATATTCTGCAATATGATATTTGATTCAGCTTATTGAATCAAGTTTTCTATATTACAATTTTCCATCATTTTGGTATCCAATCAATTCATGTGAATTCATGTTACAGAGTTTTAGATTAAGCAGATAGATTGATCAAGTCACCTATTTACTTTTGCATTCATGTGTTTACTTTCCAACAAAGAGTGATTTACTTTAATTTCCATGTGTTTACATTCTTGCAAGTGTGCAAGTGTGATATTTCAATTCCTACAAGTGTGACATTTCAATTCCTACAAGTGTGAACCTTTCAATTCCTTCAAGTGTGGTTCTATTTACTAGGTGACTTATAAAATAACATTAAATATCAACTCTATAATACTTAAATCACATACAACCGCATTAGAACTTAACAAATTGTATTAGTATACATAGTTCATGATTGTACATAAGTTCCATATGAATGTTGGATCAATAATTAAATGTATAGTTTCTCATTTATCTTATAAGAATTTAGAAATTTATTAAAAACATCATCATTTGTGGCATCGTTTCCAAGGAATCGTAAATGATATAATAGTTTTTTTATTGCTTGATTTAATTTAGTTAGTATATTTCTTTTAGAATCTCGGTGTGATGTGTTCTTATTCAATATTTTCTACAAGGTAGTTTTTTTTAGAAAGTATATATCTTTAAATACACAAAATTAGAGATAAGCAATGTATATTTTTTAGCTCCACTAAATATCCCCATACAACTAATAATGCGGGATATTAATAAGAGTAAACTGAGAAAACTCATCCTAATTACTAAACTCCTACAACTGAGAGGAACCATGAATCTTCTACTCAAAGGCTTGAAACCATGCAAGCATCATCCTCTACCTCAATAGAAATCATATTCCCCGAAGGCTATCTAAAAGAGAATTTTATTTCCAAATAATTGATCTTTCTTGTCTCTCCCAAAGAACCTTTATAGAAAAAGGACATTTTTTAGGAGAATACGGCCACAAGAAAACACACAAAATGCTTATTACGGAAGATGCATCCGCCTTTTGATTCCCCATTCAAGAGTTAAATGAGGAAACTAATGTGAATAACATTATAGATTCAACCTTGCCCAATTTTCATGGCTTGTCCAGAGAATATCTGGACGCATTCCTCTTCAAGTTTAATGTTCTTTGAAGAAGTTATGACTAAGTATCAAATTCCTATAAATTAAAACTATTTCTCGCTACACTCAAGAATGTTGCATTACAAAGGTTCATGGTTATTTTCAGAGATAACATCAACACTTGGTCACAAATGAAGAAAATTCTTGAAGAAGTATTCATATTACTACAAGTACAAGTAATAGAGGGAAGAAATATTCATAATGACTCAGAATGAAGATGAAATCCTAAAATACTATGTTGAATTATTCAACTATAATGTGCAACGGGAAAGACAAGGATACTTGGATCCAAACACACTATGTGTCTTGTTGTTACATGAAATTCATGATGATTGTATTAAACTCTTAAATTTGATGGGTGTAGGAGATGCATCCAAGCAATTTTATGTTGACATTGTTAAATTGTGCCAAAGATGTTCTCAGTGAACATCAAAATCTAGCAGAGGATCGAGAGATGTATTGGAAAAAGTAAATAAGACTTCTAGTAATGGAGTAACCAAAGAAAAAATTGGGAACATTCCAGAAGGCTTCAAGACTGACACACATAGCTCATTGATATCTCAATTAGAGACATTACAAATGAACAAGAAAGGGTAGCAACCGAGTTATTTTTGTAATATTTTATCCAAAGTGCAGGATAGAGAACACAGTGAAAGAACACTCTTTGGATCATACTGAGGCTTGTCAAATATGTAGTGAGGACCATGCAACAAGAATATTTCCATCTCTTCCTAAACTAAAATATTTGTACTGGGAGGTTGATGAACTAAATCAATTTTGTTTTGTCTCCCAAAAGTGTCCATGGAAACGTAAACCTCGAGGTATGATTCAAAATCAATCATAATGTTATAATTTATGTTGGTATAACCTTTCAATGTAGTATTATTCTCTACCATGGAATCTACCCACTCAAACATGGGTGGCTTCTCGCCCAAACTAGATTTGGTAGCAAGGGTGAAGAAATCCATCCTTTGGGTGCCCTCAATAGGCCTTACTACAACCCCATATGCCACCTCTTCCTTCTCCTCAAATGTAATCATCCACATCAGCCCCTCCTCGGCCTCAACTTACTATACAACCAATTCCTAATAGAAATAATAGTAAGTAAGATCAACCAACACAAGTTGTTGGGCTTGCTACTTACCCACTTTCTTTATTTCTTCCCTAGGTTTTCTTGATATTCACCTTAGGTTAGGGAATATTATTAATAAACTAACTCTATTACAAATAGAGGATCTTAATGAGGAGGTTCTAAATGAAGAACTAGAACAGGTTCAGCATCTTGAAATCTTAAGAACTCATCAAAATTTCCTAGAACCATAAGTTCCTCCTTACCATGAGACATTGTACCTAGAAAACCCTATTATCCAACCTAAAATTAACTTCCTAGAACATAAAAATGTGTGGGTTCTCATATTGATATTTCAAGCCAATAAATATTTTTCTAACTATCACAAAGTAGTATGAGAACTGTGATTGAGGAGACTTGGTAGAAAAAGGAAATACCCTCAAACAATACATGTTATGGGAAAATTAGTAGATATGATGTCGAGGGGATCCTTGCTGCTAAATATTCAAGTCTTGGTAGCATAGTTATCAATGTGTCAATTAAACATATAGTTATTCCAAACACATTGATTAAAATTGGAGCCACTATTTATGTGATGACCCACAAAATAATGGAATTCCTAAGACTTTCAGGTCTTATTAAAACAAGCATAGTATTACAACTAGCTAGTTGATCCACTATCAAACCTAAAGGGATTTTGGAAGATGTAGTAATTCATGTGGATTCTTGGGAGTATCCTATTGATTTCATTTTGTTACAACCTAAATTTTCCCTCGGTAGATATCCTTTAATCTTAAGAATTCCATGACAGTACATTGCATATGCATATATTGGTTGTAGGTCCGACAATATCATGATTTATCGTAGGATTTACACAAAGAAACTCACCGTATATACTCCAACTAAGCCCGACATCAATATAGGAACTGCATGTTAAGTAGATGGAGAAGAAAGTGACGAGGAGGAATTCGCTCACCAAGTGCTTACTATATACCAATATCTCACCCTCATGGATAAAATGAAGAATGAAGAGATTGGTGATTTTATAGCTTCATCCTCATCACTTAAATTGTAGATTATCACTCATATGACATTGGATTATAGGATTGTATTGCCACAATAGATGAATCATCCTTGGAACATGATCCTCTTTTAAGTAAAATCATGAGTTAACTTTGGAAATTGTGGAAATAATCCCCATAAAGTTTTTGAAGGTTAATCCAGGGCTAACATAGTATCAGAGGGAACAATTGATTAATGTTTTACAAAAGTATAATGATTCTTTTTCCTAGGATAACACTAAAATGAATGGGATCCATATTGATTTGTGAAATCACCATATTTATATCAAAGAAGAATCCAAAACCATTTTCTAGCCTTAGTGATGAAAGAATCATACTCTCCAGAACATAGTAAAAGAGAAGCTTCAGAAATTAATTTCAGTTAAATTTAGTTACCCTATATCTAGTGGCCAATGGATTTATCTATTGTTAGCATGCCTAAAAATAATGGAACTTGGAGGAATTTTATTTATTATATAGAACTTAGTAATGCCACTTTTAAGGACCTCTTAACATTACCATTCATTCACCAAGTTGTAGACACATTAGTAGGAAAGAAGTATTCCCTTTTCTCGATGGGTTTAGAGGATTTAACCACATTTAGATTTCTCCATAACTCAAAGACAAAACCACATTAAATTGCATTTCGGGGGGGGGGGGGGGGGGGGGGGGGAATTTCCTATTATGTTATACAATTTGGGCTTTATAATGTTCTTGTGACTTTCCAACAAGTTGTGATTGGGTTATTTTATAAAGAAATTCACGAATATGTGGAAATTTACATGAATGATTTTACAACCTATGTTGATGAATTTCAGGTGCCTTTGGCTAATTTAGGAAAGGTATTTAATAATATGTAAGGAATTTCACATAACCCTTAGTAACAGAAAAATTCTTAATGATGTTAGTTGAAGGGATTGTGTTAGTGAATCATATTTCTTCAAAAGGCACAAGAGTAGACCCACCAAAGATAAAGGTAATGTTAAAATTGCTAACTCTGTGAAAATTGCTTTCTTGAAAATTTTACAGAAATAACTTGACCTTTATCTTTTTTTTATTACTAAATATGTTGTATTTATGTTGACATATAATTTCCAACATACGTTTAAGAAATTAAAAAAATATTATCGAAAGCTTTCATCTTAAGAGGCCCCAATTGATCCCTTCCATTTCATATATCTACAGATGCTTTGGATACTAGTATTGGATATGTATTGGGAAAATGAGAATATCGTCATCTATATGTAATATAATTTATTAGTAAAAATATCTCTCCCACATAATTGAATTACATGGTAACAATTTTTTTTATTGTAATGATTCATTTATAAATAAATTTTGGCATTATATAATTGGATATCTTGTGATCTTGCATATTTATAATGCTATTATTAGGTATCTAATGAATAAATCAATTACTAAGGGTAGGGTGAATAGATGGTTTTTAATATTGAAATAATTTGATATAACCATCATAAATAAGCTGACAAAAGACAATTTCATAGCAAACTTCCTTTCTAGTCTTACCAAAAATTAAAATAAGCCACATATCGAAGATTTTTTTCATGATGAACATCTTTTGACAATATCTAATAAATATTCGTAGTATTTAGATATTGCTAACTATTTGGATATAGTAAAGCTCCAACCTCACCTATATCCAAAGGAATGATAGAATATCATCAAGCAAAGTTGGAGGTTTTCATGGATTTATGGATGCCTCTTTTACAAAGGACGAAATCTTTCTATCAGACATTGTGCAAGAGAGGGTGCGATCCATGATATATTAAATATTTGTCATAGTGGTGCTTGTGGAGGAAAATTTGTAGATAAGAGGACCAATTATAAAGTACTCCTTCAAGGGTACTACCGGACCTCAATTTTTGAGATTAAAAATTGCATGTAAAAATATGTGATAGCTTCCAATGCATGGGATGGCCAATCCAATAAGATGAAATTACATTACAAACATAGCTAGAGATAAAAACACTTGAGAAATGGGATCTTGATTTCATTGAACCCATCATCCCTCCATCTTGACGGAACTCTTACATCCTATTCTATGGATATTATGTTACAAAGTGGATGGAAGCAAAGGCACTTCCAACAACAACATAACAAGTAGTAGCCAACTTTATCTATGGGGAAATATTTTCCAAATTCAGGGTACCATGGGAGATTTTAAATGATGAAGGAATACAATTCACTTCAATATTCATTAATGAAATCATGGAAACATACAAAATAAAACATAGGGTGACAACACCATATCTTCCAGAGGTCAATGACCAAGTTAAAGGAACAAGTAAGATAATTGAGGCTATCATGACAAATATTGTTCAACTTCACCTCAAGGACTAGGCAGATAGACTTATTGAAGCATTACATGCCTACAAAATGACATGGAAAAATACCATTGGATGAACTCCATAGGATCTAGTATATGCAAAAATACATATTTTACTGATAAAGATAAGGGTACATACCTTGAGGATAGAGGTGCAACTTGGCATGAACTTATATGAAGAGAATTAGTAGAAATTGTCAAAATAAATGAGCTAGATGGACTTTGTCAAGCTACTCAACATCAAATAGTCATTATTCAACAAGAAAAAGCTCGGTGGCATGAAAATTTCATAAAGAAGAAAAGATTCAATGTTGAAGATTGGGATTTGGTTTTCAACTCAAGATTTCAGGACATCAAAGGAAATTTTTGTACATGTTTTCTTGGGCCATACAAGATCATGTTGTAGGGATTAATACATGGGTGGTGGACAGAAACCCTACCAGGTTTCCCAAAACCTAGGGCAGATGGAATCAAGGGACAAGAAACCATTAAAAGATACATGCAGGCATATCAAGTTAATCTAGAAATTAACAAAGCAATTGAGAGATATTACATGTTTGTCTTTCGCATAGATCCACTGAATTTTTCAGTGTTATGGAGGAAGAAACCTTGACCTGCTCTCAAATCAAAACCTGCACATAGAAAATATGCCAATTAATATCCACAACATATAAAACTTTAATCAAATAAATCTGTCAACATATAATTACATGTAGATTTAGCATGCATTAATGATAAACATTCGTCTCTCCATTGAATCAACATATACAGAAATAACGTGTCGATATCATCACATAGACAAAAAAATAGCAGATCTATATCATCATAAGTGATAAGAATGATTACAACCATGATTTTTGTATCAAATCTTCCCTTATCTCCTAGCTTCTCTCTATCTCTCTCTCAACTACGTGTCAACAACATAACAATGCTCAAATTTTGATCCCAATTACTTTGGACTAGCCTCCAATTTATAAGCAATAAGAGGCTCAATATTTGCCAATTTCTTCAAAAGTTTCATTCGGGCAAAAGCTAGATGTTTCCTATGCTTTATTTCTCTTTTCTCCTTCATGGGCTTATGTTAAGATTAGAAATTTCCTTTGAAAAATCTAAGGTGGATATTTCCATCTTTTTGGCATTGACATTAAGTGTAATATGGAGTGTCAGTTAGTCAACTCGCATTTTTACCTTCGGAATCTCATAAAAATCTAGTAATGCTTCCTTTTAGGAAAAAGAGAGCATTAACCTGGGGATTAACACATATTTTTGGGTCATAAATCGTGTTAGCACGCGGAGTGTATGTTTTTTGGGTGTGTTACCCTGGAAAATAGGCTTGTAACTTATGTTTTATTCCATTCCAAAATTTTCTTCTCCTCTGAGTTGGTGAGGAGGTCATCTCATATATAATAGATGCTCCCTAAAGTGTGAGGTTAGGGAATAAGATAATGGCCTAAATACTTTACAAAATCTAGCTGAAGAGAGAGAGGATCAGAGCTTGCAAACTAAGGGAGACCTAAAATCAACAATATATGTGACAATACATAAACATGTTCTGAGTCGTGAATTCCCATGATTAGTATAAAAATTAGAGTGATGTCGAGAAAAGTTATGACTGTCATGTCCATTGATAGGCACAATGTGGAAGCTTGTCATAATATGATCAATCTGATGATTTGTCTTCGAAAACAATAATCACAGCTTGGGAGAGTGTTATGCAGAATTATGGATTACGGATAAAACACATTTCCTAAATGTGGTGCTATGCATTTAGAAAAACAAATTAAAGACTTTGCAGACACTTTTACTAAGAGTAAATAGACACACAGAAACATGGAGAAACTTACTTGGAGTCCAAGCGCTTCCTATTCTCCTTCTATCGCTCTTGTTGTAGCTTCCAATCCAACTTTGATCGCCAGAATAGTTCCTACAAGTATGAACACTAAACAGCAAAGAGATTGAAATATACATATGGATATTTACTTTAATCAATTAAATAAATGAAACATGAAACATATACATCGGCTAAGAATCCATAATATAAAAGATAGAAGCTTATACAGATACACATGTGGGAAAGTGAGCAGCAATATTTATTAATGGATAGAAGGGGGAGGTTACAACCAATGGTTGATTTGATGTCACCAACTCTAGAATCATCCCAGCCTCATCACAATGAACATCTATCCAGCAACATATCACTCAAATCAAACACTCAATTGAGAGTTCAACATAGTTTATCTACCAAATTTCTTCCATCTCAAGCACCAGGATCTGTACTCAATTTATAGATTAGATGAAGGTAGTTTCACAATCAATGAATTTCTAATAATAGGAAATACATGTTCCCAAGCTCAGAGGTGTTGAATGGACACATGGATTCAAAGTTTGACACATATGGAATCTTCTAGAAGGCACTGACTATGTGGAGATTCCATAACATTGAGAATTTCGCTCCCAGTTGAGCAACACACTCTTGAGTGTCGAGAAATGATTTTCAGAGCACCCTTAAATGGAGGTAACTGCATATGAAAATAAATTAGTCCCTTGAGAGGTTGCGTTGGCGTGCTCATAGGTGATATAACATGTACTTCAAACCTTGGAAACCTTGCAATGGAAGTCATGGATGATTTGTTCTTGTTCTTTCTCTTAGGGAATGTAGCAACTGAAATGATAGGGGATGATAGATCCTATTCATTGATTTGGGGGATGATGTCCTGTTTAACCAGGTCATTGGGAATGGTGCCTAAATTGACTTATAACAATTGTCCCCTAAAGCATGAAGTCAGAATAATAATAACAATATTTTTTGAATGAGATGATTTACACTGTGATGGGTTGGATCTGAGGTGGAGTAGTGACTTGCATCAATCTTACAATACATTACATCATGATATATCCTCTTGATCATGAATTGCTGAGAGAAGGCATTCCCATGATCAGCACATAAACTATCTAATAACATGTACATAGTGCAGAAATTCGTCTACATTGGAATGTTGCCCAATACATACATGCCTACATATATAGGTCCATGTTAGGATGACCATCTGTATGTAAAGTCACCATACAGATGATGTGTACTACAATCCTAAAATCATAACCCGGATGGCTGAAACTAGCTCTAGGGTCTTCTTTTCTCGTTCACTTGATTGTTCGGATACAAGTTTAGCCATGTGAATATATGATTTATAGTAAAACATGGTAAGACATTGTTTGATTACTAGCTAATGATGTGAGTTGTTAACAAACATGAGAGAACCACCATTAATGTCAATGGATCTCAAGGTACTGCAGTACATTTCTTAAGGCGTGAATAGATGATTTGATGTCAAACACCAAACAAAATCCTTTGGTCAAAAGTCCGGAAGTGAGGATCTTGTCGATGTTGTAACAAGCCTCATGGTAGTGGAAGATGATGTTTCTAAGTAAACTTCTTGGATGATGATTTTACGTCGATAGGAAGTCACTTTATTGCGAAATGGGAGTCACTGATTTCGGGGACAAAGTATGAATTGATATAGCAACGTTCATGGATGACTATCATGAGAATGAAGGTTTATGAGTATTGCAGAAGGATGAGTATTCACTGGATGACTTCTCTTGAACATATCGGCAACACTAAGATGAGTTGGTAGCATTGACCCAAAACTAAAGTGAAGGTATGATGAACCATAGGTATGAATGAACTATCAAGAAGATTAACCAACCCAAATAGTCATAGTGATGGAGTGAAGTGTCATGTTCAAGAGCGACCTGCTACTGTAAAAAGTTATGTTCACTTTCCCAAATTTTCCCCGGTCATTTGTCGACTAGTACCTCTTTATTTTTTAACAAGCTTGAGGAGGATAACATATGCTTGATCTATAATTCAACCCTTCGAGCGAATAATGTATCACTATTTAATAATTTAATGAGTCAAGCAATGAATGAAACTCGATTCTTGCCATGATATACAAGCTCGTCGCTATTTTATGTTTTAACGAGCCTAACGATAGTGACAACTTAGTTCAGAGAGTTTGAAAAAGAGGACGAAAGCAAACTCCATAAGTAATTTTTTGTAAAGTTGTCGCTCAGATCCGAAAAAGTGTAAAATAATATTCGAGAGAACATCCTAGCCATGTTTGACTAAGGCATTCCTTTTTTGTAAATAATCTATCTTAGTTCAGAAAAGGTTTAAACTTATACTGAATAGATATCAATTCATTTACTTTTACGAGCTCGAAAAGAAAAGTGCTCAGAAATATTTTCACATTATCGGAGTTTGAAAAGAGCCAATGAAGACTCCAAGGGTTCCTTTTTTGCTGTTATCAAAGCTCAAAAAAGAGATAAAAGTGCGCTTCAAGTCCTTTTTCATTTTTAACAAAGCTCGAAAAATAAGGATAAAAGTATGCTTTGGGGTCAAATCATGCTTGAAATAAATCTACACGACTAATCTACTCATTAGTTGCAAAACCTGTTCAGAACAAAATCAAATGGATTAAAAATACCCGTTTCATGATAAAATTAGAATAAAACCATAGTCACAGCAATAAATATGATGTGAAAATAATCAAATGACTAATAAAATAGTTTTACTTTTCATTTTTACCGTTTGAAAGTTATCATTTTCATTTTGGAGCTCTGAACCTGTTTTTTCCCCCGAATTTTAGTCGTTGATTGCGATCAATTCTGTGGATGGTTTTCATCGCCGTTTGATCCAGGTTGGTGCCATAAACCCTCTCTTTCTTTCAGTAGTCAATTCATTTCCTTTCATTGCAAATTTTTAGGGATTTGGGCTCCTTAGGGTAAATTATTTTTCCAAAGAGGGCAACGCACCCTTGAGCATCAAAAACTGCATTGTGGAGCACCTAAATTGAAGCCTAGGTGCATATGCAATGCATTGTCCCTTGTTCAAGACATTGTTTGGCGCAATTCACATTTTTTATTCTTGCATTGTATCCAAAATTTGCCTAATTTTTTGCATGAAAAGGAGTCTAATGAGTCTTATGGTTATGTTTCAGGATTTCATTGGACTAGAATGACGATTACTTGGAGAGAAAGAGGGAAGGAAGAACAAAATATGATTTCCCTAAATGATCCAGGTACAGTAAGAGCCCTAATCGATTGTGGGTTATTAAAGTACTTTCGCTTGTCAGGGATGAGGCAAAAAATATAACTCTTTGATTTCTTAGTTTGAGCATGGGATCCGGCTATTGAGGAATTTCACATTAGGAACAAAGCGGTTCCTATTACAGTGGAGGATGTATATTTTCTTATAGGCTTGTCGAGGCTTGCCCATTTGTATCTCAGTGTCTGCTCTCGGAGGAGAGACAGTGACAGACTATGTTTTGCAATATTGCTATCCAGGAGCAGAGCCAAGCAAGGATGGGAAAATAAACATCCATGAAATTCGTGTTTTGCCTTTGAGAACCATTATTTTCACGATTTCAAAGCTTTCCGGCACCATTACACTACATTTAGCGAATATATCATATATGCAGTATGTGCTAGAGTGTATGGAGCCAACAATATTCAATTGGTATGAAGCTGTACTTTATCAAATAAAAGAACAACTGAACAAGGCAAAGGGAGGAAGGAAGAAAAACTTCAATTATGGTTCGATCCTTATTTCATTTTCCTTAGAGTACATTCCACTGATGTAACTTGACCATGTGACACTTGGTGTGTCTAATCCTAGAGATCCGAGGATGCAGAGATGGGTAGAACTAATGGCTAGGCATGCAGGCCAATCGTCCATTATGTTCTCGAATGAATTCTTCGCCTGGTTCAGGTGACAAGTTATCTCCATCAATGAGTATGCATACATAGGGGCAATTTCCATGGAGATCCAGACTTAGCTTTACCAGAAGGCGCTCAGTGGGGTGCAATAGGTAAGAATGTTTTTACCATGTTTTTTATTTTTATAAGGTTTATACAATTTTTTTGTATTTTTATGTTTTCCCAAGACTAAAATAAAGCTTTAATGTAATGTAGATGTTGGTCGAGTTCAACCAGTGGAGGAAACAGAGCATTGAGCAGATGATCCGACAGAGAGAGCTGTTAGGAGAGCAGTCCTTCAGGATTTAGACATGGTTGAGACTTTGTCTGAGCTTCAGCAGCATAAAGAGGGATTGACCTTTGAGATTCCATATTTCTAGATCAAAGAGTTACCCATGTGACTGCAGCACCATACTATAGGAATTCATAACCACTGGATGTGGTTACTGCGTAGGATAGCTAGATCTATAACATGTTACCATGAGCATCACTAGTTTACTTTTGACATGTTGCATAAATTTTGAGGTCAGATGACCAATGAGGGTTACAGGTCATGAATTCAATACCCCATTTTGAAAATGGTCCCACATAGACAACAAGATGCATTGGTGCTGGTGGTTTGCAGATTTTATAATCAAATATCGAGCACGCATGACAAATTCTGATCGTGAGGATGCAGTCGTGAAATATTGTAGGCCAAAAGTAACAGGAGCGGAGTATCTTCTTCGTGGTAGCGTATCCAGACAAGTGTCCACCACAAGCCCCAACATGACAATCATTTAAAACCTTTTCAGCCTCCTCATGAGCGAGGAACCTTCTTAAAATTGTATCGACACCACGAAGATAAAGTGTATCGTCGATGATCAGATAATCTTTAGCTTGGTATCAAATATGTCACTGGTTAGAGTGAGAGTTATCAGGCCAAAAATTCTGGGTCTGGAGATAATGATAAAATACCCATACCAAGGATCAGATGATCTGATCAGAAACAAAGAATCATTAGGAATAGATGGTTCTGACGTAGTAGCAGCACCATCAGAGGGAAGGTCACAAAGAAGCTCGGCCAAAACTAAAGACTTCTTTGACTTGGCTTTGATGAATTCTAAATCAAATTCCTACAAAATGACAATCCATTTTGAATACTTTCCCCCCAAAAATTGACGTGATAAGATATAAGTCATGGGGTTGCAATCTGAAATGAGAATGATATTTTGGAATAGGATATAGTGGTGAAATCTATGGACAGCTTGAACAGCGGCCAAAGCAAGATTTTCTATGCACGAATACTTCACTTCCGTATCATTAAAATTACGACTCAAATAATAGATTGGATGTTCTATCCCATTTTATACTTGGACCAATACCATAGCGATGGTCGTATTAGCCGCGATGATATATAAGAAATAATCACTCTGATAATTGGGGGGGTGCATTAATGACACCCAGATAAGAGTATCCTTAAAAGCATCAAAAGAAGCTTGCGAAACTTAGTCCCAATGGAAGGGAATCCCCTTTTTCAAGAGCCGAGTAAATCCTTTAGCCATTTCGGCATAGTTGGGTATGAACCTCCTTAGGAAGTTAGCCTTTCCTTGAAGTTTCTGTATCTAAATTAAATTTGATGGCACAGACAAATCAAGAATGGTCTAAACCTACAATGGGTCAATTCGAATTCCTTCTTTTGAGACGACGAATCCAAGGAAACGACCAGAACCAACACAAAACACACATTTATGTGGTTTGAGGCGTATTGTGTAGTGTCGGCAGCATAAAAATATGGCTCTCAAATGCATCAAGTGATCAGTCCAATTTCATGAATGCGTGGATAAATCGTCTAGATAGGGTTAAACAATGTGCTTGACGTCATTGAAAGCATAAACCATTTCTCTCTAAAAAGTGGCCTCGACGTTCTTTTAACCAAGTGTTAGTTTCCGATATGAAAAATTTCCCTAGGGATAGATGAATGTTGTCTTATATTGATCCTCTAGGCAGATATTGATTTGATTGTAGCTAGAAAATCTAGCCATGAATGAAAATATTTCACATCTAGCACAATTGTCAATAGTCTGGTCGATAAACGGAGTAGGATTGTTGTCTTTTGGACAAGCAAGATTGACATCTCGATAATTGACACACACTCTGATGGTTCCTTGTTTTTTCATAATAGGAACAATGTTGGAAACCCACTCAGTTAGCGGAATAGGGTAAATGAAACCAGCACCCAAAAGTTTTTCAAATTCTGCTTTAATGGAAACGACCTTCTTCAGATGAACATGACGAAGGCATTGACATACCGACTTGACATCAGGGTACATATTAATAGTGTGTTCAATGATACTAGTATCTATTCATGGCATTTACTTTAAGACCAAGAAAATACATCATGGAATTCACGAAAGAGAGAGTGATATGTTTCGAGTTCTATTGGAGTACAAGATATGCTGACATGAATATTTTCTACAACTCCAGGTTTGGTCGAAATATCGATAGAAATGGTTTCTTCAATATTTGACAAATTTTGCTAGGAATCGATTGCATTAATAGGAAAAGAATTCAATTTTTTTTTTTTTGATTGATGGGTGATATAATTCACTAAGATTATTTTATTCATAATTAGGAATATGGGAATGATGATGATAATATTCCCATGGTTCTCCTTCCGATATCATAGTTTCCAAAATATTCTCATCTGTTAATAAAGTTGAGGAAAAAGGATCAGATGGAGTACCAAAATCTAAGGAACGATCAACCCAAACAACCGGTGACGATTATTTCGGGTTCACCGCCCAAGCCAGATAGATTGATTGCTATGCCAGCTCAATAGGGCTGGGCAACAGAAACTCATCCAATGTAACAATTTCAGAATCACCCGTACTCTTCCTTAAGCCAGATGGAGTGGAAGAGATCATGTAGCAGGTCTCTATACTTGCGATTTCTGCCGACGTTGCAGGTGGCGGTAATGAAAAGGTTCCCATCAGAGTGGAATCCTTTAAGAGTCCTACACCAATGTTTTAAAGTGAGATTTGGGGTGTGTGAATGAACGAAACACTTCCAGTTACCTATGAAGTGGAGGCAAAGAAGGAAATTTGATTGATGACTGTGATAGAACCTTGATATGGAAAGGCGATCATTCTATAATATGTAGAAATGATGGTAGTCATAGCATATAGCCATGGCCTGCCAAGTAGAATATTGTAGTCAAGGGGTCCGTCAATGACCTCGACATCAACATTCACTATTTTTCCCCCTAGTTCTACATGCAGGTTATTGATAATACTGCAAGGCTTATGTATGTCCATCGAAATCCTTCAACATCGTTGATGATTGAGATAGGCATGGTGAGCCAAGTGACTTCCAATAGTTTAGAGACATAATTCATGTAGATGCCCCCTCATCAGTAATAGTACGATGAAAAAGGTGATTGAGAAAATTTACTTGGATGGAGAATGCCAATTATACTAGTAATTGTGGCACATAGCCCGTATGATTAAAGACTATGAGATTAGAATCAGTCTAATCAATTCCACCAATAGCTAAAAATAATGCCTGTTTCTGGGAGGGAAAATTTTGTAATACCTCAAGAGCTGACATAGCTGAAGGGGATTGAACCAAATTTTCAACTATATTATAATTTTGAGTAGCTCTTGCTCGAGGATTATATGTCGATTTATGAACAACTCCCTTCGGTGGCTTGATTGTCAATTCAAGAATAGAAGGTGATGATACCGATTCCATAGACGGATTCATGGTCGAGGTAGTAGGTTGATCAGTGGCCTAAATATCGTAATATTTATTATGTGTTGACACCAAAATATATATTGATGGCTTTGTGATAGATAGCATCAACACTTGGGAACCAGAAGCTGGATCTGTAGCAACCAAATTTATGTTCGGATTCGAAAACGAATCTGTCAACACAGCTGACGCATGTGAAGTCTTAACCATTTTTGAGACTTTAGCACAGTGAGTACAATCCCGAACAAATTGTTCCTAATTATATATTATGCATGGATAATGAGGTTTCCTATTTCTAGATGATTGATCAGATGATCTTTCCTGCAGGTTAGAAGTTTTCTTTTTCTTTGATTTCCCTTTTTTCTTACTTTCGGGTTGCTTGTCACTTTTTCCTTTGTCAAATGACATGAAATTGATTTCGGAAGAAGGTGTAGGATTAGATGCAGTAGTATGATGTTTTCTTGTAGTACCGATCATACCGTCTCCAGCATGAGAGTCCTTTGATGGAGGAGGAACAATAAAATTAGATCTCGGCGCATTAGGAATTTTCTCGTAGAGCGTGCTAGACTGAGTATAAATCAAGTCTAAATATTGGGCATGAGAAATAACTTGCTCTTTAGCGATGACGCCACCCTTAGCCATATCCTCAGTTATATATGGTAACAGGGACTTAATAAACCACTCAGCAAGGAGTTTATTAGGAACAAATGTCTTAACCATTCTACGACAACGACACCACTCATGAATATGATCATAATTGTGAGTAGCATTAGTCTATTTAAAATTAGTCAAGAGTTTTGTTCCAGTTTCATATCATATGGGTAACTGGAAGTGAGTCAAAAAGACAATAGCTAGGGCAGTGAAATTATCGAAAGAAGCTCTAGGTAACTCAATGTACCATTTTGCAGTCGGACCAGTGAGCATACACTGGAAAAGACATAGCCGAACAGAGTCATCATTCAAGGAGTTTGATGAAAACCATAAATAATAAGTCATAATATGAGTCGACGGGTGTTCCCCAGGGTTTCCATTGAACATAGGAATATCTGAGGGTAATTTATGGGGTATGAACGACCACCAAGGAGCATAGTTCATTGGATCATTTATGAGTCAATTTAAATCTAGCAACTCTAAAGTTGCAACAAGGGGCGAATTTCGATTAAAGTCAGGTTGAGCATAGCCAAGGTATGATGGAATTGCTTCAGAAACAAGCCTTTGAGCACTAGCATAAGGAATCTGTTGCTAGTAACCCAGATAGAGGTTTCTTTGATAAGAAAACGCTTGAGGATTTTGTTGACCAAAACCTAGGTACGATACTTGTTGAAATGAAAGTTGAGGCATTTGCGCCTGTGGCTGCCAAGGGGTCTTTCCACCAATGTTATAACCTAAATTAGAATAACTTGGATTCGGTTGAGGATAGGTATAACTTGTTTGTGGCTATGTCATCCCATAATATGGTAGTCCAGCTTGTGAATAAATGATTCCGGGTACAGATTGTTGTAAATTGGCCAAAGGATTTAGAGTCTGAGGGCCCAATACTTGAGGGTATTGAGTTGAAGGACCTGCCTGAAACGATTTTTGTACAACAGTTTGAGTCTGTAACCGAGGTAAATATGTATTAACAAGTGGAAATGATGTGGGTGCAATAGGTTGAACAGGTTGATACCAGTGTACAACCATTTTTGGTTGGATAGGCAGAGTGGGATGCCATTGAAAAACATTAATTTCGACATTAGGTTGACCAAAAAATGATGGAGTACTATCAAAGTGGGTGACCATAGGTTTCCCCCCAGCATGAGGAGTATAATAAGATGGAAATATTTTTCTCCAAATGCAAAGAGTCTAGTTGAGATTGTACTGGAAGGAATAGACCTAAATGGACCATCTTGATATTGCCCTGATGATGGATATAAAGGATCAAGGCATTCAATACTCACTATAGGTTTACCAGTTAGAATAATAGATGATGACATTGGTGAAGTCCATGGGTTTGAAGATGTACCAGAGAAAATTCCAGATAAATATTTATAACCTGATGGGACCAAAGGGCCACCATGTAAACATGACTCTCGTGAAGTTGTGAACACCGACGGGGTAGCGAGAGCAGGTTCTGATGCAGTCGGAACAGTTGGTTCAGGCATGGTTACTTTACAAAATGTATACCCTTTTGAATCGACGAGAATTTGAATACGAACAGGATCAACAAAAGTAGAGGTAGGTGATTGAGGAAAATAATCGTACAGGTAAAGATCCTCCCCAAAATGGGTTGGAGTTAAAGGTGTTTTGTCTTGTGGGATTTCTTCAATTGAAATTAAACTAGTTGGAAGGATTTTTCCATCAGGCCCAAATTATATTTCAGGAGGTTGACTGCGCGATATGGGAGACTCAATGGATATAATAAATTGTGGGGTGACCAATACAGGAACAACTTCTGGTCTTTCGACTTCGCGATGCAGATTTTCTGGAAGAAAAGAGACAGGATCTGGATCAATTTCTAGTTGAAAAATGTCAGTTTTGAGAGGTATGGTCTCATTGATTGGATGGATCGTGACCACGGGTAGCTGTGAGGACTTCGTCTCGACAATAGTAGATGAAGCAAGATTTGTAGAAATAACTTGTATCGACTCTGGTATATGGGAAGATGATGCTTCACCAGAGGTACTAATGGTACTGGTTTCATGATTTGAAAATGGTCTAGATAACTTGTATGTCTTTCAAGGGCCTACCACTCAGTTTAAATTAAAATGATCTAGCTTGTGCTTGACAATTTTGCAGAATTATTTACTTGAAAGTGGTGTATGAATTTTTATTGTTTATGTGTCTTAAGTTCATTTTTTCTTGCTGAAATTTAACATGTATGACAAAAACATAATGCAAAAAATAATCATTCAAACACAACAACAATTTTAATCTAGGATTTCACTCGAAATCTCGTGGGCTACATCTCCTTTGAGCTTTGTCATCATGACTCAGCTCTTTGGGATTATGGTAAGTGTTTTTAAAAGTAAATAATTAATTCCAATGAATAAAAAAATGATCCAAAGGACTGAAAATACCATAAATATCCCTCAATTGGTTGTCCAAACTCTGAAAAATAGCTTTAGGCTCTTGTTGACACGATTCCTTCTCTCAGCGCACTAAGCTACTCTGAGCTTCTAAATGGCATAAAATCCCTAAGAATTTTGTTTCTGTCACTGAAACCACTACTTATGTATCCAATACACATCATACATCAAATAAAAACTGATAAATTTCTCAAATTGAAAACTGCATTCCCATAATAGGCTATCCTCCACGGTTTGCCCAGGGCTGCCCAAAACTTCACATATACTTTTAGAGCTCTATAAGTTTTCAAAATGTTTTGAAACCACTTGCATTGGTTCCAAAATGACTGAAAATGTCAATATATAGTTTTTTTTCATCAAAAATGGCCTCCGACTGCTCCGGTTTTGCCTCAATCACCTATTGGCACCTCGTGGCACTAGGGTTAATGAAAACGTCTCTGCTAAGTTTTAGACTTCTAAAAGTCTTTAAAAATAGCTGAAACCTCTGTAAATAGATTTAGAATGATGTTTTCAGTCAATAATGACCACTGGTTCATTGCAAATGGTCTCAAACAACTCTTTCTAAGCCCTTCATTGTTGCTGGAAAAATTTGGCTCTAATGACCCCTGGAACTTTACTAAAGCTTTTCGGTCTTTAGAATTTATCTACAGGCTCTAAAAACCATCTCATCAGATTCTGAACATCTAAATTTTCCAATTTAGACTATTTAAACTCTGTAAAATGGCTCTAGCTCCCCTGGCTAGGCCTCAAACTGATTTTGTCTCATGGTGGCCATGACAGCTCCTTCATCTTCCCTGAAACAAAAGCTACTGAAGATCACCTCTGTTCGACCTGAAAACCTATTCCAAAGTGCTCAAAAGGTTGAAGAGACCCAAAATTGACTAACATTTCCTCCAATTTGGTTCAATAATGAGGGAGTTATGGCTTTTTCCAGAAAAAAGCCCAATGTCACTAGAAAACCCCACAAAATGTGGAAAAACTGTTAGTTATGGAAAAAGTTGGATAAGTCTGCCCAAAATGGCGTGCTCCTCCAAAAGTTTTGGTTCTGTAACCTATAAATTTAAATGCTGGTTCGGTATGTGAACACACAACATTTTCCGCCACATAAACCGTTAACCCATCGGTCGCATTAAACTTGAATGGTGGCCACAATTGTTAACGGTTAGTCAACCGCCTCCACTCCTGCGGGTAATGTTTAAGCGCCTGGTCTTAGCCCTCCAGTTGTGTGGGGTTAGTTAATGTGGGGGCTAGCCCCCTTTGCCGCTGGAAGAATTTAAAACAACATTCAAATAGTGGCGAAGACCTTTAGTGGTAAGATCTACCACGTAGCTTGAGCGGTCAGGCGTGGCATTTGCGGGAAGTGGGTCTGTGGTTAAAATCCTGCCAAGTCACAAAAATTTTTACACGCCCAATATTCCACCAGCCTGGGGCATGTGGCGGCCTCTAGGCTTGCCACATGACACCCTTTAATTGGCCTAATTTCAAAAAGTCAAACCACTGTTGAATGAGAACCTGCCACTTGGAAAAGTCTGATTAGCTTGAATGGAATATTTTGGGGAATATTCCAAGGAAAATTCTCGAAATATTCTCTGGAATATTTTTTTTTTGATTTTTCCAAAGTTTAAAAGTCAAACTTGGTCAACTAAATTTTGGATTTTACTGGATATTTCAAACCTCAATAACTTTTGCGTATGACCTCGGTTTTGAGAACCGTTCGTGGCACCAGAATCGGAGTGATGAGACCGTTTCGGTCGTTTATATTGAAACCAATTTTGAACACTTTCATTTTTGAGCAATTTGCATAACTTGGACATGATCTCTTGATCACACCTCCCAAATGAGAAGCTCTTGGACCCCAAAAGCTCTCTAGAATACTGAAACTGATCTGTACAGAAAATAAGAATACTACACCCTTTTTTGTTCAACCTCCAAACACTTGCCCTGCATGGCTAGTGAATTTGAACCACAACTAGAAAGAAATTCACACTTCCCTTCCTCGATGCTTGTCCTCCTGTCAAGAGCTATCTTTCTTGCACTTCACTCAGAAAATTTCTGGTGAGAAATTTGTAGAACTAAACTGTACATCCCTGCCTTGATCAATGATCCAAGGTGGCTAAAAAAAATGAGATATTACAGCATAAAATATGTATATACAACTGAAATTTGCATAGGTACAAAATGATTATGTCTTACTGTACCAAGAATTCCATCCACTTCTTACCAAGCCAGTTCCATGGCGACTTTTGCTGCTGCAACTCTTCCTCATGTGAATCTTCTATTTTCACATCAATAATGGAATCCACAGTTCCACTTGCGCTAATCTTCCTGTTCGCTTGCTGCATGTGCTTTGGACGACTAGTTGGATGAAAATTCCAACAATGAGAGATATCATGTCCCTTCTTTTGGAAATATGTGCAAAACTTATGCACCTTCTTTGAAAGTTGTCTTTGCCTTATCTGCTTCCTGTATGCTTTCTTCCTCATCCAATGTCTCGAAACAACATGGCTAAATCAACCAAAATATGTACAACAAATATTTCTTCCATTTAAGCATGTAAAATTATCATGCTTTTCAAAAACACAATTAAATTGATCATGAGAAGATTTATACCTCTTGTGCTGCCTTGAATGTTCATCCTTTTTGTCTTCATGAGATGATGAACTAGTAGAGGCTATAACTTTCATTTGCAGACTAACATCACCATTTTTGTCTTCAAAACTGTCTGAACTTGCATGCTGGCCATAAGTTGCATGTCTACCATCTTCTTGTTGCATCAAAGGCTTAAAGCAATGGAAATCATATTTGAAACAAATTTGAAATATTTGCATCTTAGAACTTGGAATAAAGGTTCTCTTTGAATTAGCCTCACATGCTTTCATGTTTTTGGAGTCTTCGCCGTTAAATTGTACATAACCAAGACCAAGATTCTTGGGTTTTTTCTCAACAAGAACAGGTTCAACCATGCCTTGTGCATGCTTACCTAACCCCTTGCCTTCATAGCCCATTTTAATCATTAATTTGGACCCTATAACTCTTGTATTTTTTTCGAAAGACCCAACACATATTTCTAAAGCGGAAACTGAAGAACAGTTAGTATGGATTACCTTTTACTCATGCATTTTCTTGGTCAAAGCCTCTTGGGCTTGATGGAGTTGTCTTTCCATATCATGCAATATTTGAAGAATTTATTCCTTCTCTTCCTTCATGGCAAACAACTGTTCACGAAGTTCAATACTTTCTCTTTTATCCTCAAACAAAATCTGTACTATGTCCTTCAATATAATAAAGTCACACTTCATATCATCATCGAAGAATATTGTGAAGGAGGAAACTTCACTTGTATAATTTGTCATTATGATGTTAATGATAAAATTAACTTCAAAAAAGTTCTCAAAGCTTTTCAAAACAAATGAAAAGCTTTTAACCAAATGGATGTAAAGACAAACTCTTATTCCAGCAACCAAACAACAAATAACTCCAAGAGCTTCTTAACAAACAATCGTCAAGAGGGTTTGTGTTCCAAGGGTGAGTTTGAGGTCCTTTGGGGTAAGGAAGATGCCTTCAACTCTTTCTTCCTTTTTTTTCCCTCCAATACTTACCTAATTAGTAGCTACCCCCAAATCTCAAGCAAACTCAAACAATAATCAGTTTGCAAACAGTAAAACAATCAATCTTTTACACTATTTAAACACCTTTCAAGCTATACAATCAAGCAACCAAGTGCTCTATCAAGCAAGAAACTATTATATGATACCAACCTGATATTAAAATGGTCTAGATAACTTGTATGTATTTCAAGAACCTACCACTCAGTTTAAATTAAAATGATCTAGCTTGTGCTTGACAATTTTGCGGAATTATTTACTTGAAAGTGGTGTATGAATTTTTACTGTTTATGTGTCTTAAGTTCATTTTTTCTTGCCGAAATTTAACATGTATGACAGCAACATAATGCAGCAAATAATAATTCACACAAAACAACAATTTTAATCTAGGAGTTCACCCGAAATCTCGTGGGCTACGTCTCCTTTGAGATTTTACATCATGACTCAGCTGTTTGGGATTATGGTAAGTGTTTTTACAAGTAAATAATTAATTCCAACGAATAAAAAAATGATCCAAAGGACTAAAAATACCATAAACATCCCTCAATTGGCTATCCAAACTCTAAAAAACAGTTTTAGGCTCTTGTTGACACGATTCCTTCTGTCTGTGCACTAAGATACTCTAAGCTTCTAAATGGCACAAAATCCCTCAGAATTCTATTTCTGTCACTGAAACCACTAATTCTGAATCCAATACACATTAGAAATCAAATAAAAACTGATAAATTTCTCAAATTGAGCATTGCATTCCCATAATAGGCTATCCTCCAGGGTTTGCCCAGGGCTGCCCAAAACTTCACATTCGCTTTTCGAGATCTATAAGTTCTCAAAATGTTCTTAAACCACTTCCATTGGTTCCAAAATGACTAAAATAATCAAGATAGATTTTTTTTTCATAAAAAATGGCCTCTGTTTGCTACAGTTTCGCCTCAATCACCTATTGACACCCCCTGGCACTAGGGTTAATGAAAATGTCTCTGCTGCGTTTTTGACCTCTAAAATTATTTAAAACTAGATAAAACCTCTGTAAATAGATTCAGAATGATTTTTTTAGTCAAGAATGACCACTGGTTCACTACAAATGGTCTCAAACAACTCTTTCTAAGCCTTTCACTACTGTTGGCAAAAGCTGGCACTAATGACCCCTGGAAATTTAATGAAGCTTTTCGGCCTTAAAACATTCTCTATAGGCTCTAAAAACCATATCATCAGATTTATAACATCTGAATTATCCAATTTAGACTATTGGAACTCTGGAAAAGGGCTCTAGCTCCCCTGGCTAGGCCTCAAACTGATTTTGTGTCATGGTGGCCATGATGGCTCCTTCATCTTCCCTGAAGCAAAAGCTAATGAAGATCACCTCTGTTCGACCTGAAACCTATTCCAAAGTTCCCAGAAGGTCGAAGAGACCCAAAATTGACTAACTTTTCCTCCAATTTGGTTCAACAATGAGGGAGTTATGGCTTTTGCCAAAAAAATTCGAATGTCACTAGAAAACCCCACCAAACGTGGAAAAAATGTTAGTTATAGGCAAAGTTGGATAAGTCCACCCAAAATGGCACACTCCTCCAGTATTGTCGAAACCATAACCTGTAACATTAAATGCTGGTTCGGCATGTGAACACACAACATTTTCCGCCGCATAAACCGTTAACCCAACGATCACATTAAATTTGAATGGTGGCCACAAATGTTAATGGTTAGCCAACCACCTCCACTCCTGTGGGTAATATTTAAGCGCCTGGTCTTAGCCCTCTGGTCGTGTGGGGTCGGTTTATGTGGGGGCTGGCCCCCTTTGCTGCCGGAAGAATTTAAAACAACATTCAAATAGTGGTGGAGACCTTTAGTGGTAAGATCTACCATGTAGCTCGAGCGGTCGGGCATGGAATTTGCCGAAGGTAGGTCCGCGGTTCAAATCCTGCCAAGTCACACAATTTTTTATATGCCCAATATTCCACGAGCTTGGGGCCACGTGGCAGCCTCTGGGCTTGCCATGTGGCACCCTTTAATTGGCCCAATTTCGAAAATTCAAACCACTATTGAATGAGAACCTGCCACTTGTCAAAGTCTGATTAGCCCGAATGGAATATTTCAGGGAATATTCTAAGGAATATTCCTAGAATATTCTTTGGAATATTATTTTTTTAATTTTTTCCAAAGTTTAAAAGTCAAACTTGGTTAACTGAATTTTGTAGTTTATTGGAGATTTCAAACCTCAATAACTTCTGCATATGACCTTGGTTTTGAGAACCGTTCACGGCGCCAGAATCACAGCGACGAGACCTTTCCGGTCGTTCAAATTGCAACCAATTTTACACTTTAATTTTTGAGTAATTTTCATAACTTGGACATGATCTCTTGATCATTTCGGTAGAGCAATGTCACCTTCGCCTACCAGAAGTGACTTCTGGTGGTAAAGGTGGTTTCAATGCAAGCCTACGTGAACGGCGGGGAAAGGGATTTTATTCTTCTACAATGAATGCTTTATTTTATGACCAAAATTAAATAAACAAAATAAAAGGGTAATGCTAGGCAAAAGGTTTACCAAGAAACTGTGAACTGTAGAATACCTCCTTGTGAACCAAGAAGTACGGGCAGGTAATCTCCCTGAATGCTGTGTTCGGTGTATCACAATTTACAAGGTGACCGAATTGGTTCACTATGGATGGATAGTAACCTAAATTTTTCCTCCCAAATATACCCGATGGTAAGTGGAGGCCCAAGTTCGTATTAACGTTGTCTAATGCGAAACTACCCAGTGAGAGCACCCATTTATACTTTTCATACTATAACATCGCCCGATATACCCAAAATTACATGTATGAGATACATTATACTTATGTACGTGGAGTGAGGTATCACACTCGGAATGTATCACAGACAGTTACCGATAGCTACTATGTTTTATAACACCGGAACACGTCTCTAGCCTAGACCTTCTAAATTTTATTTTTATGGTTCCAATGCTTTGTTAGGTAAATTGATGTAAATTTTAAGTTGATCTTGTTTATCAATTTTCCTTTCAAGGTTCACTACAATGATGTGATGGAAATTCCTAAAATGAAAACTAAAATGATAAGAAAACTTTTCAATTTTATCTTTTTCAATGAAAATATTAGCTACTAAAGGGAAAGAGCAATCTATTTTTAGAGCAAACAACAAAGAGCACAAACTAATATGCAACTTCCCTAATTTGTTCCTATGCAAAACACATAATTCACTACATGCAAATGCAGGCTTCTCTTTTCAGTCCCCTTAATATGAATGAAAAAAGGAAACTATATGCATCAAATCAACAAAAAACAAATGCTTTCTTCTTCGAGAAATGATGAATTTAACAACAATTTCTCTTTTAGGAAAAATGAAGAATGGAACTACAATTTTTCCTACAGGAAACGAAGAATTTAACAAAAAATTCCATTACAAAACAAAAGGATCTAATGCAGAAATAAAATACTTTGAATTTTATTTTTCAATGATAAAGAAAAACACTTAAAGAGACATTGAACAAACTTACTTTTCGAAGGAGGAGGATTCAGGCAAATTCACTGGTCTCTATGAGGCATCAGACAGTTGAAAACACAGCAAACAAAAGGCTAAAAGTGATGGAAATAAAAAATTCAAAGGGAATTTGGTTGGCTTAGGGGGTAGTGTAGTCTCTAAGGGGAGACGATGCATTGCAAAGCACCCCTGAGTGGGAGACAATGCTATGCAAAGCACTGTGTCTTGACCAACAGTGCATTGGGTGCAGCAGAGAAAAAAATTCAAGCTACTAAAACACACTTCTAATGCAATTATTTGTTTCAAAAGCCTAATAATTGAGAGTAGATGCTACTGGGTGGATAAACAGAGGCAAAATACACTAAGGATGAAGGTAAAATTCCCAGTGGAGTCACTAATTTGTTATGCGGAATTATGGATTATGGAAAAAACACATTCCCTAAATGTGGTGCTATGCATTTAGAACAACAGATCAAAGACTTTGCAGACACTTTTCCTAAGAGTAAATAGACACATAGAAATATGGAGAAACTTACTTGGAGTCCAAGCACTTACTATTCTTCTTCTGTCACTCTTGTTGTAGCTTCCATTCCAACTTTGATCGCCAGACTAGTTCCTGCAACTATGAACACTAAACAGCAAAGATATTGCAATATACAGATGGATATTTAATTTAATCAGTTAAATCAATGAAACTTGAAACATATACATCAGCTAAGAATCAATAATATAAAAGATAAAATCTTATACAGATAAATATGTGGGAAAGTGAGCAGCAATCTTTATTAATGGATAGAAGGGGGAGGTTACAACCAACGATTGATTTGATGTCACCAACTCCAGCATCATCCCAACCTCATCACAATGAACATCTCTCCAGTAGCATATCACTCAAATCAAACACTCAATTGAGAATTCAACAACATTTCTCTACCAAATTTATTCCTTCTCAAGCACTAGGATCTGTGCTCAATTTATAGATCAGATGAAGGTAGCTTCACAATCAATGAATTTCTAATAATAGGAAAGACATGTTCCCAAGCTCAGAGGTGTTGAATGTACACATGGATTCGAAGTTTGAAACACATGGACTCTTCTAGAAGGCATTGACCATGTGGATATTCCAAAACAATGAGGACTTCACTCGCAATTGACCAATGCACTCTTGAGTGTCAGAAAGTGCTTTGTATATCACCCTTGAATGAAGGTAACTGCATATGAAAAGCAGTTAGTCCATTGAGAGGATGCATTTGTGAGCTCATAGGTGATATAAAATGTACTTCAAAGCTTGGAAACCTTGCAATGGAAGTCATGGATGATTTTTTCTTGTTCTTTGTCTTAGGGCATGTAGCTACTGAAATGATAGGGGATGATAGACCCTATTCATTGGTTCTGGGGATGCTATCCAGTTTAACCAGGTAATTGGGAATGGTGCCCAAATTTACCTATAACAGAGAGGAAACAAGGTTGATTGATGTAAGCCTCTACCCAAGTTCTTGGTCGTCGCTTCCACAAATATCATATTTCTAAACGTGAATAAATGAGTTGAATTCGAACATGTGAGAAATCGTCTAATTGCTAGTCAATGATGAAAATTTTTAACATATGTGAGGATGGCCATCGATAAGAATGATGGTCTCCAAGATGCACAGTACAATCTAGAGAAAGTGAGTAAAAGGGGTTGATTTCAAACACTCGTAGAATCGTTCAACTAGTAGCAATGGAAACCTCCAATCAAATGCAGGGTAACCTGCCACTAACGACTACAAGTTCCAGGGTACTGAGATGTTTCTGAATCTGATTCCTATATAAGATATTGAAGTTGATAGGAAGATATTTTTCAAAGGTAGGAAATTAGGTGTCCTACATCAATTGACGTGAAATGGGATAAGAATAATTGTTTTGGAGATAGATAAGAGCAATGGGGTAAACGAACTGAGGGAAATATAATCATATGAGCGAATGGTTTTTATAGGAAGTAGGTAGTAGGCAGATCCCTTGAACAATATTAGGCATGACATTAGGGTGACTAGGCAGCTTAGACTCAAGAACACCAAAGAGTGTTAGGATACGAGGATGCAGGAACATTAGGGTATCAAGGCTAAACTCATAGGATGGTAAGGTTCAACAAGAAGCCGACGAAAGAGGAATATGTTGAGGGGGTTCCATATTCAAGGGAGTTACAATAATACTGTTTCCAAAATATCCTTCAGAATATATATAATGAAGCCATTGTTCTTTCTGTCATGAGGCCTTGAGTGAGTCTGGACATAGTCGTTCCAAGGGAACCGAGACAAGATCGATGGGAAGCCTTAGTACCTGGGACAAGAGGCAAACCGATCATGAATTTCTTTGATAATGACTTCTTTAAGTGGCTACAAAGTCACATTCCCATGATCGAGGGCTTCCCATATGCTGAGATGAACTACAAGGGAATCTAGAGATAGTTCTTCCACTTGGCACATAGTGGTGGCCATTAGGTAAGAGGGTAAATTAGTGACAAAAGTATTTTTTTTCTTTTTAAGTTTCCAAATTTTTTTTATTGTGGTGAAAAATTATGACATGAACCTTGGCTTGACACAGATTTGGCACTGGTTCGTCCTGCGGGTATACCCCATCATGCTAGGTAGGGTGATCAACTACCTGAGGTTGGAGCAGTAGCAGAGGTCATCACATCTATTGAAGAGGGATATGACACAAAGATTTTGTGTAGGGTTTCCAGGAACCTCGCGGGATTGATCATGGTTGTGCCGCCTCTTACCATGAGAGAGATATCAATGCATTTGCAGTGACGCACAATGGGTGTACTAGAGTTGTTTTTGGTGGAACTGAGGAGGTTATCTAGAGAATTAATTTGTTACCATAAGCAACAGGATCAACAAGATTCGAGGATGACCATAGTGTTATCTAGGCAATCCCTTCTACGGATAGAAGCGATCCCTCTAGCCTAATGAGCGGTTCTAGTAACAAATGAGACAAAAACATGCAAACTCTTCTAGCTTAAATTAGAATCACATGAGAGAGGAAGATGACCTACCTCACTCCTATGTAGTCACTTTTTGATGTTAATCCTAATATCCTTACTTCCAACCTCACTCCTCGTTATTCCTTTACGTATGAATACCTATAAGGGAGATCAAACAATGACAAAAAAATAAATCATAGTATATTGCATTCTAATGTAAACCATATGACATATTAAGGAGCATCATAATAAGCAAGTAATCATTGGAAATATTATGGAAAGTAAAACATGCTTTGTATTGCTGATGAATTAAATAAGGAAGCATACAACCAGTGCCTTAATGTTGGAGGCCTCCTTTAGGAAGGGTTCCCAATTCTAAGCCAAAGACTTCAAGCACTCCTTCTCTTTAGAATTTTGGCAGAGTTTAGGCACATTTGAGCACTAGAAAGGCAACCATTAATGACCAACCCTTTGGGGAAAGAATGGTGTTAATTTATAGGGAAGTTGAAGGGTTAAAGATCCATAAAAGAAGGAGGAAGGTCCACATATTAAAAGGGAAATCCTTAAATATAGGATCAAGGACTCAAAATGGGAGAACTTGATCCAATCCTCAGGCAACTGATACAAAGATTTCGTTCTCCGGGGTAGTAGATGAAGCTTCTACTCCATTTTTAGAGAACCCGCTAGAAGAAAATCAACGTAAATTTTTACTTTAATTCCTGCATTTTCAGTTTTGTTCACAAGTTATTCACAAGGTGAAAAGCGCTAGACCATGGAAGAGAGAACCACACTGGGGTTGAAAATTAGGGTTTTCACAAGTTTTCTCCAGAATTTCTTTAATACATTGATTCTCCATCTCTTCAGGGATGTTTTGAGAATGTTATTCATGGTGAACTTGTTTTCAAATCTCTTGTCTCTTTGTGACATTTGTGGCATGAGTGACACAAAGGACGACACTTCAGGTATGGAATATGGAATGTGACAAAATATTGTGCACTATATGCCCCCTAAAGCATGAAAGCATAAAACAAAATGATGGTTGAAGTGCTTTATCAATCAAGGCAAGGACTTGGAATACCACCATCATGAGACCTACAAATAAAACATAGTACAATATATATGACATCTCTAATGAATATATGCCTACAATACATCTCTGAATAGGCATCGAACAACACATGAACCCATAGCATGGACGTAGCCATCCGACTAAAAATGATGATAAGTGTGGATCCACGGCATGGGCACACACATCCATATAAAAAGGATAATGTATACAATCATGAATACTCCATGCAACCTGGATTGATAACATGGGATCTAGGGTCATTATCTTCATACTGAGCCATCCAAAGTACTAATATAACCATGTGAATAAATGTGTTGATGTCGAACATGGTAGAAACTGCCTGATTACTGGTCGATAAGGTCAATTGTTAACAAGAACGAGATAAACCACCAATAATGGCGATGGCCCTCAAGGTATGACAACACAATCTAGAAGTGTGAATAAGAGAGCTGAAGTCAAACACTTGCAGAGTATAGATAAAAGTAATTTTGGAAAAAACACATCATTAGGATTAGGTCAAGGCCAATGATTTGAACCTATCATAAAATGTGAAGAAATCTCCATTGAGGCATGCAAGCTCCAAGGTACTAAAAGGGAGTTTCTAGATAAACTTCCTCGATAACGAGTTGATGTCGACAAGAAGTGATTCATCGAAGGAGGGCCATAATGTTTCCCACATCATCGACATGAAACATATGATTACTCAAGGTAGATAAGAATGATTCAATAATATTGCAGAGAGGGTTAGATAAGTATAAGCGGTTTTAGTTTTGTAGATAGGAATGCTCTTGAACATATCGGCAACATGACTTTGGAATTTGGTAGCATTTGAATCAAAATGGGATCAATGGTCGTGGTGACAACAAGATATGATCGAATGAGAGGCAAGTGGATTTCCCAAACCTGGGAAGGAAAATGACAAAGAGAGGATAACCCAAACCTGACACGAGATGCAGATAAGTGTCATGTTCAAGAGTGACTTGTTGTCGTTAATACATAATACAAGGCATGCTTACTTCCATTTTTACCCATTATTTCTATGGAGTACCTCCTTATTTTTTATAGAGAGCTTGAATAGGATACCATGTGCTTAGCGTAGCAGGCCACCCTTTGGATGAATACATCCTAGTAAGTTAAAAGAGCCCTAGGAAGGAGTAGTTCGATCTCATCATGGTGACAAGTCTTGCATCATTCAGGTTTTACGAGTCCGGTGGAGGGGTAAATATATATATTTTTAATATTTAGGGAGTTTGAAAAAGATATGGAAAAGAAAAATCCAAAGGTCCCTTTTCGTATATAGTTCCTCAAATCCGTAAAGGTAGAAAAAAATATTCCAGAGAACGTCCTAGTCATGTTTGACTAAGGTATTCCTTTTTCATAGTTAGTCTATCTCAGTCCAAAAAAGGGTTAAACTTATACTGAGACGATTTCAATTCCTTTACTTTCACCAAGTCAAAAATAAAATTTCTCGATGATATTTTCATATATTAGGAGTATGAAAAGAGCTGAAAGAGGACTCCTCCTGGAGGAACTAGTGGTATAAGCAGTAGTGACTAGTTCTGGTGATGATGGAACTGCTAAAAACATGTATAGGTTAAGAGGCTTGCTAATAAGACCACTCATTGCAACGGTTCCTCAAGAAAGGATAAAACAACCAGGTGAAATTTTATGATCGAGCAAGAAAATGGTGATTATGGAATGAGAAAACTAAGGCTCATCTCATAGAAGAGGATGATCAAAGGGCAATCACGAGAGGTAGGATGAGAATGGTTTCATTTTTACAAAACCTTGAAACATGGGAAACTATGCTTAAAACTGGTTTCATTTTTACACAAGCTTGAAACATGCAGAAAAACTATGCTTGAAACTAGTTTTAGTTTTACACAAACTTGAAACATGTGGAAAAACTATGCTTGAAACTAGTCTCATTTTAACACAAGTTTAAAACAGAGACAAACGATGCTTATATTAAGTTTGCATGCTCCCATCATAATGAATCAATTTGAGGTACATGCCTCGGAAGCTGCGTCTCATTCACCTAAGTAGACTACTCGTTACTAAAAGGTGGATGGAATGAAGGTTCATTTACGAGATCAAGTGAAAGACTCAATTGGGAATTTATGATATCTAATAAAAGATTCGAATTGAAAGGGGATTTTCATTAGAGAACTTTTGAGATCTAAAATGGGCCTCCTAAGAAAAATTTACAACCAAAATAAACTTTATAAGAACCAACATGATTCAAGATGATGGTGTCAACCATTGGGAATGATTCATCTTTTTTGGGGTAAAAAATTAAAAATATTACAAAATAATAAAATAAAAAAACTACTTTTCAAATTATCTCCCTAAGGTTTTACTCAAATTTTGAGTGGGAGTACTTGTTGGATGCAAAATTTAATTATTCATCCAACGAGTACCCATGTTACATAATTTCGATGGACCCTGGTACACGAAAAATGAGAAATATGTGAAAAATGTTATTGCAATCATGTTTTTCATGTATTTCTCATTTTTTGTGTAGTGGGGTCCATCAAATATATGCAACATGGGTACTCCTTGGATGAGGAATCAAACTATGCATCGAATGAGTGTT
This sequence comes from Pinus albicaulis, assembly GCA_034641835.2. Taxonomy (NCBI): domain Eukaryota; kingdom Viridiplantae; phylum Streptophyta; class Pinopsida; order Pinales; family Pinaceae; genus Pinus; species Pinus albicaulis. The sequence goes on from CM076584.1 coordinate 710,567,320, forward strand.
CCCACTCAAAATTTGAGTAAACCCATAGGGATATAAGTTGAACATACGAGTTGAAAAAATAGTTTTCTCTTTTTTTGCTCTCAAATTTGATGATGTAATATAATATTATTTTATTATTTCCACAATTATTTTATAATTTCCTTAGGAGGCCCATTTTATACCTCAAAATTCCCCTAATGTTTCATTTTTTAATGAGCTTGACATAGTAAAATAGCTATGCTCATAGGGACCTACTTCATTTGTTAACGAGGTTGACATAGTAAAAGAACTATCCTCATGGGAACATGTTTTATTTTTTAATGAGGTCGACAAAATAAAAGAACTATCCTCATAAGGACCTTGATTCCTTTTTTAACGAGCTTGACACAAGAAAAGGAACTCTGCTCTAGAGACCTTGTTTCATTTTTTAACGATATTGACACAAGAAAAGGAACTCTACTCCAAATGCCTTGATCATGGCCCATAATAGGTCATGGCTTCTAAGAGGTTCTCATCAGACGGGAGAAATCCGCTCTGGAAATCAAGGTCCAATGCCCCCAATACATGATGCACTATATCACTCACTAGATCATTAGTAGACACGGGCATGGAACAAGCCACCACATAATTAACTTGTGGTAGGGAAGATACCACTTGTGTGTAGGGACCATTTAGGGATGATGGTTGATTGGGAGCTAGATTATGAAAAATGAATGAAATTTGATCAATGGTCAAAATTCTTCCTTCATGTGGGAAACACATCACATGAAAGAGAGAAGAGACAAGATCTCCCATGACATAAGTATAGTCATGCCCAAGGAGTAATTTAAAATCCAAGGGGCCTTGAAAAAATATCATGTCTATATAGAGAGTCTTTCCTCCCAAAGTAATGGGAAACTTAGGAAGGATCCTTAATGGTTGACTAGTTCCTCTGTTAAAAGCCAAAAAATTCTGGGTAACACGCACAAGCTGCAGAGAACATAAATATTTCCAAGTAGTTGAGGATAGAATACTAACATATGCACCTTAATCTATTATCGTGCTCAGTACAACCACATTATAGGCATGTACTATGATCTGAAAGGGCACGTAAGAAGGAAGATGATATCTTGATAGTCGACTCCAATCAAAATAAGCAACCTGACTACTTGGAGGGGGTGTCGTGGTAGCAATAGAACTTCCCCCTTATGTTACAGGAACAGGAGGATCGCTCTCCTGTACTATGGGAATGGGATAATGTCCCTCCAATTCATGGGAATCTTAAGAAATAAAAAGAACCTAAGCGGTATGGGGTTCACTCTCTGAGGTAAAAGCATGATAAACTTAAGGTAAAATCAAGTCAACCATTTTCTCAGCCAATGGTTGGTTAGGAACAGACTCATGGGATTCACTTTTGGAGAGAGAGGGATTGACTAGAGATGACTTTTGATCAATCACTTGATCAACTAGTGGAGGATTAGGGGAAAGATTCCAGTAGCCAGCAGGAAAATGGGGCTGAGACATTGTAAGGTTTTCCAATACTTTCGAGGCTTCATCCATATAAGGACAAAGTTGAATCGGATGATTTCCTTCACATAACTTACAGGGAAATTTGACTTTACCCTTTTTCCCATAGGCTTTACTATGACTAGTTGAGGATTTATCACCAACATGATCTCCAAGGGGTGATGACAAAGGCTGATGTACGCCGGTGGACCACACTTCTAATACCTTGGGAATACCAGGACAATCCCTAAGAAGGTGGTCACCATTACATAACTTGTAAGGGAATTTGACTTTGTAGAACTGATTGGAATATTTTTCAACATTAGCTGCATTAGTAGCAATAGTTTTTTGGTTTCCCCCTTTCTTATTTTTCTTCTTCTTCTCCATCTTATTCTTCTTCTTCTTATCTTCCTAGTTACTAGAATATAGAATTTCACCAGGCGAAGAGGAAGAATGGGGTGAAGAAACAGGCGAAGAAGGTGACACATCAACTTTAGGGTCAACATGAGGTTGACATTGTTCAAGCGAAGGAAAACTTGGTTGAGAAGCAGCTTGGACATTTGGAACCATGAGGGTTGAAAATAACCAAACTAGAAAACCAATGATTAGTCCTGAGAAGAACAATGTTGCCATATAGGGAGTGCCAAAATTTCCAAAAGAATGAAAAGGACTAGGATACCCACTTGAGTGGTTTCCTTGATTGGTAAACTAAAGAATAGTTGCCATTAGTCTCAACCTAAGATCCAATGAGGAGTTGTGCATGGGTAATACGTTATTCCATGGGAAATAAATTTTAGAAATTAGCAACAAATAAATCAAAAAGGGGTAAGCTAGGCATAAAGGATTACCAAGCAACTGTGAACTGCAAAATACCTCCCGGTGAACTAAGAACTATGACAACTAATCTCCCTAAATTTTTTGTTCAGTGTATCATTTTTTCAAGGCGTCTGACTTGGTTATCTATGGATGGATAGCAACCTAGTGGGGACTCCCAAAATATACGCTATGGTACGTGGTAGTGCACGTCTGTAGTAGTGATTTATAATGCGTAACCATTTGATGAGATCGTTCCTATATAATTTCATATATGGATCACTTCAGATATACCCGAGAGTACTCAAGAACGGTCCTATATACTTCCGTATGTGGAACGGGATATCACCCACGAGATGTAACGTAGGCAGTTAGTGACATCTCTTACATTTTACGACGATGGAACACGTCTCTAGCCTAGACCTCTAAATGTCTGTGTTAAGTTCCAAATGCTCCCTATGTTAATTGAGGTAAATTTTAATTCTTATCTTGAATTAAGTTTGAATTTTGGGGTTCAAAATCAATGTCACCTGAACACCTATGATGCAACTAGCATGAGAAAAGGATTCTTTCCAATTCGATGAATGTTATCTAGAATAGGGAAGAGATTCAAACAATGATGCAACAACCACGAATGAAGCAAAAAAATATTTATTAACTATATCTTCCGATTTCACTATCTGAATTCAATTCAAAGCATTAAAATATGCCAAACCACCCAATGTAATCTATGCATGATTCACTTGAAAACTATGCAAATACAATCTATACACAATTTCCTTTTTCTTTCGATGAATGAGAATTTACTCAATCCACTTTTCATTTTTCATTCACTAAACAATGAATTCAATGTTCAATGGTTAATCTCAAGATGACTTTTCAATGCAATGTGATCTAATGCACTTTACGAAAAGTAAACTTTGAGATGAAAACTAAATCAATGCAAAATCGATTTATTTTATGGTCTAAAAAGAGCTAATATTGCTCAATCAATAAAAAATCAGTATTACTTCCAAACATATAAGAAACGAACAAAAATTTAAATTGACTCAAGTAATCAAAGACTCAACCAAAATTCGCTTTTACCACTTCAAATATGGGATGGAATTTTGCACACCACAAAGAAACTAACACGAACAGATAAAATTTTATGCACATAGAGCAAGAGGATGACTTAAGAGATCAGGACACACTAGGCCTTTTAGAAGAAACCATAAAAAATCCAAAATTTAAGGATCGATGCTAAATTACATAGAAAAATGCGCGTTGACAGGGTCATCATCACTACTTTGGACAGAAAACCCGTGCTAGCAGTGCTAATTTACATATAAAAACCTGTGTTGGATGAGAAACTAGAATAGTGCAGGCAGACAATGGAAGGTAGGGTCTGAAACATGATTGTACTTGGAAATATCCACGCTAGCAGTGCGACTGTCTCTTGAAAAACATGTGCTGAGCGAGAAAGGCTTAGAAAAAAAAAAGTTTCAGAAAAAAACCTAGACCTAATACCCTAAAACACATACTACTCAGATTATAGATTCAAAAGAAATCAAAAGAAAGGATCATTGAAAGGTTGATCAAACTAAGAAAAATGACCAAATGCAAAAGGAGGGTTGAAAGGGCTCTAGGTTCCCCAATGGAGTCACCACTTTTTCATCTAGGAAATCCCTTCGATAGATAGAAGTGACCCTTATAGCCCAATGAGTAAGTCTAGTAACAAACAAGACAAAAACAAGAAAACTCTCTTAGCTTAAATCAGAATGACATGAGAGAGGAAGATGACCTACCTCACTCCTATGCAGTTAGTTGTTGATGTTAATCATGATCTCCTTACTTCCAAGCTTTCTCCTTGCCATTCCATTACATATGAATACCTTCAAGAAAGATCAAACAATGAAAAACAAATAAAGAATAATATATCACCTTCTAATGTAAGCCATATAACAGATGAAGGAGCATCATACTAAGTAAGTAATCATTGAAAAGCTTATGGAAAGTAAAACATCTTTTTTATTATTGATGAATTAAAGAGGGAAACATACAATTGGTGCCTTGATGTTGGAGGCCTCCTTCGGGACAGGTTCCCAATTCCAAGACAAATACTTCAAGCACTCCTTCTCTTTAGAATTTTTGTAGCGTTGAGGCACATTCAAGCACTATAAAGGAAACCAAAAATGACCAACCCTTTGGGGAAAACATGGAATTCATCTATAGGGAGGCTGAAGAGGTTAAGGATCCATAAAAGGAGGAGGAAGTTCCACGTATTAAGGGGAGAATCCTTAAAAATAGGATCAAGGACTCATAATGGGAGAACTCGAATGAATTTTTTGGCAATTTTGTGGTGTATGTAAGTAAAATTAATGTGACAAGTTCTCATCTAATATATAGTTTTCCAATAAGTCAGCTAATGCAATAGATTATCTTGGAATGTGTTCATAAGCAAGAGATTCAAACTAACATTCAAAAATCGTTACTCTTAAAAAATGATGCAATAAGATCGGGTTACGAATGTGATACTGATTGGTCAAATGCATAGATACTAGCTAAGAGTCTAACCTAAACACTAAATCAAAGATGTTGAGAGATATAGATTCGATAAGGAGTTAAATGACCGACATATACTCAACAATATTATTGGTGGCATAACCAAGGAAGACTCTGCCGAAACTAAGTAGCTATGACTTAAGTGTGTAAAGGACCTAAGAAACTGATGGAATTTGTTGTGTGTGTGACGACTCGCACGATTCACATATCTGACGTATGGAAAGAGTGAGGTGGAAATATATGCAAAAGAAGATACAAGAATGATAAAAATAACCATTAAAATTCAAAAATATCTAGATACACCAAAAATAAACAAAACTTAATGCATAAAATTACAAAGCACATGCTTAGTATAACACTAGGAAAAATAATTTTTTAGATAGAGCCCATTACGGGGCTTTGTAAGTTGGATTTCCTCACAGTTCTAAAGTTTGTAGGCTCCTTTGGAAAGAACCTTAATGACAACATGTGGACCAAACCATTGTGGTTGAAGTATTCCTACCCCCAAGAGATCATTTTTTTTATCGTAAAGTAGGACAATTTTGCCCTCTTGGTAAGAATGAGGCTTTACATGTTTATCATATTGAGATTTTACTGAGTGCTTATGTGCTTTGAGAGCTAGTGATGCATCTTGATGAGTCTCATCCAAATTATTAAGTGAGAGAAAGCACTCTTCTTCCCTAGTGCTTCCAAGTAGAAGTTCAATGACAAGTTTAAGGGGAGGAAATTTGGCACCCGATAGGAAGAACTGCTTTGAGGTCGTAAGAAAGTTGAAATGGTATGAATCATGTAGCAGTTTTGAATAAAATTCGGTATGACCAACGTGCATAATATAACATTTGTCTGCCATCATTAATGTCTTCAACCTGGAAATTAGCCTATGGGTAGTAGGAAGAATATTGATCTTGGCAAAAAATAATCAGAAATGTTAAAGCAGACATCATGTGATTCTGAAAGTATGAACCATGGTATGTAACAATAGTGCGAGTTAGGATGAAGTGAAAAATGACCTGATTGAACAGGAATAAGGTGGAAATTACTCCATGAGCCTGAAAAGTGGGAATGGTTTCATCCCATTTCATGAAATAGTTCACAACAACAATAATGTAGTTGTGTCTGTCAGAGGTAGTGGGGTTGCAACCGATGAAGTCGATTCCCCATTTAGAAAATGGATCAACAGAGAAAACTAGGTGTAGAGGGGCATGGGGGCACACATTTTATTTGTATATACTTGACAACGATGACACTGTTGCACTCCACTAATATAGTCTTTGAATAAAGTTTAGCAATAGTATCCTACATGCAATATTTTCCAAGGTAGTAGCCATGCCCAAAAGATGATCGCCACATGCCCCAGCATAAAAGTCATTAAGAACTTATTCAACTTCTTCTAGAGTAAGAAAACGTCAAAGAATTGAATCAGCTCCATGATGATACAAAGTATTGTTGAGAATTAAGTAGTGCTTAGCATGATGGAGAATACGATTAAGGTCGTCCGACAATAGATAAGAACAGAACTGTTGGGTTAGGAGATAGACAACAATGTAGAGTCGACTAGATAAATATATTCATCTAGCATAAGGTCATGGGATACTTCATCTAGATCGATTATAGGAAGGCACGACAATAATTATATGAAGAGTAAGGATTGTTTCTCCTTGGTTGTTGTGAAACCAACTCTAAAAATAGAAGAAAAGAGATATCAACACCTTAGAAATAAGCCACTTCGAGGGGGAAACCTCCAATACATTACATGAATGAAAAATTCTTGGATGATTCAATTTACAAAACCTCCTTTCTATATATAGGAGTCCATGGGGCCATAATGTAATCCTAGTGGGCCACAATGTAATCCTAGCCGACCTAACAATAATAATTTAAGGGCACAATAATAACAAAATGGGGGTTACAAGGGTACAATAATAACAATAAGGGGTTTACACTAACAATAATAAGGGACTATACTAGTGATATAGGGACCTAACATGCCCCTCTCCTTCAAAAAAAGTGTTGTCCTCAACGCTTGAGTAGCTCCGGGTGCTTCTGTATAAAATTCTCATTCTCCCATGTAGAATCTTCAGTGGGTAAGTTCTTCCACTTGATGAGATACTCTGAAATTGATCGATTCCGTAGTTGTCGAGTTCTTTTTTCCATGACTGCTTCAGGTTCCAATATGATTTTCCCTTCCCCATCAAGTTCTGGCAATACTGTTTGAACTGGAAAATTTTCACCTATAACCTTCTTTAAGCATGAAACATGGAAAACTGGATGTACTCGCGAAGAAGCAGGAAGCTCCAATTTGTATGCCATAGTACCAATCTTTTGCAACACCTTGTAAGGACCATAATATTTTGGCGATAATTTATTATCCTTCTTAGCTTGCTTGAGGGACATTTGTTTATATGGTTGTAGCCATAAAAATACCCAATCTCCTACATCAAAACTTCTCTCGCTGCGATGTTGATCTGCCTGTTGTTTCATTCTATTTTGTGCCAAATTCAGGTTATCCTTTAAGAGTTGGAGAACTTCTTGCTGATGCTCGATGTGATCTTCCACTGCTTGAACCTTCGAATTTTCCCTTAAAGATGATGTGATGGATGGTGGATGATATCCATAAAGTGCCATAAATGGGGTCATTTTTGCTGCAGTATGGAAGGAAGTGTTAGACCACCATTCAACAAGAGGTAACCACTTGACCCATTGTGTTTGTTTATCAGATACAAAACAACGAAGATATCCTTCCAAACATTTATTTACTATCTCAGTTTGACCATCACATTGAGGATGATAAGATGAGCTATGAGCTAATTGAGTACCCAAACAAGAAAATAACTCTGTCCAAAAATTTCCAGTAAAAATGGGATCTCTGTCGCTCACAATAACCCTTGGGTTTCCATGTAGCTTTTGAATTGTGTCTATAAATGTAGTAGCAACTGTACTTGCTTTAAATGGATGAGATAATGCACAAAAGTGTGCATACTTGGTAAGTCTATCAACTACCACCATGATGACACTCTTTCCTTTGGACTTAGGTAAACCTGTGATAAAATCCATTGAAATATCCTCCCAACGTTGGCTTGGAATGGATAAAGGTTGTAGAAGACCTGTGGTCTTAATTGTCTCAACTTTATTCTGCTGGCAAACCAAACATTTCGCCACAAAATTTTGAATATCAGATTTAAGGCCATCCCAAAAAAATTCTTTCTTCACCCTGTGGTAAGTTTTTAAAAATCCTGAGTGTTCTCCTAAAGGAGAAGTGTGCAATTCCAGAAGAATCTTTTGTTTTAGTTGGGAATTCTTACAAAGATATAAGCGATCTTTGTACCATAAGGAATCATTTTTCCAACTAAATGTATCAGATGTACTAGGATCTTGCTGCAACTTTTGAATGAGTGTCCATACATCTTTGTCCTTCTTCCATTCATCTCTTGCTTCGGTTATCCAATCTGGTTGGATAATAGAGATGGCACAAAGCAATGCTTCCACCTCTTCATTCTTTCTTGAGAGTGCATCTGCAACAACATTAAGCTTTCCTTTTTTGTAGATTATTTCAAAGTCATAACCCAACATCTTTGTGACCCATTTTTGCTGCTTTTTTGAAGATAGTCTTTGTTCCAAAAAGTGTTTAAGACTATCATGATCAGTTTTTACCTTGAAGTGTCTTCCCATTAGGTAAGTTCGCCATTTCTTTAGTGCATGCAATATTGCTAGCATTTCCTTCTCATAAATAGGTTTCTGTAAATACTTTCCTTTGATTGGACAACTTTCAAAAGAAATGGGTCTTCCTTCTTGCATTAAAACAACACCAATTCCATTTCCTGAGGCATCACATTCCACAATAAAGGTTTTTGTGAAGTCTGGCGTAGCTAAGACCAGTGCTAGGCACATTTCCTCTTTAAGATGTTCAAGGGCCTTAGTTGCTTCAGGAGTCCATGAAAATGCATCTTTCTTCAATAATGTTGTTAGAGGTGCTGCTATTCTCCCATAATTCTTAACAAACTTGCGATAATACCCTGTTAACCCGAGAAATCCTCGCAACTTCCTTATGGTTGTGGGGACTTTCCATTCCTTAATGGCTTTAATTTTGTTAGGGTCTACTTTAACACCCTCGTGAGATACAATATGACCCAGATATTCCACCTCTTGTACTCCAAAGAAATATTTGGATGTTTTTGCATATAATTGTTTCTCCTACAATAGTTTGAGCACCCTGTCAACATGTTCAACATGATCCTTCCAAGACCTGCTGTAGATTAGTATATTATCAAAAAATACTAGCACAAATTTTCTAAGGAAGGGTTTGAAAATGGAATTCATCAACCCTTGAAATGTAGAAGGTGCATTGGTAAGGCCAAAAGGCATGACCAAAAATTCATAATGACCTCATGAGTTCGAAATGTTGTTTTTGGAATATCTTCAGTCTTCATTCTAATTTGATGATATCCTGAACGAAGATCCAACTTGGTAAAATAAATTGCTCCATGTAATTCATCCAATAATTCATCAATCACAGGAATGGGAAATTTATCTTTAATGGTGAGCTCATTGAGCTCCCTATAATCCGGACACATTCACCATGATCCATCCTTCGTGTGTACCAATACTACAGGAGCAGAGAAAGAACTTTGACTAGGTTGAATTATACTCGCCTCTAACATTTCTGCAATCATACGTTCAATTTCGCTCTTTTGGACATAAGGATATCTATAAGGCCCGATGTTTGGAGGAACACTTCCTGGAATCAAATGAATAGCATGATCATGATCACGAATATGTGGGAGTCCTTTGGGAGTTTCAAACACCTTGGAATGATTGTCCAAGACTTGTTGGAGATCTGCAGAAATAGATGATTTTGATGTTGGAACTTCTAATGAGCGTAATTGTGCAATTACGCCTCGTTGTTCTTTCTTTAGAAGCTTTGTCATGACATTAGAGCTTATTATCCTTCCTAGCTTCCCCGCAATACCCCGTAATTCAACTTCCTTTCCTTCTGAAAAAAATTTCAAGAAAAGTTCTTGAAAATTAAAAGCTACCGTCCCCAAAGATTGTAACCATTGTACCCCTAGTACAACATCAGCACCTCCCATAGGAATGGCAAGCATTGGACTAGTCAATACATATTCCCCCATGGTTAGCTTGATATTATGGCATTTTCCAGAGCAATTTATAGTTCCTCCCTTTGCAACCATCACTTGACATTCTGGTGCTGGGTATAGGAAACAATTTAATTCCTTGGCTACCTTACAATGAATAAAATTATGGGTGCTACCTGAATCAATCAACACTATTACCTTTTTCTTGTTGATATGTCCTTCTATCTTGAGAGTTTGAGGAGTGGTAATTCCTACCAGTGCATTACACGATATGTTCGGATTCATTTATTCCTCTTCTAGGGTTGGTTCCTTGTGTATATCCTCTTCTTGTTCATTTTCTTCTTCCTCTTCACAATCTATGTAAAATAATTTCTTCTCAGCACACTTATGACCTTTAGTGTATTTGCTATCACAACTGTAGCAAAGCCCTTTTTCTCTTTTTTCTTCCAATTGTTGTGGTGTCAACCTTGTAGGCTGTGGAAATCTAGGAGTAGCAACACTTCCCTCTTTATAGAAGTGAGTGGTAGGCTTCCTTGTCGCCATAATTTTACATTCAAATTTTCTTGCCAACCTGAATGCCTTCTCCAATGAATCAGGTTCCAAAACACGAACTTCATGTTGGATGTTATCCTTTAAAGTACCTATGAAGAGATCAATCTTGTGTTCCTCTGTAATATCAATTACCCTTATATTCAATTTTTGGAAGTCCTCAATGTGCTCCTCCACTAAACCCTTTTGTTTGAGATTTATCAATTGGCTAAAGAAGGTGTTGCTCTTTGTATCCTCATAATGTGCTATCATTTCCTCCGTAAAAATTGACCAAGTGACAATTTTTTTATGGGAGCAAAGCCATTGATACCATACAAATGCATTTTTTTCTAAATGTAAAGTTGCAATGTGTACCTTTTTTGTGTTTTGCACATTATGGAGATCAAAATATTGCTCCATCTGTAGTATCCATGTTACAGGATCCTTTCCATGAAACTTCCTCATATCCATTTTTGGAATATGGTGGTTCTTCCCGCCAACATTAGAGTTTATGAAATCACGATTAACATTTATTTTGTTCTCATCATGAGGTTCTTCTATTATTTTTTCACCATTAGGAAACATTTCTGGTATCAACTTTGTCAAACCTTCCACAGTCCATTTTAGATCATTCTTCATGTTTTCCATTTTCTCATCGATCTTAGCTTCCATGTCATCCATCTTAGATTCCATGCTTATTCCCACAGCCATATATCTTTTGTTTCAACATTCTTCAAACTTTATCCATCTTAGCTTCCACGCATTTCTTCAAACCATCCATCTTCGCTTCCACGCCTTTCTTCAAAACTTCCATTTCATTTTTTGTTGCTCTTTACGAGAGCGAAATTTGGTGCACTTGCTCTTGTAATTTTGATAGATCATGTTGCAATTCTTCATCTTCATGAGTCATAGTAGAGCCTTCTGAAGGCTTAATGGGTGTTGAATTATTTTTACGGGGCATATTTTAGAACCCAATACTGATATGTATTCTACAATATGCCCTTGGAATCAATTTGAATTGATTCTTCAAACAAGACTTATGCAATTCGGAAAAAAAATACACACCTTTTTCTTGCTTTTGAGGAGCTCGATATTGAAATTGGATTATCTCTATGATTACGGATCCTCAATATCTGAAATTTGGCCCTGTAGTATCCCTCTGAAGCTTCTTTCAAATGCCATAGGTCTCATCTGATTTTGATTCTTCAAGGAAAATTTATGTCTAATCTCCCACAATGACCCAATTATGGACTCGTTCAGTAGAGCGAACTTGTACGACTTGCCACTTGTCACCGTTTCCTCCTTTGGCTTTGAAATTGATGGTGATCTCAAAAACTATAGTCCGTGTAATTACTGCACTTTACAACATTCCAATCTCGATGCCCGCAGAGAGAGCTATGAAGATTTTCCTACGATCACCTCTTTGAGATGAAATTCAGAAGCCTAAACAATCCCTAACTTCCACAGATCATATCTCTGAAAATATTTCGAACCAATATCTGAAATTGTGCGAAGATGTTACTCAGGATTACGACTTCACACTCTAAAATTTTTAGCTTCTGAACCTTCGTAGAAAAAAAGTTATTACGAAAATACCACGATGACCTGTTTAGGTTAAACGGAGTTCAGAAATGACCCAACTTCCACAGATCATATCTCCAAAAATATTATGAACCAAGCTCTGAAATTTTTGACGATGTTCAGGATTTGGCTTCAATACCTTAAAAATTCTTAGATTCCGAACCTTCGTAGAAAAAATTTATAGTGAAAATTCCATAATTTATCTGTTTGGAGTAGCGAAACCCTAGAATCTCAAAGCTCGATACCAAATGTTGTGAAACTACCTAAAAATAGAAGAAAAGAGATATCAACGCCTTAGAAATAAAGCTACTTTAAGGGGGAAACTCAATACATTACATGAAATTTAACAATTCCAAGATGATTCAAATTACAAAACCTCCTTTCTATATATAGGAGTCCATGGGGGCCGTAATGTAATCCTAGTGGGGCCATAATGTAATCCTAGCCGACCTAAAAAATAATAACATAACACCATAGCATGAATAATGTCAATACAAGTTACAAGGGTACAATAATAACAATAAGGGGGTTACACTAACAACAATAAGGGATTATACTAGTAATATAGGGACCTAACATTGGCAGTTGTGAATACCAAATAAAATTATTGGAGGGTGATGATCCACTTATAATACTTTCCTCCAATAAATTAATGAGACAAAATATTTCTCATGGGATTCTCCATGGAAGTGACGGTAGTCTGATGCAGCAGTATGCAATGTCGGAAATGATTGATAACAAATATGACTTCCAAAGATCATTTCTCCACATGTGAGTACCATAATTCAGGTCCAACAAGACATTTTCAGAGGTAGTAAACCACATGCTCTTTGTGATCATTGTGTGTTTGTACGAGAACCATTCCTATAGAGGATGGTGAGGCTGCCTTGTATAAGAGAAAGTTGTGCATATAGTCAGGAGGACTTAGTAGTGGGGCTGAAATTAGCACTTTTTTGAAGGCCTCGAATGATAATTGTGCTTGATCATCCCATAACAAGGGTACTCCTTGCTTTAGTAGGCGCATGAAACCTTTCATTAATTCAACATAGTTGGTGATGAAACGGTGTAAGAATGTTTTCCTCCCTTACAAAGTTTTGAGTTGAAGAATGGATTTTGGTGCAGGAAATTGAGTAATCGCATTGACCTTATCAGGATCAACCCGTATCTAGTGTTTTGATAAAATAGATCCAAGCATACAACTAGACTCAACAAATAATACACACTTATGTGGATTCAGACGAATGTTATAAAACCTACCACTAAGAAATATAGCTCGAAGGTGAGCTAGGTGTTGGGCTCGCGTCTCGGAATAAGAAGGGAGGTCATCCAAGTATGCCTGAACAATGTTTCTGATATTGTGAAAGGTATAGTCCATAGCCCTCTGAAAATTTATGCCTGCATTTTTGAAACCGAATGGGAGATTACGATATGCAAAGGTTCCCCAAGGACAGATGAAGGAATTTTTATGTTCATCGGTTGGTTTGATAGTGATCTGGTTATATCCTGAAAATCTATCCATAAAGGAGAAATATTCACAACTAGCACAATCATCAATAATTTGGTCAATGAACAGGGTAGGATAGTTGTCTTTGGGACAAGCAGCATTCAAATGGCAGTAGTCAAAGGAAACGTGGATGTTACCTTGTTTCTTATCGATAGGGACCAGATTAGATACCCATTCTGTTAAATAAATTGGGCAGATGAAGCCAATAATCAATAGTTTTTCGACTTCAGTTTTAAAGGGAGTTGTTTTGCGAGGGTGGATAGGTCGAAGTCATTGTTGGATAGGCTTGGTAGTCTCAAAAGTCTTGATCTCATGCTTGAAAATAGATGAGTCTATATTGGTAATTTCCTCATAAGACCAAGAAAATACATTGTGGAATTCCTTAAAGAGGAAGGTGAAGCTCACAATTTCCTGAGGAGTGAATTTTTCTCCAATATGAATATTTTACACGATACTTGTTTTGATCGAGATATCGATGGGTAAATTTGTGTAGAGGTTACCCAAGTTACCTTATACATCCAGGGTTTGGATATTCGTATAGGTAGAGGGAACAATATTAGGGTGGTCAAAAGGCAAGATTTGTAAAGAGGTTGCGTTTGAGTCAGATGGTGTAGAGACTGAAGCGCGATGATGAAAATCATCCCAGGGTCGCTCGTCTAGAGACATGATCTCACAGATAGCTTCATCTGAATGAAATAATTCATTAAGGAGATCGATAGAGGGAGAGGAAGTGGGAGAGGAAGTGGTACCATCAGTCGTAACCAAAGTAGTGAGAGAATTAGATGCAAATTGAAAATCTTGATAAGCCAATTCAGCTAGTGACAACGACATTTGTTCTCCATAGGAATAAATGGAAGAAGGGGCTAGGAGGACTGAGGCATCAGTTGGGCCATTAAAAATGTTAGAGACCATTGAGACCATCTGTGGAACCTCGAGTGGCGGGAGAGGAAAACAAAATAAAAGTGAGGAACCCTTCAGTGCTTCCAACATTAACATAGGAGTCAAGTATGCCACCTATTAAGGGCACGTTGTTGCTGGGTAACAGAGAGTAATCTTAGGTACAAAAGGATAGTTGATCCACTATGCATATTTTCCCATCCAAAAAGAAGAGGATGAGTTGGAAGACCTAAGGAACAATGGCAGTCATGGCATAAGTCCAACTACAACCCAAAATCATATTATAGTTGAGATGGCGATCTATGACTTCAATGTCCACCATTACAATTTTACCACTATAAGTTATGGGGTAGCTAGCAAGGTATCCTTTTGGGATGAAAGTTTTATCATCAAAAGCTTTGAGAGAATTTGATGGTGGTGAGAGAGCAGGTGAACCCAAGGTAAGCCAACAGGAAGTAGTCAATACATAAGTTGATGCACCTTCATCAATGATGGTGTGGTGAATGGATTTTCCTTTCGCCATGATGGGAAAGGTGAGGCTTACTCTTTTCCATGTCGAAAATCTCTATATTGGAGTCGTGAGAATCAATTCCAGCAATGACTGAAAGAAAAATTTCCATCGTGCTGGGAAGGTTTGCAATACTTTGAGGGAAGACATATCAGAGGGTGTTTGTGCCATATCTTCTACAATGTTGTAGTTTTGGGCAGCATGTGCAGAGGTATTATGTGTCATTTTTTGAAATGTCCATTTAAGGGAAGGAATCATAGGGTCAGAAGCATGCCTTTCGATATGCAAATCGTTAGGCGACAATGGAATAGAGCTCGAGGTAGTGTCTAAACCGTTAGGGACTAGATTTCTACAATTATTGGCTCGTGTTTGCAGATCAACCGTTTCAAAGGTGTAAGCAGTTGATGATACTTATCTAGAAGGAGGTGGATGTGAACCACCACTGCCCCCTTGTAGGGGTGGTGGTGTGTTTGATAAAATATGTTGTTGTTGTTAAGCAGGAAAAGGGTTATTAAGGACAATAGTGGTTTGACCAGTGTCCTTTTTTCCGAGGAGCTCCATGTAATCTTGAAGATGAGGAAATTTATAAGTCATATGGTCCTTAGTCTATATCTTACAATGGAACTTAACATATTTTCCATTTCCTTTCTCAGATTTAGCAACAACTTTTTGATTATGATTGTTTTGGTTTATGTGATGCTCCTCAAAAGGAGCGATATTTTTCTTATTCTTCTTGTTCTTACCATTGGGTTTTTGTGAAGACTACATAGAGTTGATTGCAGAAGTTGTAGGAGAAGAAAATTGGGTAGTATTATTAGTGTAAGAAGTAATAGTTAATTAGGAATCTTTCCTGCTCAATTTTTTTATAGTAGCCCTGGAGATAGTTCTGACAATGTTGTCAGCATGTGCACTGAGTTGCTGAGAGGAAGGAGCATTGGAAGTTCGAGGGGAATTAGGGAGAAAATAATAAAGCATGCTAGATTATGAATGTATAAATGTAAATGTTGGGCACATCAGATAGATTGGTCTTTGGTAACCACATGTTGGCTTGAAAATCACGTTTAAATATCTGGGATAACTACATCTTTGGCCCGACCTTAATGCAGCTCCTTTTCCGTTTATGATAGTGGCTCCGACTGGTTTAACTAGGTCCAGATACCTTTTCCCTATCGCTATTGGTTTATGATGTGTCCTTAACTACCAATAGACAGGGATATCAGATCAATTCTTCTTGCTGATCAGGCAAGATAATGACCCTTAAGCTGATTTGGGTTCAGCCAAACCACAACTAAGATTTTGCCTCTTCGAGAAGAGGACTTAAAAGAATGTAGAAATTAATCTAATTGCAAACTTATTCTATAATGCAAGCAAAAAGAAACTAATCTAAATCATATCTCAATTAGGTAGATGAAAATCTAACCCAACTAAGAGCAAGATAATTAAGTAATGAGGATTAAAATATGTCTGGCTTTTAATTAATGTCAAACCAACGAAGAAATTCAATTTAGCTCACATTTGTGAGTACCAAAACATATTCTATTGAGACTATTTGACTGAAATAATAAATCAACAACACTCCGGAAGAAATTCACAAAAATGATATTGATTATTAAATCAATCAAGCCAATAATTAAACAATAATATGTGGAAGAAATTCACAACATATTATTATTTAAAAAGCAGTTTTGTAAGACAGATTTCTGAGCAAATCGTTACTCAGAAATCAGAGTTAAATCCATAAGAATAGAGATACATAACAATTTGAGACAAATTATCCATATCAACAGAAATGCATAAACATGAATAAAATGAAACAACAATTTTATTAACATAAAAATGAAACTGATATTTGATACATAAATGCCAAAAATACCAGTTAATTGAATCTGCTTCTCTAATCCTGGTCTCTAACAATACTTTAAATTACTTGAATTTCTGCTTTCAAGACTAGAGCTGCAGAAATGCAAACTCTGCCCATCATGCATAATTCAAGATATAAAGAATAAACCCTCAATAATGTTCAGATCTGAAACTTTCTCTCCTCCCCATCTACAACTCTAAATTCCTATAACAGAAATGCTTTTAGAAGTCTGGAATTGCAGAGGAGAGCAGCCCTTTTTACATTTTGCAATCTGCAATTTATAATCCTCCCAAAAGTATTTTTAGAAGAGAGTTTGTTGAAGAAAAATCTGCCCAATCTAACTTTAATTGCTCAAAAATTCCAATCTTTAATTGCTGGATTCTTCTCATTGATTGAAATATTTTTCCTCAATATCCCTTCTATTGTTTTTTCCTGCAAAAATAAATTAAAATGAATTAAGATGCAACAATAAAATCCAAATATTATTTCTAACATTAAAACAAATCCAATCAAATTCTATTTAAATAAATAAAAAGGGAATTTGAGCTTCTTATTGATACTCATAATGATCTTAATTAACCAAGGATAATATTGATGCATGAATCTGCAATTAGAAGAGGCTGGGCAAATGAAAATGAAGAAAACAAAACTCAGAAAATTGATTTTATTTTTAGAAATTTGGAGCTTGATCTTCTGCCTGATTTTTGACCCAATAAATGATCAAATCTGTTATTGAAACCTCCTCAGAAATGTTCTCCTTGATTTTCTCTTTCCAATGAGCCATCCTGGGCCTCATTTGGCCAAGTAAAACTCATTCTATGAGCCTCTAAAGTTGATGAGTCAAATCTAGCATAAATCTGGAAATTCTTTTGCTGGGCTAAAAATCAGAATTTTTAATTAGAAATTTTAATCCTAAATTAGATTCTAATTATCTAATAATTAATTCTAAATTAGTTATTAACTAAATAACAATTAATTCAGTTACAAAATTAAATTAATATACAAATGATTTGAAAACGTTAATTTAAATATGATTAATATTATAGTCCAAATTATATTAAAATATAATAAACATTATAATTATAATATAATTATTATAATATAAAAAATATAAAAATTAATTTACAAACCATTGGAATCAATCCAAACCTAAAACCCATAAAACAAA
Source organism: Pinus albicaulis (assembly GCA_034641835.2). Lineage (NCBI taxonomy): Eukaryota > Viridiplantae > Streptophyta > Pinopsida > Pinales > Pinaceae > Pinus > Pinus albicaulis. The sequence goes on from CM076584.1 coordinate 710,585,281, forward strand.
CCATTGAAATCAATCTAAACCCATTAATTCATCCACGTGAGATTATGGAGGGATATGGTGAGGGTGACGTGAGGGTGAGTGAGGTGGAGATACGGGAGGCATAAGGAATGAAACAAAAAAAAGAAAAAAAACAAACTTTATATTAAAAAATTTTAACACATCGCATATCGCAAGAACCTTGGATGGGGGTTTTTTAAATGTGCATGTTCTAAAAATTGCGATGGATCCAAAATTGCGATATTGCGATATGCAATGGATCCGAAATTGCAAAATTCCGATCTTGCGATATTGCGATATGCGATGGATCCGAAATTGCAAAATTGCGATCTTGCGATATTGCGATCTGCGACGAATCTGAAATTTGCGATCTGCGATCTGCGACGAATCTGAAATTTGCGATCTGCGATCTGCGACGGATTCTGAAATTTGCGATCTGCGATCTGTGACGGATTCTGAAATTTGCGATCTGCGATCTGCGACGAATCTGAAATTTGCGATCTGCGATCTGCGACGGATCCGAATTTTTTTTTTTTTTAATAATATATATTTTTTAATATTAAGTTTTTCTAAACTACAGCTACTCTGAAAATAAATAAAAAGAATAAAAATAGCATTTTTAACCCAGACTTAGATAAATGATGGGACTTTAAAGGAGTACCATTTTTAAACCAGTTGACTAAATGAGGCGAAACAAGCATCAATGGGAGGCTTATAAAAAATTAATTCTAACAAAGCAATCAAAACAAGAATTCAAAGAAAATGAAAAATTAACAATCGCGTAGGATAATCAAATAAAATAAAAATTTGAAAAGGCGTTTAGTCAAAAATTTATAGAAAGGGTCCCCATTATTTGAAGTGAAAAAGTAAAAAATGGGGGGGTTGTGTTTTACCACAACAATGGCGACACACGGGAGAAGAACCAGTTATCTCTGTTTGATATGAATGAGATTTTCCTAAAATTCAAGTAAAAATAATTAAAGAAAAGAGAATTATACTTAAAATGCTTGATTAGGTTCATTAGTCTGAATAAAAGAAAGAATCATCTAACTGTAATTTTTCTTAAAATTCCTCATAAATTAAAATATTTCAAAACTCTATATCAGTCCTTAATTAGTTGTAGAGATAAAGTAGGGGTCACTTTACAGCTTAGCTTTTAAAATATACTCATTTGTCACAGGTAGAGCCACTGTTGCCAGCAAACATCTATAGTCTCGACAGGGTTACCTTTTAACCACCAATGATTCAGAATCCCATCTCTTTAAGAATTATTGACCTAGAGATAAATCCATTTATATTATTTTTATTTTTATTTTTTTATTTTTTTAATTTTTTAATTTTTTAATATTATAAATCTTAAAAGTCATTGTCCTGGTTTGGTAGCCAGATAGTTGACAATTCCATTCACTGGTTATAATTGGACTGAACAAGCTGGCTCGTGATGAGACCCCTTGTCTTATAATTGTTTGCAATCATAAGCCATTACCCTGGTTTGTTTGGCAGTGTTGGTAATGTCAGCCTATTTTTCCCCTATGATCATGGTAAGCAGGCTCATGATGAGACCTCTTATCTTTTAAGTTTAAATATATCTCTAGATTATACTCTAGAAAAATAAGACTCTTCGGGACAGGGAGAATCATTGACTCCTTAAGAGTTAAGAATGACAATTTCAGAGTTAAAAGGTGCTTTGCTGTAAAGTGTCTTTACTTGATTAAAAATAACTTTTCTTGACTGATAATAAAACTTTGAAAGATCTTAATAAAATATTGAAATCTCAAAATGATTACAATTTTGATGAAAAAGAAATTTCTCCAGATTTTATGATACTTTGTCAACTTCTCTAAATTGGTAATCTCTTCCTTAAATATGTCTACCTTTATAATAAGAAAATCAAACTTTTAGTAAGATATTTAAGAAAAAACTAATAGATGACTATTAACAATTTTTCTCCATGTATGCTGACCATAGTTAGGTAACAAGAAGGCCTTCCATATAAATCATGGCAAAGTCACCAAAATCAAAACTGAGAATCAAAGGAAAAGAATTCTTATTCTAAAATAAGAAAGAAACTAACGAACAAAAATAAAAATGAAGAAATTTTAAAAATGGAAAGGAAAATCCAAGTTTCGCAAGATAAACTCAAACAATAATGTTTATACCAATGTCTCAATAATATGAAGAAAGAAATAATCGTGTAATCAATCCTTCTTATGTAGAGATTTAGAAAAATCATACCTTGCAGGGTTGTAGTGTTTTAGGCTTTTTAGATAGCAATGACGATAAAATTCAGCCACAATGAATACTTTTTGTCTGATATCAATCTTTTTGTTTCCAAGCATCATCTTAATCATTTTCTAATAAAAAGGAATGCTTAAAGAAACAGATTAAAGGTTCAGAAACTTCCTAGCGTAGCTGTTTCAACGAGGATTATCGTTGCTTCTTGAAATTAAGCCAGGAGAAGAGTATGGACTTCGAAAATATGATCTGGCAGAGGATTGGAAGCTTTTATGAAGAGCTGCAAAACAGATTTATGTATCAGAACAATAAAACTAAAACTAAAGTAATGAAATGGAAATAAATGAAAGTGGGTATATGAATCTTACCATTGGATGATTGTTTTTTTTATCTTACCTGAAAGGTATCAGTTTCTCCAAACTAGCTAACTTCTTATTTTAATTAACATTAAAAACATGAAGAAGTCAAACTAACCAAAATCTTATAACCCAAAATCATTATTTATTTTATTTACACTAAAGCAAGCAGTAAAATGTAAAAATGGAATGCTTAGTGCTCAAGGGAATTGAAATTAAAAGAAATGCATCAAAAATGAAAATGCGAATTTGCAGTAATGAATGTTTCTCAAAATATTATAAGTTTCATATAAACTCCATGATTTTATAAATTGTCCAGAATCAAGACCAAATCCAAAATAATAAATTAAAATATGAAAATAGAGATGTCTTGAATTCATTTTTAATTATGGAATTATATGTTTAAAATTGAAATACATGAAAAATCGGAATGATTTGAATATACTGCAAATTGTTCATTATTTGCTTTCTTACCATAGTGGTTACCCAAGCTTGCTTTTAAAATAACACATCGCCATATTGGATGATTCGCATCACATGTTTCTTCATCATGCAAGATTTCACCTTTGTTGCTATGCCATATATCGATTAAATGTTAATGACTCAGAGGCATGCATTGAAAAATATCAGACCGGAGATTGCAATGGCATATGAGTGAGGTAATACATCAAAGATCTTTTATGACCAATTTTTTATCAAAACTGCTAAGAGCTACTTTCGATGAAATCTTATGATATTGTTTTTAATTTCGATTGGGTTTCCCAAATGAATAAAAACAAAGTTAAAGAATGCTCAAATTCTAATGAATCTCAAATAAAATTTCCTTGAACCTGTTGCAAATTTTAAAATGGGTTTGCTTCTTACTTCAAGTTTTGAAAACAAATGAAAACCTGCAATTAAAACAGAAAAAGTATCAAAAATAAACTAAAGAAAAGATAAACTAATGATAGATGAAAATGAACTTGTAAATGCATACCTGGAAGGAAATTGTCTGTAGATTTTACCTCATGAATCTTCAAATTCTTCCTTCGATTTATCAAAATTATGACTTTGTTCAAAATCATCTCATTATTTATTCTAAATCGGAGTGAGCAATCAGCCTAAATAAAATCTGCTTGTTCATGTTCGGGAAATATAAAATTTACCAGAAATAAATATGAAAATAGTTTTCCCTTTTGAATTGAAACAACAATTTATTACCTCTGCTCATTCTGAATTGACTTGAGAAAAATCTATATTGTTATAGTGACTATTCAATAATGCCTTTAGTAAATAAATATGATGCGTATTACAACATCAGATAATAAACTAAAGGTCTGAATGGGATTAAAGCCACTAATTGTGGAAAAATGTCAAAACAGATTTGAATGTGTGCACACAGCAAAATGGACATCCTAAAAGTCAGCTTAACAAATTTCGAGGAAGATATTATGAACTTCATATGAATACCACGAAAGGTTAGACTGACTAATAATGATTGATTCAGAATTAAGCTTATCATAGATAGTCATACATTTCATGGGATAATGAGATCATGAAGCTTTTATATCCTCAAAACCTTTATCATATAAATTTCAAAAGAAAATATTAGAAGGAAATCCCGAAATTAAGAAAAGTGGCTTTGAGGCGATTGATGCCAAGTGCAACCTTAATTGAATTTAATCAAGAGATTATTCAAAATAGACAGAGTAGAGGTATTGCTGTAAGAAATTTAAAAAAGGAAAGCAAGAATTAAAATTTTCTGATTGGTAGAAAATGTTTTCGTTGAACATGTATGAAAATGGTTGATTGCTTTGTTTTATTTTTAATCTACAGAACTATTAAAAATAAATTAACTATATAAAACAAACTAACTAAATTAATTCTACTCCTATTCTAACCATATACTTGAAAAATGACTAGGTATAGTCATATTTCCAATGTAACCATTCTCTCATTTTTATTCTTGCATATATGTACAATTCAAATGTTAGTAATAAAAATAGAAATCTAATTGAACTAAGAAAATTAAATCTGTAAGTAGAATGTACAACTATTGTTAGAAGCTTATCTAAAATCTCCTTCTGATGAAATTTTCTTTCCAATTGAATACCAATTGGATCATAGAAATCTGGATGGATTTCTATTAATAATTGGGAAACGTTCAAAATAGGAGATGAAAGGCCAGATTGTGGATATGAGCTTTTAGATTCAAAGGCCTGGAAGAAATTGTTAGTGTTATGTGTAAATGTTAAGCTATTGACAATCTTCCATGAAGGAAAACTTTCCAAATATTTTTCAAATGAATTAATGAAAAATAGATGGAAATCTTTCAAATGAAATGGAAAATTATTAATTAAATTGGATTGCTGGAAGATTTCTAAAAATACATTCTCTTTTTGATACTGCTTTTGGGAAGATAGAAGCTTTTGATATTTATGATTATAATATGAAACTTCAATTTCCCAATATGGCAATGCATCAATTGAATGTTTGATAGTAAAGTGCTCAATATGCCAGCGTAATGTATCAAAATTTTGAAAAATAAAATCAGAAAACAAATCTAAATTTGAAAGAAAAAACAAAATGAAATCTCTATTGGTACAACTAATGTTACAACACAATTGGGATCGTTTTGAAATAATTTCTTTTTCACAAGGATTGGCCAGAATTATGGAATTTGAGTAATTTCGAATTCCAACTTGTGAATTAGAAAAATATTTATGATTATGAACAGGAATGAAAGCTTGATCATGATATGAATCATAAATTGGAATATTTTCTCGAATAGTGAAATCATGAAGATGATTATCTGCTTTAGAGTGAGGATTAGTTGGAATAATTTCTAAATTGAAATGTTCCTCATTTTCAGATGTTATTTGAATTTTCTCATGAGGATTTTCTTTAGAAGAATAGAAATCAACATCCTCAATGTCAGAGTAATTATCATAAATGACTTCACAAAATTCTCTAGAATTCCCTTCAATCTTATCCAATATATCCAAACACGGAGGAACAAGAATTTCATGTTCATTAATGGCAAAAGAATGATCATTAATTGCTTCTCTATCTTGATAAAAATTTAATGGTAATTCATTTAAATCAGCCTCTGTATTTTCTGAAATATCATTAACACCCAGAGGGGAAATTTTACCATCATAAAAAATATCAGGATAAAGGGAAAAATGTGAATATGAAATAACGCAATTAAAAATGTCTCGGTTCAAGAACTCTTGTGCATTATGATTATTGTAAATTTTAGATTCCATATCATTCCTTAGCGTGCACATGCTTTCTTGAAGAAGATTGCTTTGCTGCTCTGATTTCAGCATTTGTTCACCATGGAAAAATTCAGAAATTTGTACAGCAGTTTGCATGTTATTATTTACTTTGATTGTTGCTTGCACTTGCTGATTTGCAATCTGATTTTCTGAATTTAATACAGAGAAACTTTCGAATTCCAATGCAGGTCTTTCTCCAAAATTGTTGTTGTTGTCTTCTTGCATTTGATTAGAAATATTTTCCAAGCTTTGTGAAACCTCTTCATCACAATTTATTTGCACATTGAAATTGGATTTCTCATTTATATTAGAAGGGGATGGAACAAAGCTTGAACTAATTCCATATGGATCGGGAATAGGAGGAAGAGAATAATTATGTTCAAACCAATCTAATGATTCTTCTTTCATAGGTTCATCTTCGACATTAAATTTTAAACAATTCAAATGAAATCGAATATTAAAATCTCTAACAGACTCATTTTCATTTCGTAGATATTCAATTTCATCACATACCTGATCATAATCATAGCGGTCAAATTTAAAAATGAAACTTGTAACAAATTGATCCCCGCTGTGAATTGAGGCAACCGGAAGAGTTCTACACCAGTTTCTGGCTTCTGCCGCAAATGTGAGAGTAAAAATTCTGCATAAAATGCCTTCATCAATTCCTTGAAAATCATAATTTGAAACATTTTTAATAAATTGAAGGACATGATTAAAGGCAGAAGAATTTTTCTTACCATTGAATTTTACCTGAGACAAGAGTCTTACCACTTCGGGTGGAGTATTGGAAGATGCATGTCCATGGATACAACTCCAAATTGGAAGTTTAAGAGGAGCCATCGTGATTAAATAAAATGTTAAAATTAAAAAGACTCCAACAGACAACAAGTTTCAGGCCCTCCTTCTAGCGCCAAAAATGTTGAAGCCTCAAAAATCGCTGCTACAACATTGGGGGATAACCACCCGGTCCGGACCTTAATACAGTTCCTTTTCCGTTTATGATAGTGGCTCCGACTGGTTTAACTAGGTCCAGTTACCTTTTCCCTATCACTATTGGTTTATGATGTGTCCTTAACTACCAATAGACATGGATATCAGATCAATTCTTCTTGCTGATCAAGCAAGAGAATGACCCTTAAGCTGATTTGGGTTCAGCCAAACCACAACTAAGATTTTGCCTCTTTGAAAAGAGGACTTAAAAGAATGTAAATTTAATCTAATTGCAAACTTATTCTATAATGCAAGCAAAAAGAAACTAATCTAAATCCTATCTCAATCAGGTAGATGAAAATCTAACCCAACTAAGAGCAAGATAATTAAGTGATGAGAATTAAAATATGTCTGGCTTTTAATCAATGTCAAACTAACAAAGAAATTCAATTAGCTCACATTTGTGAATACCAAAACACATTCTATTGAGACCATTTGACTGAAATAATAAATCAACAACACTCCGGAAGAAATTCACAAAAATGATATCGATTGTCAAATCAATCAAGCCAATAATTAAACAATAATATGTGGAAGAAATTCACAACACATTACTATTTAATAAATCAGTTTTATAAGACATATTTCTGAGTAATATCAGAGTTTAATTCATAAGAGCAGAGATATATAACAATTTGAGACAAATTATCCATATCAACAGAAATGCATAAACATGAATAAAATGAAACAACAATTTTATTAACATAAAAATGAAACTGGTATTTGATACAGAAATGCCAAAAATACCAGTTAATTGAATCTGCTTCTCTAATCCTGGTCTCTAACAGTGCTTTACATTTCTTGAATTTCTGCTTTCAAGACAAGAGATGCAGAAATGCAAACTCTGCCCATCATGCATAATACAAGACATAAAGCATAAACCCTCAATAATGTTCAGATCTGAAACTTTCTCTCCCCCCCCCCATCTACAACTCTAAATTCCTATAACAGAAATGCTTTTAGAAGTCTGGAATTGCAGAGGAGAGCAGCCCTTTTTACATTTTGCAATCTGCAATTTATAATCCTCCCAAAAGTATTTTTAGAAGAGAGTTTGTTGAAGAAAAATCTGCCCAATCCAACTTTAATTGCTCAAAAATTCCAACTTTTAATTGTTGGAGTCTTCTCATTGATTGAAATATTTTTCCTCAATATCCCTTCTATTGTTTTTTCCTGCAAAAAGAAATTAAAATGAATTAAGATGCATCAATAAAATCCAAATATTATTTCTAACATTAAAACAAATCCAATCAAATTCTATTTAAATAAATAAAAAGGAAATTTGAGCTTCTTATTGATACTCATAACGATCTTAATTAACCAAGGATAATATTGATGCATGAATATGCAATTAGAAGAGGCTGGGCAAATGAAAAATGAAGAAAACAAAACTCAGAAAATTGATTTTATTTTTAGAAATTCGGAGCTTGATCTTCTGCCTGATTTTTGACCCAATAAATGATCAAATCTGTTATTGGAACCTCCTCAGAAATGTTCTCCTTGATTTTATCTTTCCAATGAGCCATCCTGGGCCTCATTTGGTCAAGTATAACTCAATCTATGAGCTTCCAAAGTTGATGAGTCAAATCTGGCATAAATCTGGAAATTTTGTTTGCTAGGCTAAAAATCAGAATTTTTAATTAGAAATTTAATCCTAAATTAGATTCTAATTATCTAATAATTAATTCTAAATTAATTATTAACTAACTAATAATTAATTTAGTTACAAAATTAAATTAATATACAAATGATTTGAAAACGTTAATTTAAATATGATTAATATTATAATTCAAATTATATTAAAATTATAATAAACATTATAATTATTATAATATAAAAATATAAAAAATTAATTTACAAACCATTGGAATCAATCCAAACCTAAAACTCATAAAACAAACCATTGAAATCAATCTAAACCCATTAATTCATCCATGTGAGATTATGGAGGGATATGGTGAGGGTGACGTGAGGGTGAGTGAGGTGGAGATACGGGAGGCATAAGGAATGAAACAAAAAAAAAGAAAAAAAACAAACTTTATATTAAAAAATTTTAACACATCGCATATCGCAAGAACCTTGGATGGGGGTTTTTTAAATGTGCATGTTCTAAAAATTGCGATCTTGCGATATTGCGATCTTGCGATATGCGATGGATCTGAAATTGCAAAATTGCGATCTTGCGATATTGCGATCTGCGACGAATCTGAAATTTGTGATCTGCGATCTGCGACGAATCTGAAATTTGTGATCTGCGATCTGCGACGGATTCTGAAATTTGCGATCTGCGATCTGCGACGGATTCTGAAATTTGCGATCTGCGACGAATCTGAAATTTGCGATTTGCGATCTGCGACGAATCTGAAATTTGCGATCTGCGATCTGCGACGGATCCGAATTTTTTTTATTTTTTTTATTTTATTTTTTATTTTTTAATATTAAGTTTTTCTAAACTATAGCTGCTCTGAAAATAAATAAAAAGAATAAAAATAGCATTTTTAACCCAGACTTAGATAAATGATGGGACTTCAAAGGAGTACCATTTTTAAACCAGTTGACCAAATGAGGCGAAACAAGCGTCAATAGGAGGCTTATAAAAAATTAATTCTAAAAAAGCAATTAAAACAAGAATTCAAAGAAAAATGAAAAATTAACAATCGCGTAGGATAATCAAATAAAATAAAAATCTGAAAAGGCGTTTAGTCAAAAATTTATAGACAGGGTCCCCATTATTTGAAGTGAAAAAGTCAAAAATGGGGGGGTTGTGTTCTATAGACACCACACTATGCATGAAACACATTTGCAACGGGTCGAAGGAGAGACTTGCAGAACCAATATACTAAGAGGTAATCTAGAATGGGGGCCTTGACAAGCCTCCATATACATTTCCATTCATGGATATGATTAGAAATGTGGGTAGAAGTGTCTTGGCATAAGGTAGTAAGGAGTTATATTTCGGTTTTATAGTTGATAGGAAGCTAGAAGTGCTTTAGAAATTCCATCACAAGAGAACCAAAAGTATTGGCTAAAGTATGTGGTAACTCAATATACCACTTGGTAGAACTTCTAGTAAGGGTGCAGGTGAAGAGTCTGAGCTGGATAATATCGGAAATCATGGAGTTCGATACACACCATAAATGGTAAGTGGTGATGTGGGCATTCAGGTCATCTCCCTATTTTCCTTTGAAATATGGAATATCTACATGGAATTTATTTGGGATTAGAGGCCAAAGAAAGTTATTATTGATGGGGTCATTAGTCAACTTGTGTAGATCTATGATGTCTAAATTTTCCAAAAAGGAAAAAAGGCACATGTGCCCCCGAATATGACCAAGGAGGTGTAGGATTGCTTGAAGGACTAGGAGGCCCCCCCATCAATGGGTTTCTAGAAGGATATGTGGTCGGAAGAAAATAGTAGTTTCCTGATGGTGACAGTGTGATCACATAAAATGGCAGGTCATATAGCATATTAGGCTGGGTGAAAAAAGACTGGTTACCCCCAGGATATAAATTTCCCCCTTGACTCAATGGTGGTTGAGGAGAGGGTTCCCAAATAGTTACATCAGGACCTAGTTGAGGGATATTGTTGGCCATATAATTTGTAGTACATGTGGGACCGACACCGATAGAGTGCTCATTGAGAGGAAACAAATCAATTAGCGAAGGACAAGGTTGTTCTATAAGTGGCACAAGGATCGAAATGGCCCCAACAAATGTGTGCATGCTGGAAACATTGCCCCCAAGAATAGGCACATGAGGGTTGGAACTTAGTAATGGATTCCACCCAAATGGATTGTTGAAGGTATCCATGCTAAAAACACCATTAGGGTTGATAGTCAAAGGTCCAAGAGATGACACAAAAGGAATAAATATGGGAGGATATTGAACTCCAATCATAACAGGCGTAATGGGGTTGCTCTGACTAGGCATTGACTGAGTAGCAGGGTGACCAATCAATTGTGTGGGACTGGCAGTAAGAAAGGTAGGTGGTGGCGGAACAAAATTTTCCACGGAATTCAACAACCCATTGGTCATCATTGGAACATTGGATGTGGAGACTAATTAATACATAACAAGAACAAGAGCTACCGAGACCAAAATTTTCCAAGAGGATCGGTGAGTGGAGGACTGAAGTGAGGTACAACACCTTTGGTAAAGAATTCCTCAGGTAACAAAGTCTCTGGGGAAGTGTTATTTGATTTAGTGTTTGACACTAGAGATTTTTCTCATTATGAGGAAGGAGAATATGATTCACTGGAGCTCAACAGTTCCTCCAACTTCAATGAAGGAATATCTCTTTGTCATCTAGATAGATGAAGAGGGTGAATGTAGCCACGGTGACAAATATTTTTTATCAAAAAATTTAAATGTGATATATGTTATAGTCTTAGTGTAAAAAATTAAGCATGTAAAATTCAAAAAATACTCTAAAGGAAATCATCAAGCAACCAAGTAACATAACTTTTTCTGTTAGCCACAACTAGCTAGAGATGAAACCTAATATTGAAGGGGCTAAAAGGGAGAGTCAGCCAAATTTATGGTTACAATTACTCCTGAGCTTCGCCCAAACCTCGGTGAGAAGGGGCCAAGTACTCTCATGAAGATGAACACCCTCCCAACGAACCAAAGACAGAGTAGGTTCATATGTTTAGGTACCAAGGCATCACACCCCATTCAAATTGTGTTCATCCCTAAAAGTTCCAGCCACTAAGGTTACCTCAAATTGCATACACCACTAGGGAGTCACGGTTGTAAATAATATGTTGTGTGGGAAGGACAATTGACTCCCTCACTCAGCTCCTTTATCCATTAGGGGATCCCCAGTACAAAGAATACCCACCAAAATGAAATCTAAGGCTGGCTACCTTCTCTTACACTCTGATGTTGTCTCGTGCTTAAATATCTTGTGAGAGGAGCGGCCTGAGATGATGTGAATGCAACATGATTTTAATCTCACTAATGACACTAGTCTCAATTTGGAAATCTTGGGAAGTTTACTCACAAAAACCTATCCCAAGATTATAGCTTAAAAGACTATGTGTGTATGCTATAAAATATTTATTGATTAGTTTTATTATGTGGTTGATTTTATGTGAAATTTATTAATGTATTCGAATGGGGATTTTACGTGTGGAGTTTGGTGAGACTCTAACTCAAACCATGCAAGAGAAATTATTTTATATTTTCATTCGATGAATAAAAGTTATTACAAGGAAAGAGTAATTATACGCCATTTCAGAGACCAAAAACTATAATGCAGTCCAAAAATAAGCAAAGAAATGCATACATACAATGCTCTTACAACAAACCCAATATAATAGAACGTATCTAGCTAAACATGATAGAAAGCTAAAAAAAAATCCATTTTTCTTTCTAAAAAATCAAATGCAATTAAGTTATTCTTCAAAAAATAGAAATTACCATGCAATCAGTCAGCCAATATGATTTCACAGTTGCATATACCAAGGTCAGATCTCAGAAAAACCTATCCAATAGTAGAATCCATAGGACTCGGTGGATTTCAAGAGTTTGGGTTGATAACATTGTCCAGAAAGGCACACAATGCGTTAGTATCTAGACTAAATCTCTGTGCAGAAGGTTGGAGAGAATTATAACACTCTGGAAAGCACTAGGAGGGTGTGTTATAAAATATTGGTTTGTATAAAGGGTCACATTAGGATCTGAACAGAGTTGGTGAACAATGATATTGATTAAGAAGTGCATGAAGTGATCATAATATAGATCGAGAAGCACATAAAGAAGTAAAGAGAGACATAGATATAGGAACTAGGAGATAAAAGTCGGGAACTAAGAGAATCCCCAACGGAGCCATCAATTATATTGTAGGTATTAGTGCACAAATGGTGGATAGAAACCCTCCCAGGTTTCCTGAAACCTGAGGCAGATGGAATCAAGGGACCTGCAATCATTAAAAAAATACATGAAGACATATCAAGTTAATCTAGAAATTTACAAAGAAACAGAGAGAGATTACATGTTCATCTTTGGCATAGATTCACTGGAGTTTTTAGTGTGATGGAGGAAGAAACATTGACCTGCTCTCAGATGAGGACTTGCACATAGAAAATATACCAAGTGATATCCACAATTTATAAAACTTTAATCAAATAAATCTATCAACATATAATGACATGTAGATTTAGCATGCATCGATGATAACCATCAGTATTGCCATTGACTCCACATATATAGAAAGAATGTGTTGATATCATCACATATACAAACATGAGAATATCTATATTATCAAAAGTGAGAAGGATTATTATAACCATTATTGTTGTATCAAAGCTTCCTTGAGCTCATATCTCCTCTCTATCTCTCAACCGCATCTCGACGACATAAGAATGTTCAAATTATGATCCCAATTAATGTGGCCTAGCCTCCAAATTATAGCCAATGAGAGGATAAGTTTTCACATTTTTTCACAAGTTCCATTCGGGAAAAAGATATATGTTTCCTCTGCTTTATTGCTCTTTCCTCCTTCCAATGCTTCTGTTAGGATTAGAAATTTCCTTTGATAGGTATGAGACAGATGTTTCCAGCTTTTTGGATTCAACATTAAGTGTAAGATGGAGTGTCAGTTATTCAACTCATGTTTTGACCTTCAGATTCTCATAAAAATATAATATTTCTTCCCTTTAGGAAAAACAGAGCATTAACCTAGGGATTAACACATCTTTTTGGGTCATAGATCATGTTATCACACATAGTGTTTGTTTCCAGGGTGCATTACCTTGGAAAATAGGCTTGTAACTTAGTTTTTCTTCCAGTCCAAAGTGTTCTTCTCCTCTGAGGTTATGAGGAGGTCATTTCCTGTATAACATATCACCACTATATATGATAATGAGGTCACTAAGATTTGTACCATTGATTAGGAAATGAATCCAATGATATAAAATGGGCACAAACTTTGCTATATCACAATCCCCTATCAAAATAATCCATATTAGGATAGATAAATGAAGGATGGCCCAATAATAATTAAGATATTATCCATAAGGGATAAATCTTCGTCGAAATATTCCTTTGGATTTCCATTTTCATATATATAATAATAATAATAATAATAATAATAATAATAATAATAATAATAAAATTCCACTTTTGAAAACCCATAGGACAAAATTAAGTGCATATCATGTGAAAACTAGCTCAACTAGAGGCTTGATATGTTATTTAAGAGACAAACACCTTCAGGTTGAAGCTGACTCAACAAACATGTTGCAACACCTTTAAACTGGGCCAACATAATGACTATTTATGACACTATTTAATGTTGTTGTTGCAACAATATTTTAGGGTGGTTTCTACAACACCTTAGCCAAGCCATAATTCCATCCCATTCCTAGCTACATTGATGGCATCACGAAAGAGGATGTGACACGCCTATTTCTGCTAACTTATAATAAGAATTGAAAGGTATGACTTTCCTTATATAATGAATGGAATTAAAATTGAATTATCATGCTTAGATTGAAATTATTTTCATGCATTATTCACCATTAATATCCATATCACTCAACCACTTCCACACCCTATGACACAACCCATGCCATTAGCTCATGACTACACTGCCTTAATTATAAAATATCATCTCCCAACAAATTGTTCATCCACATTGCAATCGAGAGACTTTTTGAGTTCAAGAAAGCATCATAGTTGGCTCACTAAATCACTAAGATCCCTTCAATACCCTCTTTTTGCAAGCCTATGACCATTTTTGGGCCATATTCTAGGTTGTAATGTGGATTGAGTATGTAGAAATCCTATAGAGGTACAATGATAATCTGCAAATGAATTTTCCCTAAAATTGTAGAATTAGAGAACAATGGTATGGGGATTCCAATTGTGGTAAATGAATATACCATATTCATTGCACCGGTTCTACCACAAGTGGGTGAAAATGGTACTCTTGAAATTAGAAATGACAACGGTTAACGAAAGAATTCTTAGAGGCTAGAAAATTACTAGTGAATAAGGGTAACAACTTTGACAGAAAATCCTTTCGAAAACCCTCAGATGATGTAGTAATATTCATCCATAGGAATTTTACCTCTGATACACATCATGTAATTTTACTTTGGCACCATTTAAAATTGTCGTACTAGGTGAGGAATCAAAGGTGAATAAATGTGGCCCTTTTCCTGTGGAAGATGTTGAAATAGATCACCACCAACATTCAAAAATCCCATCGACCAAAGGGTTCCCTCTAGAACCATTATCTCATCGATATATTGATGGTGCATGCACTATAGTAGGTGGGTTCTACCTAGGGTGACCTAGTGAGGATACCAAAATTGGAGCCACCCTTAGTAAAATAATTGGATGCACCACTAGAAGGAGCAAAAAATTCAACACTAGAGGAAGAAATTGTTGTGGCACTAGAAGAAAAGGGTGTTACAAGACCTAAAGTATCCACGATAATGGTAACTACTAAAACACCTAAAAAATCCATGAGAGGGTTATATGTTGAAACAAATGAGGCATTGATAAACCCATAACAACTATAGGAAGAGGCTATATATAGTCATGGAAACAACCTTGAGATCAATAGGAGTTTGTGTCTCACCAAAGTACTTCCTTGCATGACTAAGAGACTGTCACATGTGGTCATAACCAAAAGGAAGAGAATGAGTTACTTGAAAATAAGGACTTGGACAAACCTATTGCAACAAAAACAGAGGATTCAGAGAAAGAAGAGGAAATAAAAGTCCCTAATGACACATTAGAACTAGAATGGATAGTGGAAGAAAAGGTAAAAACACTTGATGTAACACAAGAAATAGAAGGGGTAGAAGAAGAGGTAATAGAGGTAATTATTGACAGAAAATAAATAGCAAGGATGATGAAATAAAATATGGAAACCCCTGCGAAAACATAAGAATCAGTAGGGGTAGTGGAAAAAGGTTCTATTGAATGGGGAAATGATCAGAAGAATAAAACAAGGGAGGGAGGGGCTGCAACACAAAAAATAGGAGCATAAACATAACACATAGTTGTAGCTCAACAAGTCAAAGTTGTTTCACAACCCCTAAGAAAATTACACAAGGCCAAAGGGAAGTATAAGCCTATAGGTAAACTTTATTTTCACCATTGCATTCATTTATTATTATAAGAAATAAAATATTGGAAGATAACAATAAGGAGTTGTAACACAAGATTAAAATCCTAGAGGTTGAGCTGAAAGATAAACGATCTTTTGAGGAGGTGGGCTACCTTACTTTGGCAGTATGGATCCTTAGTTACATAGAGAATTAAAATGAACCAAATCATTGGGTAGGGGATCTAGTTCAAGAAAAAGTACACAAAGAGAGAAAATTTGTCTAGGAAAAAGTTGTCCAAATAGAGGAGTAAAAACCTAAGTTACAAGAGGTAACTACTAAAATAGATGCCAAACCAATTGAAGAGAAATATATTGAAGTATAAATCCAATATTTAAGGGGGAAGGAAAAATAATATAAGTGGAAGATTATGATGGAAGTCTATGAAAGGGAAATGCTACAAATGAGAGAGAAATTTTAGGTTATCAAAAGCCTTATAAAAAAGTGGGAATAACAACTAAAGGCCCATAGAGCTAAGTGGTACCACTGGAAGAAAGAAATGAAACCAGAACTATAGAAATCCACTAAGTTATATATATGAGTGGATATTTTGGAAATTGAGAAGATACAACTTGGCCTACTAGTTTAGTTTTCACTTAGCTATAGAGCACCATCCCCTATCTAAAACACATATTTGCAAGAAATTATCTTATGTTTCATAGGAAAGCACTGATGATTAGTAAACCCTATGAGATAACTTCTCCAACTACCTTCTTGGAAGCCTATTCTAAAAGCACCAATGAAGAAAATAACTTATTATGTGAATTTTTCCAGCATAACATTTTGATACATCATGATCATAAATGGAACCCTAACCACTTTGTGGGGGATGTGCAAATGAGGGCCTTTATATCATACTTAATTAATCATGTCAACTATACAAATTTTCACCAATTAGTTGAGAATAACTACAGTTGTAAATTGTGGGTCAGGCAAGAGTACTATAGATCCAAAATGTTCTTATCACATACCTTATCTATTTTAAATGTTATGCAACCAATTCAAAGAACATAAAAAAATATAGATCAACGACTTAAAAATTGTCCTCTTAGAGGGGGAAACCTCCTTTACATTACATAAATAAACAATTCTTGGATGATACAAATGATATGACCTCCTTGGTATATATAGAAGTCTAGGGGGTCACAATATAATTAGAGCCTACATAAAAATAATAATGAAAGGGCGCAACAATAAAAATAGTGGGCTTCTATGGGGCACAATAATAACAACATGGGGGATACATGGGCACAATAATAACAATACAGGGCTACACTAATAATGAAAATAAGGGGAATACACTAGTATTATAGGGAACTAAAATGCCCCCTCTCCTTCAAAAAATTATTGTCCTCAACACTTAAGTAGTTTTGGATGCTTCTGTATAAAATTCTCATCCTCCCATGTGGTGTCTTCAGTAGGTAAGTTATTCCACTTAATGAGATACTCTGAAATTAATCAATTCCGCAATTGTTGATTTATTTTTTCCGTGAATTATTTAGGCTCAAATACATTTTTTCCTTCTTTTTCAAGTTCTGACAATGCTGTTTAAACTGGGAGCTTGTAAAACAAAAACCTTTAATCATGAAATATGGAAAACTGGGTGTACTCGAGAATATGTAGATAGCTCCAATTTGTATGTCACAGTACCAATGTTTTGCAACACCTTGTAAGTACCATAGTACTTGGGTGATAATTTATTATCCTTAGCTTTCTTGAGGGATATTTTTTTGTATGGTTGTAGTCGAAAAAGTACCCAATCGCCTACATCAAAACTTGTTTCACTACAATGTTGATTTTCCTGTTGTTTCATTCGATTTTCTGCCAGAGTGAGGTTACCTTTAAGAGTTTGAGAACTTGTTTTTGATGCTTTATGTGATCTTCCACTGCTTGAAGCTTAAAATTTTCTCTTTAAGATGATGTGATTTATGGTGGATGATATCCATAAAGTGCCATAAATGGGGTCATTTTTGTTGTAGTATGGAAGGAAGTGTTATACCACCATTCAAGTATAGGTAACCACTTGACCCATTGTGTTTTTCTTTCAGATACAAAGCAACGAAGATATCCTTCCAAACATTTATTCACTATGTCAATTTGTCCGTAATATTGAGGATGATAAGATGATATATGACCTGATTGAGTACCAAGACAAGAAAATAATTTCGTCCAAAAATTTCCAATGAAAATGGGATCTATGTCACTTACAATAATCTTTGGATTTTCATGTAGCTTTTGAATTTTTTTCGTAAATGGAGTAGCAATTATACTAGCTTCAAAAGGATGAGATAATGCACAAAAGTGTGCATATTTGGTAATTCTATAAACTACAACCATGATGACACTCTTTCCTTCAAACCTAGGTAAATCTGTGATAAAATCCATTGAGACCTCCTCTTAACGCTAACTTGGAATGGCTAAAGGTTGTAAAAAACATGGGGTCTTAATTGTCTCAACTTTATTTTGTAGGAAACCAAATATTTTTCCACAAACTTTTGAATATCAAATTTAAGGCCATCCCCAAAAAAATCCTTCTTGACCCTGTGGTAAGTTTTTAAAAATCATGAGTGCTCTCTTAAGGGGGAGATGTGCAATTCCAAAAGAATATTTTGCTTGAGTTGGGAATCCTTAAAAATATATAAATGATATTTTTACCATAATGAATCATTTTTCCATCTAAATGTACCATATGTACTAGGATATTGCTGCAACTTTTGAATGAGTGTCCATAATTCTTCATCATTCTTCCAATCACCCCTTACTTCGGTTATCCAACCAAGTTGGATAATTGAAATGGAACAAATCAATTCTTCCACATCCTCATCCTTTCTTGAGAGTGCATATGAAATAAAATGTTTCTTCCATTTTTTGTAGATTATTTCAAATTCATAACCCAACATCTTTGTGACCCATTTTTTCTACTCTTCTGAAGATAATATTTGTTCCAAAAAGTATTTAAGACTATCATGATATGTTTTTACCTTGAAGTGTCTTCACATTAGGTAAGGTCTACATTGATTTCGTGCATGTAGTGTTTCCAAAATTTCCTTCTAATAAATAGGTTTGTGTAAATACTTATTTTTATTTGGAAAACTTTCAAATGAAGTGGGCCTTCCTTATTACATTAAAACAACCCAAATTCCATTTATTGAGCCATCACATTCCACGATAAAGGTTTTTGTGAAGTCTAGGGTATTTAATTCCGATGCTTGGATCATTGCCTCTTTAAGATGTTCAAAGGCCTTAGTTGCTTCTGGAGTATAGTAAAATGCATCTTTCTTCAGTAATGTTGTTAGATGTGCTGCTAATCTCCAATAATTCTTAACAAAATTGTGAAAATACCCTATCAACCCGAGAAATCCTTGAAGATGATTTATGGTTGTGTGGATTTTCCATTCCTTAATGTATTTAATTTTGTTAGGGTGTACATTAACACCCTCATGAGATACAATATGACCCAATTATTCCACCTCTTGTACTCCAAAGAAACGTTTGGTGTTTTTTTCATATAATTGTTTCCCCTCCAATAGTTTGAGAACCCTATCAACATGTTGAACATGATCCTTCCAAGATTTGTTGTAGATTTGTATATCATCAAAAAATACTAACACAAATTTTCTAAGGAAGGGTTTGAAAATGGAATTCATCAAACCTTGAAATGTCGAAGCTGCATTAGTAAGGCCAAAAGTCATGACTAAAAATTCATAATGACCCTCATGAGTTTTGAATGTTGTTTTTGGAATGTCTTCAGTATTCATTCCAATTTGATGATATCCTAAACGAAGATACAACTTGGTGAAGCAAATTTCTCCATCTAATTCATCCAAAAATTCCTCAATGACAAGAATGGGAAATTTATCTTTAAAAGTGAGCTTGTTGAGCTCTATATAATCCAGAACCATAAGCCATGATACATCCCTTTTGTGCACCAATACTACTGGAGTAGAGAAAGAACTTTGACTAGGTTGAATTATACCAGCCTCTAGTATTTCTACAACCATACGTTCAATTTCACTCTTTTTGGAATAATGATATTTGTAAGGTCTGATGTTTGAAGGAACACTTACTGGAATCAAATGAATATCATGATCATGATCACAAATAAGTTCGATGCCTTTGGGAGCCTCAAATACCTTGTAATGATTGTCTAATACTTTTTGGATATATGGAGAAATAGATGATTTTGATGTTTGAAACTCTAGTGAGAATAATTTTGAAATTATGCCTCGTTGTTATTTCTTCAGAAGTTTTGTCATACCATTATAGTTTATTATCTTTCCTGGTTTCCATGTGATACCCCTTAATTCAAATTCCTTTCCTTCCCAAAAAATTTCAAAAAAATTTCTTGAAAATCAAAATTTATCATCCCCAAATATTGCAACCATTGGACTCTTAGTACAACATCAGTACCGCCCATTGGAATGGAAATCATTTCACTATTCAACACATATTCCCCCATGGTTATCTTTATATTATGCTGCTTTCCAGGGAAATTTATAGTTCCTCTATTAGCAACCATCACTTGACATTCTAGCGCTGGATATAGGAAGCAAATCAATTTCTTGGCTATCTTACAATGAATAAAATTATGAATTCTACTTAAATCAATCAACACTATTACTGTTTTCTTCTTAATATATCCTTCTATATTGAGTGTTTCAAGATTTGTAATTCATGCCAATGCATTTCAAGATATGGTCGGACTCATTTCTTCTTTCTTGGAGTTTGGATCTTGGTGTATATCATCCTCTTTTGACGTTTCTTGTTCCTTTTCTTCATCCTCTTCGCGATCTATGTAGAATAATTTCTTCTTAGCACACTTGTGACCTTTATGATATTTTCTAACACAACTGTAAAATATCCCTTTTTCTATTTTTTCCTCCAATTTATGTAAATCTTCCACGTTCAGAGCTCTGGCTCTCAGCACCTCCGTTGTAGATCATTTCGCTTTTTGCATATCATTTTTAGGTGTCTCGCTCAATTCGCTTCGTTGCATTTCGCTAGGGGCATGCCATTGATTGACGAGAGGGTTTGGTTGTCTTGTATTCCCTCATTCTTGTACCTGCTGGGCTAATTAAAACTCTTCAAAATTCATCGAAGTTCAATTCGCATCATTCATGGTCATAAATGACTATTTTGGTCAATAAGAGTCTTTTAGTTTTAGAGTCTAGGGTTCAGTCGTTTGATATATTTAATAAATGCCCGCAGGCCATGAGGATGTTTTCAAAAATGTTCTTAGTTCAAATTTTCATCATCAAACACATTTGAGGACATTTCTTGTTCAAAACTCTGTTTTGAACAAGAAATTGTCAAATTCATTTTTTGTAACAATCATGTATTTTTTCCACCATAAAAATTTCAATGCGGCCTCTGGTCTTTGTCGAAGTCCAAATATCAACATCCCTGCAAAAATCAACAAATTTCATCAGTCCAAACTCAGAAAATCAATGAAAAAGCCAAAAAAGACAGAGTTGAAATAAATGACCAAAATGCCAAATCAAAAAACATTATGAATTGGGTTTTTGAAGAACTAAAAATTAAAACCATCTCTTGCAAGATATTTTCAAAGGCCATTTGAATCTACTTGATCAAGTTTCATTCATAAATTCCATAGCAAAGTCGAAGTTAAAAGTGGAAGAGCAATGTACTGCTGAAGGGCTGCGTGACTCGTGTGGTTAATCGGTATACAAGATAAAAATCAAAGTGCGCATAGAATGGCGCGGCGCACCGGGCGTAGTTTGTCAGTGTTATTTTCTTAAGGCGCAAATGTCACACCAAACCATCACGATGTAATCGGGATGTGCGGTGGCTGCTGAGCCTTTCACCCAAATTCATCACCAGATTTTTCAATTCAAATCATCTTTCACCTCCAAGTAAGTGTGTTAAAAGTCGCTCAATGATTTTTGGCCATGATGCCATGGTTTAAAAAGCAAAAAAATTTGTATTGAAAGGTGAAAGATTGAACCCTATGTCTACATCCAAAATTTCTCCATAGGGTTTTGAAAGAAGTGTTGGTGATATTGTTGGTGTTTGAACTATTTGTCCACTCTCATTGTGCTTTCATACTTTTCACAATATTACCACAGTCCCTATCCTATATTCATTATCCCATATCCCTAATACCATTTCATTCCCATGCTTTAAGTTCCCAAACCCTATTACTTCTCCCACATCTCTCTATCGACAAAGCCTAATGGTCATGACATGCAAGGATTGTTTCTTTGTCCTTGATTTCACTTGGCTCATATATATGTTCCCTTTTCATTTTCACTCTTGTGCCTAATAACTTTCTCACATCACTACACTCACTCCTATTCACTTGTAAAATCTCCAAATTCCATAATTCCCAAAAGATAGAAGTGTGAGACTGCTTTCATTCAAACTCATTCACACCCTTTTCCACCGTGGGTATTTCTTATAGCACTTTGGTATATATGTGATCATTCAAAGGTGTCACACCAATTGCACATTTTCTTAATTACCAAGCATATATCATAAAACACATTTCCAAATATCATGTCTAAACGATTCGCATTGAGCAGGGGTATGATAATGATTCCACTACAGAGATAAATGTATTAAGAGGTTACATAAAAGTGTAGCATGTCGTGAGAGTCACTTTGACCCAATTACAGGCTTGCCCGCTTGCAATGGATTGTTTTCAGCGTCAGTCATGTTTCCATTATTGTGAGATGATTTCCCAAACTCAGCATCATCATGAGTTAGCTCTCCTATTTGTCTTACATTTGCATAACGGTCGTGTAAACCTTGTTGGGGTGGATTTTACTTTGTCACCAGAGACCATTTCAGAGGCGACTAGGATACCAAACATCGGGGAAGAGTGGAATAAGCGGCAGTAATTGATAGAGCCTATTATGAGCCATATATAAGACCTAGTTATATGAGGCAGCTGAGCAGGGTATTTCCATTCCGATTTCTGAAGGATGAGTATGCACCATTGATGAAACTCATCATTCGTTATTTCAGTTGTGAAGGGCGCTTTTCACGCTTGTATGCATATCACATCCGGCTGTTGATGCACTTCACGAGAGTGTGGTTGATGAGAATTCCATACTTCATGTACCGTAACATAGAGCGGATGACATTTCTTGTACAGAAGAAGACCCCAGTGCAGCAGCATAATAGCATATATCATTACGCGTTGATCAAAATCATGGTGGTACATCAACTTACACAGCAGGGCATTGCTTGGGAGGAGTTCATCTCCCGTGACTTCTTTGCAACGCCACAGCCGCCTCCCGAGGTAGTTCATGATGAGGTAGAGCCTTCACATTAGTTTGAGGTTCCTGAAACTGAGCATATCAGTGCTCCAGTGTATGTGACATATCAGCGAGGCCACAGAGCCTTATTTGCAGTGACACGACGAGTACTATCTCCACCCGGGGTGGAAGGGGTCTCGTTGACTTCATCAACAGCGCGAGTACTATCTCGACATGGCGTGGAAGGGGTCTCACCTTCGACATCAGCACATGTACATTTTCAGGAAAGAGGCAAGAGGCCTATGCACGATGAGGGCCTTTCACGAGGCCGAGGCACTGATTTTATACTCATCGATGTTGATGCGAGCTCTCCTAGCTCAAAACTGAAAGAGATCATCCAAGAAAAAAAGGCCGAGATTGACACGCTGAATGAGAAATTGCAGAGAGCTCAGTGGGTGATATATTACTTGGAGCAGCGTAATAAACAGCTCGAAGATCAGCATACACTTGTAGAGTTGCGGCAAATCCGGGAAGACCGTGCATTGGCTCGGAAGAGACCAGGCGACATGACACCATTTGAGCGAGAGACTTGCCTTACGCATGTCAAAATTCATTTGGAAAAGCTTTTGGCAAAGGCTAACAGGGACAAAGACATGCTCAGACATATGAAGAATCACTATTGGGCCCGCACACACGTTTGCAAAGCTAAAATGAAGATCCTGAAAGCAAGGTTGAGCAAAGCACTGAAACGGCGAAAGAGGCCTGATCCGCTCCGAATCTTGGCCGAGGCTTCATTGGCCAAGCATGAGGCATGATGGGGGATCTTCACTCCAAATTTCAGCAAATTTGAAGATTTTGTCATTTTTAGAAATTTTGGTTGCAAAATAGGTTTTTCCACTCGACGCGTCGCGCCTCCCGACGCGCGCTTATGATTGGGACACCTTCTGGAGGAAAACTTGATATTTTTGGATTTTTAATGGTAATTTATGCATGCTCAGGAATGGCTGAAGCATTTCATCAAATTATGGGTGGTCTTAGGGGCCAAAAACACCATGAAAATCACCTTTCTGCCACCTTTTGCACCAGCAGGAAGTACTTTTGGGAGATTGAAGTTTTGGAGGGGAAAATGAGCTCCAAATTGAAAAATTCCACTTGGGTTGGATAGCCAACATCCAGGGCTTTCTAATGAGCTATCTTGAGATAAATTTGGACTCTAGGAAGTGCCCCAAAAACAGGCTAAAATTAGCGCAACGCATAAAGCTTTGGCGCGCGACGCATAGAGATTTTTGGCATGTTTTTCACCTTCCAGCTCAGAAATTCGGCCAGTGTGGACTAGTTTCACCTCTTGATGTAATTTTTGGTTTTTCTTGATGTAATTTGATAAAAATGATGTAATTTTGGCATGTATTTACCTATTCTAGATGATTCATTCACAAAAAAGTGAAAATCAAGTGAATGGATCAGTTACCTAGCTTGTAGAGGCAAGTTGTTTGGCTGCCTAGATTTTAGCTCCTTGTTTAGAATTGGTTCAAACTGCTCCTAGAAGCATGAGCTCGACCCCTAAAGGCATGGGAAGGGGTTAGACTTGTCTATTTATTGTATTTTCTGAGACACTTTCAGGGTTGGACTCTTGGGAAAAGTTTGGCACACTATTGTACATATTTTCTGCATTTTTGGCTAAGGAAAGATCAGAGGTTTTGCAGCACATGTTGGGATTCTTGTGGCTTTCCGTTCTTGATGGTGTTTTCTCTCAGTTGTTTGTAATTTCTTTAATGTTTAATGTATTCCATTCCCTCCTTTTTCTTCTGAAACTAAATGAATGAGTAAATGAGGGAGAATTCATTGATTTCAGTGCTCTGCCCTTAAATTTGTCTAGTTTTCTATGTTTTCACCAGTTTGGAGAGGATCCTTGTTCTCCCTTGCCCTCTTCAGCTCCTTGTCATTCTGATCCATCCATACACATAATCCAAAGCATCAAGACTACTGCCTACCTTGCCCCAACTCGAATTCTGCGAAGATCTGGCCTCATCCCCAAGCCCAAAATTGCCATTCCCATTTTTCCAACAAAAAACCCAAAAAATTAAAATCAAACCTTCCTATCTATTTACTAGCCAAAAATAAGTATCTATTATAGGTCATCTCAGCCCCTTTGAAGACCTTTTGCCGAGATAGACCCGGAGAGAGCCCTCTCCTGTCCTCGTAGGGATAGCTACGAGGCTAAGCTTGGTTTGATGTTGCCTTGAGTTTTTACCTTATTTCAGCCTAAGGTAGATTTGAGCGCTAACATAGTGGCGACCATACTGGGGAAAATCTCAATGGTTTTCTTGTTGGTGTGTTCATTTCTTGAGTTATAGACGGAGTCTGAAGTCACGCCAGGTAGCTTTCGAAACGCTTTTGCTATGCATTAGCGGAAGTAGATAAACGCTGCTTCAGTCGATCTCCAGTTTAACTTGTGAATGCGACACTTGATTTCTGAATCACCCCAGTACATTATATCGTTATGGACTTTTGGATGATTGAGTCTAGAAGTCGATAGGCTGAAAATAATTGGTTGTTTCCTTTGGATTTTTTAATAGATCAACGCACTGGCTTCAAAAATGCATACTAGATCAAATCCTGATCCAAATCTGCCTCCAATATATGAAAACCCCAACCTAATCCCAAGAATTTTCCGTTGAGAAGCTCCCATCATTCCTTTGGTAAAATCTCACTCATACCCCACTATTTTTGAATACGTTGAAGATATTGAGTTTGACGATCAGTTCAAGTTATCATTGTTTGAAACCAAGTCCGAAAGCGCTACTGGTTCTACCGTCATCAATCCTGAGTTTATCAAGTATCTAGAAGTGGAACAAGCAAATAGATCTATTGATAATTATATCCTGAATCTTCAAACCTATCAACCACTCATACTGGGGAAGAAAATGGTTTGCGTGTGAATGTAACACTTGATTTGTAGATTGTCTTGCCCCAGTAAGTGTATCAGGTTCAGATCTGATCGTTGATGGTGAACAACGAATCAGACATCAGAAGGCTGAAATCATTCACTTGGCGATTTCACTGAAAAATCTAGTAATCAATCCTTCATGGTGACTCCACTGCAGAGAGATCAGATGGATCGAATTGCAAGAAGATACGCTCCCATGAGCCGAGATCACATCCTAGGTTTTCCAAATAAGATGCCCAAAGTGGATTGGCTTCAGAATTTTCCTGTGTTCAGAAATGTGAAAGGTAATGACGTTGCTCTTCATCTGGTGAAATTTCACATTCATGTGCATAAATTAAAGATCGTTTTTCCTGAAGACTGTTTGATGAAGATGTTTATGGCTACTCTGGAGGATGAAGCCCGATCTTGGTATGAAAGTTTTCCATCTACTTCTATTTACTGTTTAAAGGATTTTCATACCATGTTTTTTGAAAAGTATAAAGACTCTTATCCATCCTTGGTTTTAGTTCAGAACTGTTGTAGCCATGTTCACAATTTCATTGAAGATATTGAGAATTGTTATGGAGATAATGAATTGATGGACGAAGAAATCATGGAATCATTGTATGAAAGTTCGTTTCAGCAGCACACAGAAATCTTAGAGGATACTTGTCAAGATCAGCAGGTTGAAGTTTTCCATATGGTTGAAGATGGTGAAAGAGAAAGTCTTATTTTAGATCTACCCACAGAAGAAGACAGCATGCAGATTGCAGATTTTGATAATGTCCAGTCAGCTACTTCAGATCCAGATTCAGATTGTGATGACCAAGCATATCTTGTGCTGAAACCCATCAAGGAGAATTCTGCTGTTGAGATCATCTGGAAAGAAGAAAACAAAGGTATGGATTCAAATGTTTTCAGTTCATTAGAACACAACCTTCAGAAAGAAGCCATTCAGTCAGTTCATGAAAAACAAGATGGGATCTTCATTCAAGTAAGTGAAGCAGTTCCTTTTGATGAATTTATGGTAGATGCTAGAAATGTCATGTTTGGGTATCAAGAATCAGCTGAAGTTTCTTTTCTCATGATTGATGACTGTAATGAAAATCCGGCTGTCCTATCATATGAAGATGACCTACCATATTTTCAGACTACAGAAGATCAGACCATTCAGGATTCCCTTTCAGTTTCTTCTTCATATGTTTCATGTGTTGAAATGTTTTTACAAGAGGAGATATGCTCATCCACCTGTTTAGAGTTTTTTGAAGCCCAGGAGCATACTTTTACTGAAGTACATGATGAAGACAGATCAGAATCAGGAGAGAAAGACACCTTGTTTCTTCAGCAGGAGGTAAATCTTCATCTTTTCCAGGATCCAATGGCAGATTTTTTGTAGTCAGCTGTGAAAATGTTTATTGCAGTGTTCAGTGATGAAGGAGATCATGGTCAATTATGTTTTTGGATGCTCAGTCATCAGTATTTATTGTTGACCAGCAGATCTGATCATGGAAATCAGTCAAGAAGGCATCTGCTTGATTGGTTACATTGGCATTATGATATAGTTTGATGGCATATTGTCTTGTAAGAAACACAGGTGGTTATGTACTGCCAGCAAGCTTTAAGTTTTAAGATCAGGTCTTGAGTTAGTTTGTTAGAGTCAAGTTTTTTCCGTCATTTCAGTTTGCCATCCAATCAGTTTTCAGTCAGTTTTCAGTCAAAGTTTTCAGTCAATAAATGTGTCAAAAGTTTTTGTGTTATCCATTGAAATAATGACTCCATCGCCCAATGGATGAAGGCACTGTCTGACTCCCCCAGAGATCTGCCATTCTTGGCATCTCCTTGGAGCCACCATCCCCATTGGAGCCAATGTTAGAGTCGGTCCTTATAGCCCTCCGTCAGAGATCATTTCGCTTTTTGCATATCATTTTTAGGTGTCTCGCTCACTTCACTTCGTTGCATTTCGCTAGGGGCATGCCATTGACTGACGAGAGGGTTTGGTCTTCTTGTATTCCCTCATGCTTGTACCTGCTGGGCTAATTAAACTCTTCAAAATTCATCGAAGTTCAGTTCACGTCATTCATGGTCATAAATGATTATTTTGGTCAACAAGAGTCTTTTAGTTTTAGAGTCTAGGGTTCAGTCTTTTGATATGTTTAACAAATGCCCGCAGGCCATGAGGATGGTTTTAGAAGAGGTTCTTAGTTCAAATTTTTATCATCAAACAAATTTGAGGACATTTCTTGTTCAAAACTCTGTTTTGAATAAGAAATTGTCGAATTCATATTTTGTAACAATCATGTATTTTTTCCACCATAAAAAATTTCAATGCAGCTTCTGGTCTTTGCCGAAGTCCAAACGCCAACATCCCTGCAAAAATCAACAAATTTCATCAGTCCAAACTCAGAAAATCAATGAAAAATCCAAAAAAGACAGAGTTGAAATAAATGACCAAAGTGCCAAATCAAAAAACATTATGAATTGGGTTTTTGAAGAACTAAAAATTAAACCCATCTCTTGCAAGATATTTTCAAAGGCTATTTGAACCCATTTGTATCAAGTTTCATTCATAAATCCCATAGCAAAGTCGAGTTTTCAAAAGTGGAATAGCAATTGCATCGTTGAAGGGCCGTGACTATGTGGTTAACTGGGTGCGGCGCATACAAATAAGGCGCGACGCACTGGGCGTAGTTTGTCAGTGCTATTTTCTTAAGGCGCGACGCACCAAACCAGCGCGGCGCACTGGGAGTGTGCGCGACGCGTTGAGCCTTTCAGCCTAAATTCATCACTGTTTTGTGATTTTTCAATTCAAATCATCTTTTCGCCTCCAAGTAAGTGTGTTAAAGCCTGATCAATGATTTTTGGCTATGATGCTATGGTTTAAAAGAAATAATCTTGGTGTTTGAAAGGTGAAAGATTTAACCCTATGTCTACATCCAAAATTGCTCCATAAGGTTTTGAAAGAAGTGTTGGTGATATTGTTGGTGTTTGAACTATTTGTCCACTCTCATCGTGCTTTCATACTTGTCACAATATTACCACAGTCCTTATCCTATATTCATTATCCCATATCCCTAATACCATTTCATTCCCATGTTTTAAGTTCCCAAACCCTATTACTTACTCCCACATCTCTCTATCGACAAAGCCTAATGGTCATGACATGCAAGGATTGTTTCTTTGTCCTTGATTTCACTTGGCTCATATATATGTTCCCATTTCATTTTCACTCTTGTTCCTAATAACTTTCTCACATCACTACACTCATTCCTATTCACTTGTAAAATCTCCAAATTCCATAATTCCCAAAAGAGTGAAGTGTGACTGTTCTTCTATTCAAACTCATTTGACAATCCTTTTCCACTGTGGTATTTCTTATAGTACTTTGGTATATATGTGATCATTTGGGGGTTGAAACAAAACACACCAATTGCCCATTTTCTAATCAACCAAGCATATACTTGTTAAACACATTTCAGCACCATGTCAGAAACGGATTCAGTATATGAGCAGGGGCATGACAGTGATTCCACAGCAGAGATAAATGTACAGAGGAGGTCACATAAAAGTGGCAGGCATGTCAGGGAGGAGCCCACTTCTTTGACCCAATTGCAGGCTTGCTCGCTTGCAATGGATTGTTTTCAGCGTCAGTCATGTTTCCATTATTGTGAGATGATTTCCCAAACTCAGCATCATCATGAGTTAGCTCGCCTATTTGTCTTACATTTGCATAACAGTCATCTAAACCTTGCTGGGGTGGATTTTACTTTGTCACCAGAGACCATTTCAGAGGCGACTGGGATACCAAACATCGGGGAAGAGTGGAATAAGCGGTAGCAGTTGGATAAAGCTTATTATGAGCCATATATCAGACCTGGATATATGAGGCAGCTGAGCAGGGTATTTCCATTCCGATTTTTGAAGGATGAGTATGCACCATTGATGAAACTCATCATTCGTTATTTTAGTTGTGAAGGGCGCTTTTCACGCTTGTATGCATATCACATCCGGCTGTTGATGCACTTCACGAGAGTGCGGTTGATGAGCATTCCATACTTCATGTACCGTAACATAGAGCGGATGACATTTCTTGTATAGAAGAAGACCCCATCACAGCAGCATAACAGTATATATCATTACGCGCTAATCAAAATCATGCTGGTACATCATCTCGCACAAAAAGGCATCGCATGGGATGAGTTCATCTCCCGTGACTTCTTTCCAGCGCCACAGCCGCCTCCCGAGGTAGTTCATGATGAGGGAGAGCCTTCACACCAGTTTGATATTCCTGAGACTGAGCATATCAGTGCTCCAGTGTATGTGACATATCAGCGAGGCCGCAGAGCCTTATTTGCAGCTACACGACGAGTACTATCTCCACCCGGGGTGGAAGGGGTCTCGTTGACTTCATCAGCAGCGCGAGTACTATCTCCACATGGTGTGGAAGGGGTATTGCCTTCGACATCAGAACAGGTACAAGTTCAGGATAGAGGCAAGAGGCCTATGCACGATGAGGGTCCTTCAGGAGGCCGAGACATTGATTTTATACTCATCGATGTTGATGCGAGCTCTCCTAGCTCAAAGCTCAAAGAAATCATCCAGGAGCAGAAAGCTGAGATTGGCACTTTGACAGAGAATTTGCAGAGAGCACAGTGGGTGATAAAGTACCTGGAGCAGCGGAACAAACAACTAGAGGATCAACATACACTTACAGAGTTGCGGCGAATTCGCAAAGACCGTGCATTGGCCCGGAAGAGACCAGGTGATATGACACCATTTGAGTGAGAGACCAACCTTACGCATGTTAAAATTCATCTGGATAAGCTCTTGGAGAAGGCCAACCAGGGAAAATACATGCTTAGACATATGAAGAATCATTATTGGGCCCGCATGCACGTTTGCAGAGCAAAAATGAAGATCCTGAAGAGAAGGTTGAGCATAGCACTGAAACGGCGAAAGAGGCCTGATCCACTCCAGATCTTGG
The DNA here is from genome assembly GCA_034641835.2 of Pinus albicaulis. Classification (NCBI taxonomy): domain Eukaryota; kingdom Viridiplantae; phylum Streptophyta; class Pinopsida; order Pinales; family Pinaceae; genus Pinus; species Pinus albicaulis. The sequence continues at coordinate 710,616,368 of CM076584.1, forward strand.
CCGAGGCTTTGTTGGTTGACCATGAGGCATGATGGGGGATCTTCACTCCAAATTTCAGCAAATTTGGAGAATTTTTTTTCATTTTGAAAATTTTTGGTCACAAAACAGGTTTTTCCGCCCAACGCGTCGCGCCACCCGACGCGCGCTTACGTTTGAGACATCTTCTGGAGGAAAGTTTTGCATTTTTGGATTTTTCATGGTAAATTATGCATGTTCAGGAATGGCCGAAGCATTTCATCAAGTTCTGGATGATCAAAAGGGCCAAAAACACCATGAAAATCACCTTTCTGCCACCTTTTGCACCAGCAGGAAGTACTCTTGGGAGATTGAAGTTTTGGAGGGGAAAATGAGCTCCAAATTGAAAAATTCCACTTGGGTTGGATAGAAAAAATCTAGGGCTTTCCAACGAGCTATCATGAGCTCAATTTGGACTCTAGGAAGTGCTCCAAAAGCAGGTCCAAAGTAGCGCGGCGCATAGAGCTTTGGAGCGCGGCGCATAGAGGAATTCAGCCTATTTTTCACCTTCTAGCTCAGGAATTCGGCCAGTTTTGACTAGTTTCACCACTTGATGTAATTTTTGATCTAGCTTGATGTAATTTGGTAACCATGATGTAATTTTGGCATGTATTTACTTGTTCTAGATGATTCATTCACAAAAAAGTGAAAATCAAGTGAATGGATCAGTTTCCTAGCTTATAGAGGCAAGTTGTTTGGCTGCCTAGATTTTAGCTCCATGTTTAGAATTGGTTCAAACTGCTCCTAGAAGCATGAGCCTGACCCCTAGAGGCATGGGAAGGGGTTAGATTTTTCTATTTATTGTATTTTCTGAGACACTTTCAGGGTTGGACTCTTGGGAAAAGTTTGGCACTCCATTGTATATCCATTCTCAGTTTTTGGCTAAGGAAAGATCAGAGGTTTTGCAGCACCTGTTGGGATTCTTGTGGCTTTCAGTTTTGATGGTGTTTTCTCTCAGTTATTTGTAAGTTCTTTAATTTTTAATGTATGCCATTCCCTTCTTTTGCTTCTGAAACTAGATGAATGAGTAAATGAGGTAGAATTCATTGATTCCAGTGCTCTGCCTTTAAATTTGTTTAGTTTTATATGTTTTCGCCAGTTTGGAGAGGATCCTTGTTCTCCCTTGCCCTTTTCAGCTCCTTGTCATTCTGATCCATCCATACACATAATCAAAAGCATCAAGACTACTGCCTACCTTGCCCCAATTCGAATTCTGCAAAGATCTGGCCTCATCCCCGAGCCCAAAATTGTTTTTCCCATTTTTCCAACAAAAACCCAAAAAATTTAAATCAAACTTTCCTATCTATTTACTAGCCTAAAATCAGTATCCATTATAAGTCATCTCAACCCCTTTGAAGACCTTTTGCCGAGATAGACCCGGAGAGAGCCCTCTCCTGTCCTCGTAGGGCTAGCTATGAGGCTAAGCTTGGTTTGATGTTGCCTTGAGTTTTACCTTATTTCAGCCCAAGGTAGATTCGAGCTGCCACGAAAGATCACCTTGTAGGTTATGGAAGGCTAGGAGCAACAACACTTCCATATTTATAGTTATGATTTGTAGACTTCATTGTTTCCATAATTTTACTTTCAACTTCTCTTGCCACCCTGAATGCCTTCTTCAATGAATCAGGTTCCCAAAGGCGAACCTCATGTTGGATGTTATCCTTCAAAGTCCCTATGAATACGTCAATCCTATGCTCTTCTAGAATATGTGTTACATTGATATTGAATTTTTGGAAGTCCTCAATGTGATCCTCCATTGAACCCCTTTGTTTGAGATTTATCAATTGGATAAATAAGGCGTTTCTCTTTTTATCCATATAATGTGCTATCATTTCCTCCGTAAAAATTGAACAAATTACAAGTGGTTTACGAGAATAAATCCATTGATACCATACAAACTAATTGGGTTCTAAATATAAAGTTTCGATTTGTACCTTTTGTGAGTGGTGCACATCATGGAGATCAAAATATTGCTCCGTATGTAATATCCATGTTACTAGATCCTTGTCATCAAACTTCCTCATATCGATCTTTGGAATGTGGTGGTTCTTAAACCAAAAAATGGAGTCTCTAAAATAATAATTCATATTCCTTTTGTCCTCATCATGATTTTCAAGGAATACCTTGTCACAACTAGGAAGCCTTTCTTCTAGCAACTTTTCCAAACCTTCCTTCAACCCCTCTATCTTGACATTCATCATTGCTTCCATGTTTTCTTTTAAAACCTCATTCAAAAATACCATGTCCCTTTTTATACAATCTATATTAACATTGATCATGACTTCCAATTCATTGTTTGTTACTTTTTTGCAAGAGAGAAATTTTTTGCACTTGGTCTCATAATTTTGATATATCATGATGCATTTCTTCCTCTTCTTCATGCATCATAAAAGATCTTTCTGGTTGTTTACTAGGTGTGTCCATTTTTTTGTTTTGAGGATTTTGGAATAAAAAAATGATATCTATGCTTCACTATTCCCTTTGAATCACTTCGAACTTATTTTTCAAACAGAAGTTATGCAAAATAATAATAAAAAATACACATCGTTTTCCTTCTTTTTAGGAGCTTTATATTGAAACTGTTGTACCTCTGTAATTGTGGATCTCTAAGATCTTAATTTTTTTTCCTTTGGTATCCCTTTGAGTTTTATTTCCTCTAGAAATTACACCAATGGATTCAATCCGATCATGTAATGTACTAAAACAAGATCCTAAATCGTTCTACAATATTTGCGGAATATAAAACATGATTGCCCAATTACATGTAAGTAAGGGAAAGAAGTAAATCAATCGAACAACAAAAGATATTCCCGGGGAAAGAAAATGCTCAAAAACCTTCTATCATATATTTTATAAATTTATGGAGTCATGAAACAATAAAATGCATTATTTCTCACAAGAATCTCCTGTACTCTATCAATCATCTCACACTGATCTAGGAAAAATTGGACAAACACTTAGCCAATTCCTTGCCCTCCTTCAGCCTAAATTTATCATGCAAATACTAGAGAAATAAATCCCTATTAAATAGGAATTCCAACCTTACTTGATTTCACAATTCATCATGGCCTTCTTGTGACTTTATAATTGCGCCCGGGTAATTTTCTAATAATACAACTTATCTTCCTTTTGACCTTTTTCTCAATGGGTCTTCATCAAAACTGACATGCATGCAACTATTAATAGCGAATAATCACTTATCTCAATGATCACTACTTGTGAATTAAATATAATTTAATTCACTGGACCTCTCACTAGCTCATCACTCAGTTAGAACTAGTTAAACTGATTTTAACTCAATTAATTTAAGTTAACTAATTACACTCACACCACACTAGTGCTACAACTGCAACTAGACCCCAAAAATAATGGAATCACTTTACATGCCTCATCTTGGACCCTCAACTTGAAATTATTGAGCTAACTCAGTCTTCATGACGTTGTTAACTGATACGAGTTGTTATGATATGAAATTACAATTTATTTAAGGGAAAAATAAATTAGACGCACACATTTAGCACTAATGTGTAACTGAATTCCTCACCAATGTGTGACTCGAATTCCACACTAATATGTGGTGCATTTTCTTATTGAATTTCTACACTCCATATCAATAAGAAAGGGATTATCAACTACCCCAACCTTCATTTGTGGTATTCAAATTTTCTCTTTTCCAATGCCTTCGTCAAGATGTAAGAATCCTAATCCTATGTGGGAATGTACTACAACAATGTAATGCACCTCTGAACACAATCTATGAGATGGTGGTACTAGATATCAATATGCTTGGACCTATCATGGAATACCGGATTAACTAAGAGTTTTAAGCAAATTTGGTTATCACAATGTATCACCATCGAATCCATATGATGAAAAAACAAACCAACAAGTATCTTCCTCATCCAGATGGCCTCGCATGCAAACTGACTAGCTTCCATGTAATCTGCCTCTATTGAACTAAGTGCAACTAATCTCTACTTCTTGTTGCGTCAAGAAACTGATGTTGATCCTATGCTGAAGATGCCCCCTGATGTGCTCTTCCTGTCTTATGGACTACCTGCCCAACCTAGATCGGTGAAGCCTTGAATCTTCACACCCTTTATCTATCTGTACCATAATCCATACTCTGTAGTGCCCTTAAGATATCTCAAAACATGCTTCCCTGCCTAACAAAATAGATTGGTAGGCTTAACCATATATTGACTAAGTTCGTTAACTGCATAGAATATTTCCGGTTGTGTGTTGACCAAATACATAAGTGAACCCACAAGCTTCCTGTAAATAGTAGCATCCACTACCTCACTTGAAGTAGCATCCTCATTCCTCTAGTTTCTTGTAAGAGAGTCTCCAAGGGTTTGTTGCCCTCCATGTGGAACTTCCTCAAAATATCCTTGGAATAATTTCCCTGAGATACAAATAGCTCCCCATCTCTTTGCCATATTTACAAGCCAAGGAAATAATGCAAGAGCCCCATGTCCTTCATCTCAATTATCTTGCAAGGTCCTCTTTGCAAGAAGTTATGGGTTTCTCATCACCTATTAGTATCATATCATATACATAAAGTACAATAATAAAAAGCTTAACATCGACCACAATATGATATAGGTTTGCATCTGATTCACTCTTTGTGAATCCCAACCCCGTGAAATAGATGTCGATCCTGGTGTACCAAGAATGAGGTGCTTGCTTTAGCCCATACAGTGCTCTCTTGACTCTGCACACATGCGACTCCTTGTCAAAGGTCTCAAAACCTTCTGGTTGCTCAATGTACACTTCTTCCTCAATAACTCCATTTAGAAAGGTTGTCTTTACATCCATCTGATGTATATTCCATCCCATCTATGCTGAGAGTGAAAGGATAGATCTAATGGATGGGTACCTTGAAAACGATGCATAATTATCGTCATAGTCAATCCCCTCTACTTGTGAGAATCCTCTAGCCATAAATATAACCTTGTATTTTTACACACTCCCATTTTTTGCTTGCTTCACCTTATAGATCCACTTGGATCCAACCACTGACTTCCCCACTGGTCTTGGGACCACTTCCCATGCAATATTTCTGATAATGGAATAATACTTCTCAATCATGGCATCAACCCATACCAGATGCTGCACTGCTTGCTCATAAGAGCTATGTATCCAATATAGCCTTCTGGGGACCTTCTTTTTCTACGCTATGATGTAGGTGCAAATACATTCTTTATCACATCTAGCATCAATTTGTCAGCCTCTCTGGTGTGCTTCCTACCATGGTGGATGGCTCTGCATGAGTGGTTTTTACCACTCTCCGTTCCTCTGCTTGTGGCTGCTCCACATCCTTAGTTTCATCCTTTGGAACTAAGAGTTCCTCTTCTACATGCAAGTCAAGATCCCTCTCAAGGGACAATGACATAGCTTTCTCCTCATCAAATTTTACATCTATATGACAACTATCATCCCATGTGCTGGAAAATAGACTTGATTGTTGTGGGGAGTATCTCTGTACCCCACAAATATCCCAAAATTTGTTGTTGGTTCTAGCTTCTTCTTGACATATTTACATGGCAATAAACAAATGAGCCAAAAATTTTAAAATATGAAACATCTGATTTCTTAGCTAAAAGAACCTCCTCTGGTGTACTCATCCCAAGTATCCAATGAGGACTACGATTCTACAAAAATATCATTATGTGGTATGCTTATACCCACAAATGCAATTGTAGGCTCTGATCATGTAACATAGCTCGTGCTGCTCCCAAATTTTTTTTGTTCTCTCTTTCTGCAACCCCATTCTATTGTGGGTTATGAGGTGCAATCAATTCTCTATGAATTCTGTCTTTGGCGCAAAATTTCTTGAATTCATTATAGATATACTCACCACCACTGTTGATCCTTATAGCCTTCACCTTCTTCCTTGTATCTTTCTCTTCCAGTGCTTTCAACTCACAAAACTTGGAGAACGTCTAATATTTCTTCTACATGAAGAAAATCCAACACTTTCTAGAAAAATCATCAACAAAAATCACATAGTACCTATGCTTTGTTGTGGAATAAGTTGAGAATGTTCCTTACATGTCTGAGTGAACTCTCTCAAGGATTGCCATTGATCGATTATCCTTCTCATGCAAGGTGGCCTTTGTATACTTCCCCATAGTACAACTCTTGCATGTGTTTCTTTGCACAATTGTACCCTTTGGAAGCCCTGTAGAAATCTGCTGCATGGTCCTCAAATCACTATGGTGTAGATGACCCAACGTCCTGTGTGATAACTAACCGATATCCCAACTCACCACCTCATCTACTTTATTTCTCAATGTTACATAACCATCTACATCAAGTTTGTAGAGATTCTTCACATGAACCCAAATCTTATTTACCTTTCCTATGCCTTTGTGACAAAGGAAAACCATTCCTTCACTAAAAAACACATCATATCCAAGATTCTCCAACAGAGCAATTGAAACTAAATTATTTTTCAAAACTGGTATGTAGTATACCTAGGGGGGATAATATAGGGTACATAGGGAGGTACCCAAAGGAATAATATGATGTAATAATATAATAATGATAAATAAATGGGTCATAGTTAATAAATAAAGTGGTTAACCCACATTATGTAAGGGACCACATGTAGCTAGGGAATAAAGTGATAAGCCCATTGTATTGGATGTATGGTATTGAGAGACCCATGGTAACTACCCATGGTATTGCATGTATGAAACCTATATAGAGGCTAAAGATTCTCCATTGAGAGATGTCAAGGATTATTCTATGGGCAAGCATATGGTTTGTGGAGTGATCTCCTTCCTTAAGGAGTGAATGTATGGTGTTGCCCTACCTTAAGGGTTTTGATATTAATGAAGATATGAAGTTTTGTCTTCTATGGTGTTATTTCTTGGGCATATTTTCCATTTCTATACATTTTCTTATCAGATCTACTACAAGTGGTATCGGAGCACTTTCTTGGGCAGAGTTTGGAGATTTGTTTTTTCATTTTTTGCAGGAAATTTTTGGGCGGCGAGTTTGTAGAGCAGATCTGGAAAATTTGGTGAAAAATTTTCAAAAATAAATATCATATCTGGATTCCTTATCGAAAAATACCCAATTTCAAAAAAAAAATAAGTCGAATCAGAGTCCGGATGAGGGTGATATCGCTGATTTAAATTTAGCTATGTTGCAGAAATGTTTCTGACGGCAATTTCTGTACGGCGGCTCTCCCGAAGTTTTAGTAGATTCTGGTGCAAAATTTCAGACAACCAATTACAGATCTGATCTCCCCTTGAAAAATCACCTGATTTCAAAAAAAAAATCAGTCAAATCGGAGTCCGGATGAGGGAGTTATCACTGATTTAAAATCAGCCATTTTTCAGTAATTTTGTGACGCCGGGGCAGTTGCAGCGCAAATCTGTGTTTCCAGAGTGCCTGGATCGGGATTTCAGCAACATGTTTAGATGCAGAATGGCTATTCCATTTTCGAAAACAGGTTATATTAAGGATTCTGAGTTATATTGACCGAGTAATGTCCATTTTAAATTTTTGCCAAAGTAAGTGATTTTCTTCAAAACCCTTACTTTATTTTATGGATTCTCGCAAGATGAAGTTTACAGGAAAAGATGATGGCCCTACTATTGAATATTTTTTACAACATCTCAAGGCTCAATACCAAAGTTTTTGGATATGCTCCATAGGGCTTCATCTGAAAGATGAGGCAAATAAATGGTGGACCTCACTTGACAGCGCAGTGAGGAAACTTCCCGAGAAAAAACTTGAAAAAGTCATTTTGGACAAGTGGTATAAAGCCGGAAATAAGGACACTAAGAGACATAAAGACTTATTTTCTACTAATATTTCCATATTACAGGTTAATGGAAGTATTCAGAAAGAGAACATCATTGTGTCTATCATTCCTAGTTGCAAGCATAATTGTATCAATGTTAATTTGGCTAAAAAATTGCAAGTTCCAGCAAAACATATTGAAAACACACAGGTTGATAATGAAGATGTTCAAATTTATAAAGATTTGAAGATTTCTATGGATAAGTATGTGTTGCATTCTGATTTTTATGCTTCAGATATGGCTGCTGTGGATGTTGTTTTGGGACACCCTTGGATGGAATCTGTTGGTACTGTCAATTTTAATGTGCAAAAGAAATTCATGAAGCTCTGGTATAAAAAGAAGAAAATTACATTGCACAATATTTGCATTAGGAACCATGGAGAGACTCAGGAGGAAGAAACACAAATCTCTAATGACACAGACACATTAGATGATGAGCCTTTGATGGTAGACAGCCAAACACAGACATCAAAGCAAGTACCAACAAAAGAACCTGACACCACTCCATCACCAATAATGGAGGAATTAATGAAAGATGTTCCATCAGTTAAAGCTTCAACATATCACCACCCGCATCACCCAGCAAGACAACAACCAGCAAGGTGGCAACGAATTAGCAACAAGGACAACAACCCTTGGATGACACATAGAGAGGTGCGACGATCCACTAACAACACATCAACACAAAAGAACCACCAGAACCTGCTTCCATCTCAAGCGAGCGATGCACCAACTAGATCGAGTGTTCACCTTTCTCTTGGATGGCTGGATGCACGTGAATGGTATCAATGGAATACTCTTTTGAGTAGATCTTATTATTTGTGTTCTTCTCATGTTTCGGGGACGAAACATGTTTAAGGGGGGTGTAATGTAGTGTACTTAGAGGGGATAATATAGGGTACAGAGGGAGGTACCCAAGGGAATAATATGATGTAATAATATAAGAATGATAAACAAATGGGCCATAGTTAATAAATAAAGTGGTTAACCCACATTATGTAAGGGACCACATGTAGCTAAGGAATAAAGTGATAAGCCCATTGTATTGGATGTATGGTATTGAGAGACCCATGGTAACTACCCATGGTATTGCATGTATGAAACCTATATAGAGGCTAGAGACTCTCCATTGAGAGATTTCAAGGATTATTGTATGGGCAAGCATATGGCTTGTGGAGTGATCTCCTTCCTTAAGGAGTGAATGTATGGTGTTGCCCTACCTTAAGGGTTTTGATATTAATGAAGATATGAAGTTTTATCTTCTATGGTGTTATTTCTTGGGCACATTTTCTATTTATATACATTTTCTTGTTAGATCTACTACATGGTACATGCATGGCATATTTTAATATGAAAGGCTTACTTGACTCTCTCTAGAAATTAATTGTAGCAATCCTGGTAGCGCTATATCTCTCGTCATCACCCATCTCGATGTGCATCTAAAGATCCTTCTCATCCAAGCTACTAAAGAGTTGTTTGTTTCCAGTCATGTGGAAAGATGCTCCACTATCCAAGTACCACATAGATTCCATCACAGTTGACACCATGCATGCGATGAGAGAGAAGTCCAACTCAAACTGTGAGGCCAAAGCTTCATCTGCTGCATCTCCTGGAGCCTTCTTGTTGTTGTTCTTCTTTTGTGGAAAATTTGTGGCACAGTGTCCATGATCATGACAGTTGAAAAATTTCACCTTTGAAATATCTCGCTTCTTGCCTTCTTTGTTGGTGTTAGATTTGGAATGGAACTTCTTCCCTTTCCCCTTCTTTGCCTTTCCATCTAAGGCACAATTTTCCTCATCATGAGTCTTCGATGAGGATCCATCCTTGGTATTCCACCAAAACTCTTCTTGTAACAAATTCGACCATAGTCGCTGCCACTTTGGTAAATTCTCCCTCCCATTCATAGATTTTTGGTAACTAATCTAGCTCTTGGGAAGGCCTAGGAATTTTAGGCTCACCAAGTCATCATCAGCTATAGTAATCCCAACACTTCCCATCTCGTCTCGACATTGAGTGAATTATTTCTGGATTGTGTCGCCCTTCTCCATTTTGACTTTCCTGAGCTTGTCATTGAGTGCAATTTCCTATGGTCACTGCTACTTTGAAATAGATTTTTCAATGCCTTCCACATAGCATATGGAGTTTCCTTTCCATGGAGACTCGAGACAATATGATTTCGAAATCCCTCTAATAAGATCCTCCTCACGTTTGAAACATTCTTCCTCCATGCTTCATGTTGTGCAGCATCTGCCTGAGGGGGTTCAGGAATATCAGTTTCAATGAACTCCTTTAGCCTATTATCCTCCAATACTACCTCCATCTTGTCCTTCCATGAAACATAGTTTGAATTTCCCTCGAGTGCATATTCGAGTCTCAAGCCAGTGAAAGAGATCCTGGTCAGCTGCTAGGTCCAAATAATGAATCTACAAATTTGAATCATGTTCAACAAAAAGTCAATTTATTCTCTTCTTTTTTGATTCTTAGGACTCTAATACCTTGTAGAAAATTGATTCAATCCGATCATGTAATGTACTAAAACAAGATACTGAATCCTTCTACAATATTTTTGATATATAAAACATGATCGCTTAATCACATGCAAGTAACAGAAAGAAGTAAATCAATTGCATAACAAAAGTTATCCCTGGGGAAAGAAAATTCTCAAAACCCCTCTATCATATATTGTATAAGTCAAGGAATAATGAAACAATAAAATTCATTCTTGCTCACAGGAATCTCCTACACTCTACCAATCGTCTCACACTGATCTAGGAAAAATTGGATAAAAAATTAGCCAATTCCTTGCCTTCCACCATCCTGCCTTTCTCATGCAAATCCTATAGAAATAAATCGCTATTAAATAGGAATTCCAACCTTCCTTTATTGCACAATCCATCATGGCCTTCTTGTGACTTTATAATTGTGCTCGGGAAATTTGCTAAGAATACAACTGATAGCTATCTTCCCTTTAACCTTTTTCTCAACTGGGTCTTTATAAGAACTGAAATGCATGCAGATATTAATATAAAATCATCAGTTATCTGGTTAATCACTACCTGTGAATTAAATCTAATTTAATTCACTAGACCTCTCACTAGCTCATCACTCAGTTAGAACTAGTCAAACTGATTTTAACTTAATTAATTTGAGTTAACTGATTACACTCACACCACACTAGTGCTACAACTGCAAATGGACGACCAAAATAATATAATCACTCTACATGCCTCATATTATACCCTCAACTCTTAATTATTGAGCTAACTCAGCCTTCGTGACTTAGTAAACTAATACAAGTTATTATGATATTGAATTACAATTTATTTAAGGGGAAAATAAATTAGACACCCGCATTTATCACTAATATATAACTAAATTCCTCACCAATGTGTGACTAGAATTACACTCTAGTATGTGGTGCATTTTCTTGTTGAATTTAAACATTTCCAACCCCATAATTCAGGCTGATATTGGATTCTTCAAGAAAGATTTATGCCCAATCTCCCATGATGGCCTGATTATAGACTGGTTCAGTAGAAAGAAATTTTATAGAGTGCCATGTGTCACTCTTTATACCTTTGGCACTAAAAATTATACCCAAAAAACTACAATCCATCAAATTTCAATCACTTTTTACAAAATTCAAATCCAATGCTTAGAGAGAAATTTATGATGATTTTCCCTAGGTCACCTGTTTGAGATCATATATTTGAAAATATAGTGAAAAAAATTCATACACAAGGTTCACCATGGTTATAATTGCAGCTTATGAAGCTTTGTAGAAAAAAAATTATAGCAAAAATTTCAAGATGACCTGTTTGAAGAATCCAAACCCTAGAATCCAAAGCTTTGATACCAAATGTTATGCAACCAGCTCAAAGAACAAAAGAAAAGATAGATAAACAACTTAAAATTTATCCTATTCGAGGGGGAAACCTCCTTCACATTACATAAATGAACAAATGATACAAATGATAAGACCTCCTTGGTATATATAGGAGTCCAAGGGGTCACAATATAATTAGAGCCTACATAAAAATAATAATGTAAGGGCACAATAATAACAATAGTGGGATTCTATGGGGAACAATAATAACAACATGGGGGATACATGTGCACAACAATAACAATAGGGGGTTATACTAACAATAAAAATAAGGGTAATACACTAGTATTATAGGGACCTAACATTATCTCCCATTAGCATTCAAATTTCATGGCTCACAGTAGGTGAGAAGATCGCCGTGAGATACATATAAAGGTATTGTCCAAGTTAGTTGTAGAAGGATGTGCTTAGAGGTGGAAACAAGCCATAGAAGATATGTGCTTAAAGGATCTATTCAATCCCAACAACCTTTCAATTTCCTTTAAAACAGTTCACAGGTATATCAAATTCATGGAGAACTATGGGAATGAATGGATAGGAATCAAATTTCACTACCCCGTGACATGGCTACCAACCCCAAAATATCAAGGTGATTACAAAATGAAAAACAAGGAGGAGGTTTCTTTCTAGAAGGACATTTAGAGGAGATAGTATTATTTATTCACATATGATGTAGGGGAGGTTCAATATAGCATCAACAACTTACATAGGGGTCACTAAAACTCTAATTCATACTCACTATTTAGTTGTGTGAGGACAAATAACACTTTCAATTTGGGGGAGATGATAGGCACCCGAATTGGAATTCTTTCAATGCCCATTATACACCTTTTTTACTACCTTTTCCCCATCTTCATACCATTTTATAACTCTTTTTCCTCAAAATGATGAATTTTTTACCAAGGTACAATATTTATGTCATTATGTTGTTTTTAATGTTGAATGTATTAAACAAAGAGTGTAAATTTTATGTTAAATAATGGGAATTCAAGAGAAATACTCCAGGAAAACTCATATAGGTACCACTGGAGGTGATAAAAAAGAATTTGGAGAAGTTTAGTTACTACAACACCACTAGCTTGTGTTGTTGCAACACTTCAAATAAAATTACTACAACACCTCCATCACATCATTATTGCAACACCTCTAATGCATCATTGTTGCAACACCTTCATGTTGTTATTACACCCTATCGATGTTGCAGCACATCCAGAATATTGATTTTAAAACACATTTGTAGTATTGATGTTGCAACACGTTTGAAGCAATGATGTTGTAACACCTCGGCACACTGAAAATTGCAAGTGACTACTACAATTCCTTATATGTGATGCTACAACTATGTGGACAATTGTAACAACATAACACAAGTCAAATATTGATGCGCAATTTTCACTATTAGTTCCCAAATAGATGTGCCAACCACTTGATTACCAAAAAAAGGAAATGACATGAGTTGGTAATCCAACATGGAGAGCTTGATGACCATTGAATTGACCCAACCTCCCTATTGCAATGGATAAGTGAGTCAACGATTTTCCAATCTTTCCATATTTTGGAAATATTGTTGTAATGACACAAAAAACAACTTGAGAATCTAATATTCTGATGGTTGTCACTTGATTTCATGGTTAAACTAATAAATTAAAGCATTGTATAAATACTCCACTCTACTTGAGTTTAGGGGAGAAGAATACTATTGTAATTACTTTTTGACCATTGTTGATTCAAATTTCAGTCAAGGTTCCTATTCCATTTCCATTTTGTGCATTCGATGTGATTGTAGTGTAATATTTCTACTACAAACTTAACTAGTGCCTCATCTAAGGAGGAAGGTGCCCCTCCTTAGTCAGGTACTATCTATATTTTAATTATGGTAGTTTCTATTTTTATTAATAACCCAATTAATTATATTATTTACTCTATTTTCTAATATTTAATGATGTTGTGATTTGCCAATAATTCATTATGTTTATTAATGATGTGTGTTGACTAGTTAAGCAATGATTTACTATGTTTTCCATATTCTATAGTATCAACAATGATTCAACTTATTGAATTAGGTTTTCTATATTACAATTTTCCAATGTTTTGGTATATAATAAATTCATGTGCATTCTTGTTTCAAAATTTCATATTAAGTAGATATATTGATCAAGTCACCTACTTACTTTCTTGTCCATGTGTTTACTTTCCAACAAAGAGTGATTTACTTTCATGTCTATGTGTTTACTTTCCAACAAGAGTGATTTACCTTTATGCAAGAGTGTTGTAGTTAATATTTAAATTCCCACAAGTGTGCAAGTGTGATATTTCAATTCCTACAAAGTGTGTAAGTGTGATATCTCAATTCTTGCAAGTGCATTTTTCTTCATTAGTTGACTTGTAAAACAAAATTAACATCCAACTCTATAATACTTAACTAGTAATACAACCTAATTATCACTTAACATATTGTGTTACCATATACGGTGCATGGAAACTCACAAGTTCCATATAAACACCAAATTAACTATTAAATGTATAATTTATTATTTATTTTCTTATTAATTAGGAGGTAATTGAAAATATCATCAGTAAGCATGAAAATTCATGGTTGGTTTAGTTAGCCACTTGGACAAAGAAACAAATTTATTGAGCTTGACAAGGATTTCCCAATGAACATGAATGGATATAACACTAAAGAAAATTTAAACATCTTACTACTCGAGTCATTTGATTTCTTGATTCGCATGGATTGATTGGACAAGAATCATGATGTCCTAGATTTTTACAACAACATTTTTTCATACACCTTGATGAGAAGAGAAATTCAAGGACAATTGAAGGTATTGAAGGCTTATACTTATCAAATATATTTTAGCATTGCAGTTGAAAATAAAATTTAAAAAGATATCTAAGATATACATAACACATATGGAAGACCCAACAAAGGATAAGGAACCAAATCTCAAAGATTATTTAGGATTGAAGGAGTATGAATATATGTTTTGGGAATTTCCAAGATTTCCACCAAAGAAGGACACTAAATTCGCTATTGATTTAATGCTTGGAGCTTCCCCAATGTCCAAGACTCCTTATAAAATGATCATACCATAGTTAAATATTATTATATTCAAATAGAAGAGTGATTGAAGAACGGGTACACAAAAATACGTTTCTCACCTTCAAGTGTACGAATAATTTTTATGAAGAAAAAGGATGGAATTTTGAAGTTGTGTATTGACTTCAAACAATTGAATAAGGTTATTGTACATAACAAGTACCTTCTACCAAGGATTGACAACCTTTTCATCAACTAAAAGGATAAACAATCTTTTCTAATATTGACCTAGGTTAGGTTACCATCAAATGATATTCGAGAATAAAATACCAAAAATATGACCTCTCGAACAAGGTGTGGCCATTATGAGTTTTTGGTGATGCCATTTGGATTGATTGAATGCACCAACTACTTTAATGTGTTTTGATGAATGGAGTGTTTAGAGATTATCTAGAAAATTTTGGTTTTATTTTCTTAGATGATATTCATTTCTACTATAATATAGAGGAGGATTATGAGAATTACTTGAGAATGGTGTTATAGGTGTTGAGAGAGAACCAACTCATTAGGGGAATTTTGAGGTATGAAATGGGCCTCTTAAGGAAAATAATATAGTAATAGTTAAAATAATAAAATTAGAATTATGAATGTTTAAAGGGAAAGAAAGTAAACTATTTTTTTAATTGTATTTTTTGTTTATCTCCTTATAGGTTTACTCATATGTTAAGTATAGGCTCCCCTTGGATGTAGAATTAAATTTTGATTCTGCATCCAACAAAAAAAAAAATGTTTTTCATGTATTTTCAATTTTTTTCGATGCAGGTCTAATCAAAAGTAGGCAGAGTGGATACTTGTTGGATATAGAAATTTATTTTTCATCCAATTGGTGCCTATACTTGATATTGTAGTAATAATATAAGGAGATAAGTTGAAAATACAATTAAGAAAAGTAGTTTTCATTTTTTCCCTTGAAAAATATTTACTCTTGAGGATGAGATCATCATCTCTAATCTTATTGGTTCTTTTAAAGTTGATTTTATAAGTACATTTTTTGTATCAAGGCCCATTGTATACCTAAAAATTTCCCTTATGGTATGTGAAGTTAAGTAAATGCACTTTTTATAATAGGAAAATCCATTTTTTGTGCCACATCATCTTAGAGGAGCGCATAGTAGTGGATCCTGAAATGATTGAGACAATCAAATAATGGCCTAGATCAAAGAACATATCAAAAGTGAGATATTTATGGGTAAATTTCGATAACATAGGGAATTTCTTGTAGATTTCTCCAATATTGTACAACCAATCACTTCATTATAAAAGAAGGGAATACAATTTGAACAAACTACCAAGTCTGAAGAGATTTTCTATCACTTAAAGAAATTATTGACCATTACACCTATTTTAAAGACTGCAAATATGTATGAAGATCTTTTAGTGTGCATAGATACATGCAAGGAAGGGCTTGGTGGAGTGCTTGCACAAAAATGAGCATTTTATTTACTATGAACCTAGGAAAATCAAAGGTTGTGAAATAAATTATGTTACCAATGATTTGGAGCTTGGAACCATTATTCATGTGATAAAAATGTGGAGGTATTATCTCATGAGTAGAAAATTTGAGTTAAAAATAGAAAATAGTGATCAGAGATACTTGTTTGAGTAGCCAACACTTAATGATAGGAAAATAAAATGGCTAGAATTCTTAGTGAATATGACTTTAACATCAAGCACATTAAGGGAAAAGAGAATAAAATGGTTGATGCACTTAGTAGAAAGGTTCATTAAATGCATGCAAAAACCATTAGTATGTACCATCTAGATTTATTTTTTTAAATTGGAAGTTGTAGCATCATATCAACATTATGTGAAAGTTAAATGAGGCATATAGCAAAGTAGTGCACAACTAAAATTTAAAGCCTATGGATTGAAAAAAAATGGAATACTGTTGTATAAGAAGAATGTTTATGCTCCTAATTCTAAGGAGTTAAGAAATTTAGTGCTAAAAGAGATGCACAACATTCCATATGCTAAACACCCAAGGTACTAAAATATAATTATAGATGTAAGTGGCCAATATTTTTTAGCCTAGAATGAAGAAATATGTGGTGGATTATAAAGAACAATGTTACCAAGTTAACAAGAAGTTTATCAAATTCTCATTTTTTTGAGGTCGCATCAACTCCTCATCTTCATGTTGAATTGAAAAGTGGTGATGCATCATCACCCTTTTTTCATTTTAGGGTTAAAATTAAAACATTTTTCAGTGATAACATTAAAACCAAATATCACGATTACAAAAGACATGAAAATCCATACCAAAATACAAAAGTGTGATGCAACGTCATCTATAATTTTTTTGGGTTAAAATTCAATTTTTTTTTTTTATCATGGAATTAATAACTAAATATCATGATTATGAAATACGTGGAAAAACACACCAAAATGAAAAAGTGGCGTTGTAGCAACACCATTTTTTAGGTTTAAAATTTAAACATTTTTCAACCATGGTGTTAAAGAACAAATATCGTAATTATGAAAAGCCCTAAAAATTAGCACTTGAATTTTGCCTAACTTTATTATTTTTTTTAAATGCTTATTTTTTAGCCCTTAGGGCATAGAGAAGACAGTGGTAGGGTGTTCTTTTAAGGCACTCTGTAGTGTAAATGTCACTGCTTTGAAAAATTCCAGCCATGCTAAGGGTTGGTGTGGCTCAGCCTAGGTGTGATCCCTAGGTGACTTTGATAGTTTAGATGCCCCTAGATCATGGATAATCAAGCCATATGTTAGGTGTTCCAGTCATCTCAGGACTCACATAACCTTTCAAATGAAAATAAATGTTTGTTTTTAAGTGTTTTTCATTTTTTTTTCTAATTTTTTTCTTTTATTTTGGGGATTAAAATTACAAATTAACTAACGTTGCGACCTTAACCATTTGTACCATCAAAAATAAAAAAACATAAATTCAACTATAAATATAAAAATGGCATGATGTAAATAATTTTTAATTATTAATTAGTTATAACCAGTGATTCATGTTGCAAAGCTATTGCCAATATTTGGAATCAAAAGTCATTGTAGAGTACAAAGACAATTTCCAATACAACTAGTTTGCTCTAGGACAATACATAGAGCACAAGGCTTGAATTTATAAATACTTTTGTTTGACCTAAGTAACACTAGAACACATGGGTTTATTATTCCATTATGCTTGAATTGTTGGAAATTGTAACTAGTTTTGGTCTTCATAATTGTCATTTGTCTCATTTCATGATGTATTTATTATGTATTGATCTAAATAATGAAAGAAAATTGCTTTGTGAATCATGGGTTACATGATTTTTGTCATTGGGTCAATAGGTCAAGGATTCACTGTATTCTTTAAGGATTTTTTCATGTGTCATGGTCATTATCACATTGTAAAATTCCCTATTGGGCATTTGTATCAAAGAAAGAAAATATATTTTATAATTGTAAGTGTCTAGTATTGCTCCCAAGAACAAGTTGACCAACCCAGATTGAAGTCGACCTAGAGAGTGGTTATATACCCACTTGGACGGTTATATATAAAGATGAAGTTCGTCATCTTTTGAGACTAAAGAAACTTGCATATCCTGAAGTCTAGTCTGTGATTTGAAGAAAGAATAAGGGTACATATAAGGGAGAAAAGTACAACATAGAAGGATAAATCTTGAATCCTTGTCAAAGATGATTAGAATTATGTTCTATTGGAGAAATGTTTACCCAAATTTCCTTGAAGATATTGAATAATATTTGGTTGGTTGATTTGCGTCTTGGAAAAGAGAAAGAGGTCTTGTTTGGCCTTGGAAGTACCCTTTGAAGTTGATAAGAATATTTCCAATGGGTTTTCCACTTGGAGGGGTTTTTCCCTAGTGTGGAGCATGTATCTTGTGTTCATGTGACCTTTATTTGTTTTGGCATTTATTTGATGATGAAGAAGATACTCATAATTAAGAAAGAAAAAAAAATTATCATAGGTAAATGTCATGAAAGGAAAAAATTAAATTCAAGAAGTTTGCCTAATTCATTTTCCAACATGGTAATAGAGTGAGGTTCCTCTTGTAGGAAACTGGAAGATTACAATAAGAAATGTTATAGTTATCATAGTGCAAGAAGAAGAACCGATATTAAATATTCAGATTGTTCTGGTCTATCTAATAATGAAACTAAATTTCCTTCATACGAGCAACAATGACATCAAGACCAAGCTCTGTGAAGAGGCCACAATATATTTCTTAAAGGGACAAAGGTTATATTTAAAGTTTAAATTATTGAATCCTCTGTGGAGTAGACCGAAGTCTGGTAGACGAGGTCTATTATAGTATCTAAAGAAGGGATGAAACCTTAAAGAGTTAAAAGGTATGTAATGAAATATATCCCTATGGAAGAGTGATGGCCTACAAGAGACATATGGTTTTGAGGAAGTTGAAGAATTCATTAGAAGCATATCTAAATCTTGTTTGAAGTTCGTTATATTGATAAAAAATATTTATAGTAGAAAGTATGAGATCCCTATCTAATGAGGTTGAAGTCATAAAGCATTTTCTCAAATATAAAAAAGACAATCCTATAAAATATTTGAGAGGCAAGGTAAGAATCCTATCCTAGGTCAAGGTCCTATAGATGTTCAGGATAAAGGTAGAAGCAAAGTAGACTTGTGCTAAGAGACCAAAGAGTTCAAAATCCACTGAAGCTCACCCTTAAAACAATACTATCATCAATTTCAAAAAGCTGAAGTTGGAAATATTCACTATGAAGGGAGTCTAGGCTGACTTAGGATAGTTCTAAAATCATTTACAATGAAGGTCGAAGAAATAAGATATATCTTCAAAAAATCTTAATGCGGTATGGAATTTTGAAGAAATCCACAATATCTTAGAAGAACATTAAACATGCCATTTTTATGATAGTTAGAAGCCCTAAATTAAAGGCCAAGGCTTTAGTGAGAACTTCAGAAGTTCAAAAGTTGAAGATAGGATTGTATTTATTCCATAGTCAAGAGAAGCTACAGTCAGTCACCTTGTGGAGAGCATCTTGATTTGGAAAGATCATGACATCAATAGAATAATCAACATCTTGGACCGTGAAGAAGGTCTCATAGAAGTTAGACTTTAGTTGTGACGTATTTGGAGTCCTCACTTTTGAAAATAGAAGGAAGGTCATGGAAGTTGTGGAAGTGAAAATACCTTAGACAATGAACTCAAGAAGAGAGATTTGCAGCAACTTCTAGTTATATTGGTTAACAAAGATTTATAGTCATAAGGTACATACTTTTGTTTTGCATTAAATATTTTAGGTTTTTCAATGTATGTCTCGATCATAGGGCTTGTAAACTTCATCTTTGGAATATAAGGATTATAATCCCTATATGGTGCTTGAAGTAGTAAAACCCTTGTCAGGAGAGAAACCATAACCCTAATCTGTTTGTTCCCTCATAGAAACCATAGATTTTGAGGGTTTGTAGATAGTATAGGGTGCGTGGAAAACCATAATGTGGTAGAATTAGATGGAAAATTTGGGTTCAAACCCTAGGATTTATGTTTCAATGGGAAATATCAAGAACTTATCTGGATTTGTATCTAAAATCCTAGGAATTTTCCCTTTAAGATACCATGGTATCCCTAGATTATCAAAATTATAATCATGCTCTTGTACTTGTATATTTTTCTATCGAGTACTTGTAGGTAAAATAATGTGGGTATATAAGGAAGAAAAAAAATGAGATGGATGGCTAAGCAAAATTTATCTGATGCCATTAAGAACATGATGAATGGAGGGAATTGATGAATTTCATTAAAAATAAATAAATGATGACTTGGTAATCAAGTTGGATCCTTTGGTACTCTAATAGACTCACATGGAAATGGACCATGAAGATGTTGAGAAGATCATCATGGTGAGGTAAGTATGATGATTATTTATATTATTGGTTATCTTCTTAACATGTTGTTTTGCTAACTGGAAAAATGTAGCAGGTATACATGATGACAATTGAGGCAAGTTCAACTATGTAAATGTTGAGGGAAAGCTCTATTGAAAAATGTAACTAGGTTTGGTCTTCATAATGACATATGTAAATCTGATTTTATGTAATTGATTAAAAGAAGAAAAACAAAATTATTATTGTAATGCTTGTCTCATGGATTTCATGAGCAAGTAATTTTTTTTTTTTTTTATGGCTCCCATTGTGAGTCTTTAGGATATGTCATCTAGTCATAAAAGTCAATTTGAGTCTATTTCATGTATGAAGTACACTTATTGGGCATATTGTACTTGTTATGAGTCAATGGAAATTTCAATTATCCCTCCACGACCAAGCACACGTGTTTACGTCAAGTTGGCTTCAAGAAGGATGACAAAACCTCTCCTTAAGACACGTCGGTTTACTCAATGAAAAATCGTCTAATTATGAGACCCCAACCACTATAAATAGGAAGCTCGGCCTAATCTCAGAACAAATAAATTAAGAGAAGCAATTTCAGTAGAGGTATGTGGTTAGAAAAGTGTGAAGTATAAGAAGGTAGCTTATAATACAACAAAGGAAATTGGAGTATAGTCCAATCTGTTTTTAGATTTCTTTTTGGGTTTATATTATCTTCACGTGTGAGGCAGCAAGATATTACTTACAGTAGAATAATCTGAGAAAGATTAGCACTCCTCATAACCGAGTGAAAATAAGTTAAAATCTAGAAGGAATGCCAAGACAAGAATTGGAAGAAGGTAAAGTAAAGAAAAGAAGAAGGTCAAGTCTAGAAGGGAGGTTGAAGGTTTGAAGCTGAAGAAGGTTGAAGAAGTATAGGAGTCGAAAGAAGGAGAAAGAAGAAGGTTGTCTACCATTGAATGAAAGAAGAAGGACTTCATCAAGGGAGATTTATGTCTTGGTATTGGAGTGTCAAATTAAAGGGTCTTTTTCTTGGTATTCTTCAATTGGAATCTCTATAAGAAGAATATTTTTTTCGCATTTTCCTCTCAAAGAGTGAGAGGTTTTGGCCCTATCTGATAGCCTATATTCTATGTCTCTTGTCTCTTTATGGTTTATAGATTGGTATATGTTTGATGAAGAAGAAAAATAATAATATAAGTAAAATGAGATCTTAATTTAAATAAGTAAAAAGTACTCACAAGTAGTTACTAATAGAAGAGAAATCACTTAATCTCTGCACCCTAGATTTTTCAACACGGTATTAGAGCTAAGGTGACTAAGTCATGGAAGGGAATCTTATCAAGGGACCCTCAAGGATAAAATATCCAGGAAGGCATCTATTGTCACTCTGTAATTCTGAAGGCTAAAGACAGAACCACAGAGGGAAACATCAAACCACTTTGGAATCTAGGACCTAGCCTTCCTAGACTCAGAGAGGGCTCTCTCTGTTAGATATATATTTGTTTATAGGGGTATTTTAGGCTAGATATTAGTGCATAGGGGTTTGTTTGAAGATTTGGTTGAGGCAATAGAAGAGGGCCATTGGGCTATGGAGTCAAACAGGTGTAAACAAACTCAAATAGATGGATACCTGAGGTAAGGTGCAGCCAGGAAAGCTAGCCATGTCAATGGATCTTTACAGATTATGAAATGGAAAATATGAGGAGATTAAGGTTTAATGGGAATGCAAAGTAGACTATCTTTGAATTCTATATTCCGGTCCCAACATGGATGCAGAGCAGACTGTCTCTGAATTCTACATCCAAG
This sequence comes from Pinus albicaulis, assembly GCA_034641835.2. Lineage (NCBI taxonomy): Eukaryota > Viridiplantae > Streptophyta > Pinopsida > Pinales > Pinaceae > Pinus > Pinus albicaulis. Next base: position 710,638,842 of record CM076584.1, read on the forward strand.
TCTTAGAGGAAAACATAATGCACTGTTTCAAGACTGAGCAGGGTACCCTATGGTAAATCCTACATAAAAACTTCTATCTGCAGTAAAGAAAAGAAAATAATATGAGCAGTAAGGAGAATAAAAAATTACATGGGAAAATTATTCACCACTAAGAATAACAAAAGAATCTGAAAAACATCATACTCATTCATTCATTCGATAGTGTTTACAACCAGTTGAGTATGTTACAATGGTTTTTTCCCCTTCTGGGCCCCCTTTTACCCTGCTAGTGCATACAATATTTATAGAAAACTTAAGTCGGTTCATATGCCTACTGCAGTGATTACATTTAAGCAGAAAATGGACAAGTGGAGACATGCAGGCTGTGATAAGACATCTCTGACAACAATACTGCCTCTAGGATTAATTCTGGGAAACTCTTTGTAGATCCAAATGCTTCAATGGATCCTCGGAAGATAAAACATTAAGCTTTGGAGGAAGGTATGATGATTTTGAAGAGCAACTCGTGCATGTTCTGACATATGGCTTTGTTTTATAGAAAAACATGAATTGGGTAATAATATATGTGCAATGTTTGCCACTTTCATTTATCGATGCTGGTGCTGATGTGTTTTGTTTCCCCTTCAGTCTCTACTATTATAACCATAAAAAGTCTGCATGAAACACCCTTTGCTACCGCACTCGACCTGCGGTGTCTTTTTGCTACCCAATCCCTTCTCGTTGTGTTTCACCTTATTTATCCCTATAATGAGTTTAAAACCCAATATGCCCAGTCGTGGAAGGGTGGCGGTTGGTGGGGGGGGGATGCATGATGGAGGATGTGGTGTGGTGGTATTGGCAACGGTCATACAATGACAGCAGTTTGGGAGGATGGTGGGAACAATTTTTCGAAGGAGGGTGAGGGTGGTAAGGAGTATTGGACAAGGGGGGTGTGCAGTAATCTTGAACGTGATACATTAGCTAGATGAGCGGTATGGGATACTACCCACTGAAACCCCCCCTCCCCCACTCTCATGATAAAGTTCGAATGGTGTAGGGAGGCCGAAACTAGATAAAGGTCATTGGATGTATGGAGAGGAGTGAAGAGGTCGGAAAGGTGGAGGGAGATTAAAGGTTGAATGATATAACACACGAGTGGGGCCCAACACGAGCCCTTTGCTACCCTGGTCCTTCCTTTTGTGTTTTAATTATTTTTATAACTAAAGAGCACAAAAAAAAATTTACCCAGACTTGAAATCTCATAGACTTGACTTCTGAAGCCGCATCTCATCCGCGCTATTCACCACACTTCGCATGTCGTAGTTTCTAACCTTTACCTTTGCACTTATTCATTTAAACTTTCGATTTGTGATTCTGTCCCATCGCATCACACATCTCCCTTCATCAATTATAACACTTACCTCCGTGCTTATTTATTAAAACTTGCAATGTACGATATGCGGGCCAGGGCCACGTCGTTTGCTATGTCATCTGCCACGTCATCTTCCACTTCACCTACCACATCACCTACCACATCACCCTACCACGTCATAGCTACGTCTTCTACCACGTCACTTACACATCATCCATATCATACTTCGGTGATTTTAGAATTTACCTCGGCACTTGTTCTTCAAACAGTGTGACTTGCGATTGTGATCGGGTCCCACCCACATCGCATGTCTCATGTTGGCACTTTTAACCTTTACCTCCGGCGGCAACTCTTTGAAAATTGCGATGTGCGATTGCGATTGGATAACATCACACATTGGAACATTTAACTTGTGGGCGCTTTTAAATGGTAAGTTATAAAAAGAGTGCAGTGCAAAGTGCGATGCGTTAAAAGCGGAAAGGTGAAAAAATGAGGAGTGGTAAGGAAAATGCAAAAGAAAAGGCTTTTCATGCGGATTGGTAATATATAAAGGTTTGGATGGGTCCCATAAAAGTGCATCGATAGGGTTTTATGTTTCAGTGATGAATCAGGAAAAAAATTTAAAGCTTGCAGAATGCGATTAGAGCTAGGATTTTTAGACTTTTTAATATAAGTGGGTTTTATAAAGTAGTGAGTCCAAAAAGGTTATGCATGTGGGTTTTGGGGTTTTGAATGGGATTCAGAGCATGGGAGTGTCATAATTTGGAAAATTAAAGGTAAGAAGAGGGTAGATGACATGAATGGGGGCAGTATGGATTTTTCTCACCATTACCTTTAATCAACAACACTTTCCTCTTTCAACTAAATTAAAATGAAGATAGATTTATTTGATTCTCTTGAAAGTTAGGGTCTCCCTTTCTTTCTTTGAAAATAAATGATAGCCATAGAATATTATTTTCAATATGAAAAATCTAACCAATGATCAATCACCTTGAGATCCTATAATTTATAGGGTACTAACAGTGGCTTTAGCTGGGGATGGCAACGCCTTCAGGAGGTGTCAAGAACACCATAGACTAGTGGCCTAATTCATTGGGCTGATCCCAAATCTAAAACTTAATATGCTACTAAAACCTCCATGGCTAAGCAGGCTCAGTTCAAAATCAACACTCTCTACAAAATGAAGTCTAGAAAATACTTGTACTGAAAAATGGGAAGCAATCCGAAACTAGAATTGGAAATATGCTCAGAGTACTAGAATTATTTGCACACCTGCCTACCCTACTCTACTGAAATTGTTGATGTTCTAAATGATACAATAATGCCAGTGCAGCAAGTCAAGTAGCAGAAGAATCAGATGGACAACTTGACTTTTTGTCAGGATAATTAGCAATGTAACTTGATTATGTGTCCTCATAACCAAAGTTATATTATGTAATGGAAACTCCTGATGTATTTTATCTTTATAGAGAATACATGGTTGAAAGCTTGGACTAAAAAGAACCTTCATATACTCTGTTATAGGATCAATTAAAGCATGGTGTACAATACCTTCTACTAGGCCTTCAATGGCTAGTTGATCAGTTGTATCCCCAATATTAAACCTTGAAACCACGTCTTCAGTCTGGGACTTGAAAGCACAATCATCCTCAATATGTAAGTCAAGAGCTAGTACAATTTCCTCTTTCTTAGGGGAAGGAAGTTTTTCTAAGAATTCTATAGGATCTTGGAAATTATATGACTGAATTTGAGAATTCAAAAGTTCAATACCAGTTTCATATATTTCAACAAATATCTCTAGAAAACATTTTTTAGCTTCAGGATTAAATTTTCTTGACTTAGAAATGAGAAAGACAGGTGCTAGAAAATATTCATCAAGCTAAAATTTTGATATCTGATTCCTGAATGCATTTAGAACTTCATTAGATAGAAGGTCTGTCACAAACCTTGTCATTTTGTTTAGTAGGAACTCTGGTCATCATGTTGGGGAGTCACCATGAATGCTCAAAAGCTAGATTCTTTGAAATGTGGAGTCACTAGGTGAATAATGCAGCCTTCTTGTGTCTGGTCACTCTCCACCATTAGTAATCAGATCTGAAATTTGATGTGCTTTTTGAGTTCTGAAGGAACACAAAGATTTTTCAATAAGTGCTCCCCAATATGGTCACCATTATGTTATCACTCTATAATTCTGAAGGCTGAAGACAAAATCATGGAGGGAAACATGAAACCTCTTTGGACTCTAGGACCTAGCCTTCCCAAACTCAGAGAGGCCTCTCTCTGTTATATATAGCTTTGTTTATAGGGGAATTTTAGGCTAACTATTAGTGCATAGGTGTTTGTTTGAAGATTTGGTTGAGGCAGTAGAAGAGGGCCATTTGGATATGGAGTTAGACAGGTGTAAAAAAACTCAAATAGATGGATAACTGAGGTCAGGTGCAGCTAAGAAAGCTAGCCATGGCAATGGATCTTTACAGCTTATGAAATGGAAACGAGGAGGAGATTAAGTTAACAGGAATGCGAAGTATATCATCTCTGAATTCTACATTCCAGTCTCAACATGGATGTAGAGCAGACCATTCCAAGTCTTAGAGGGAAACATAATGTATTGTTTCAAGACTGAGCAGGGTACCCTATGGTAAATCCTACACAAAATTTCTATCTGCATAAAAGAAAAGAAAACAGTATGAGAAAACAGAGAATAACAAATTACATGGGAAAATACTTCACGACAGAGCATAACAGAAGAATATGGAAAAAAACATACTCATTCATTCATTCAATACAAAGTTTTTACAGCTAGCTAATTCTGTTATAATGGTTTTTTACCCTTCTGGGCCTCCTTTTATACTGCTAGTGCATACAATATTTATAGAAAACTTAAGTTGTTTCATATGCCTACTACAACAGAAAATGGACAAGTGGAGACATGTAGCCGGTGATAAGACATCTCTGACAACAACACCCCTTCTAGGATTATTTATAGGCAAATCTTCGTAGATCCAATCGCTTCAATGGCTCCTTGGAATATCAAACAGTAATATTTGGAAGAAGTTGTGATGGTTTCTAAGAGGAAACTCATGGATGTTCTGACATCTGTTTTTGTTTTATAGAAAAACATGCATTGGGTAATCAAATCTGTGCAGTGTTGGCCACTTTCATTTATTGATGCTGGTGCTGACGTGTTTCTCTGCCCCTTCAGTCTCTTTTGTTATAACCATAACAAGTCTTCATGAAACACCCTTTGCTGCTCGACTCGACTTACGGTGTATTTTTGCTACCCAAGCCCTTCTATCCGTGTTTCACCTTATTTATCCGTAGAATGAGTTTAAAACCAAATATTCCTGGTTGTGGAGGGGTGTCGATTTGTGGAGGGGGATGCACGATGGAGGATGTGGCGTGGTGGCATTGGCAACGGTCATACAACAATGGCGGTTTGGAAGGACGATGGGAATAGTTTTTCGGAGGAGGGTGAGGGTGGTAAGCGGTATTGGAAAAGGGGGTGTGAAGTAATCTTGAGCATGACATGTTAGGCGGATGGTCGGTATGGGATACTATCCATTCCAGACCCCCTCCCCCCCCCCCTCATGATAACATTTTAATGGTGCAGGGAGGCCAAACCTAGATAAGGGCCGCCAGATGTAGGGAGAGGAGTGAAGAGGGAGGAAAGGTGGAGCACGATTAAAGGTTGAATGATATAACACATGAGTGGGGCCCAACACAAGCCCTTTGCTACCTAGGTCCTTCCTTTTGTGTTTTAATTATTTTTCTAACTAAACAACGCAAAAACACATTTACCCGAACTTGAAATCTCATAGAGTTTACTTCTGAAGCCGCATCGCATTTGCGTTATTCACTGCATTTTACATGTCGCAGTTTCTAACCTGTACCTTTTCAATTATTCATTTAAACTTGTGATTTGCGATTGCGTCCCACCATATCGCACATCGCTCTTCACCAATTATAACACTTACCTCCATGCTTATTTATTAAAACTTGCGATGTGTGCATATATGCAGGTCAGGGCCATGTCATTTGCTATGTCATATGCCATGTCATCTGTCATGTGACCTGCCATGTCACCTTCCACATCACCCTGCCACACCATAGCTACGTTGTCTGCCACGTCACTGCCACATCATCCATATCATACTTCAATGATTTTAACATTTACCTCAGCACTTGTTCTTGAAACAATGTGATTTGTAATTGCGACCGGGTCCCACCCGCATCGCATGTCACATGTTAGCACATTTAACCTTTACCTTTGGTGGAAACTCTTTGAAAAATACGATGTGTGATTGCGATCGGATTGCATCACACATTGGAACATTTAACTTATGGGCGCTTTTAAATGGTAAGTTATAAAAGGAACACAGTGCGAAGTGCGATGTGTTAAACGCGGAAAGGTGCGAAAAGGCGGAGGGGTAAGGAAAATGCAAAAAAAAGGTTTTGCATGCAGAGTGTTAATATATAAAGGTTTGGATGGGTCCCATCAAAGCGCATCGGTGTAGTTTTATGTTTCGGTGATGAATTAAGAAAAAAGGTTAAAGCTTGCGGAATGCAGGTAGAGCTAGGAATTCAAACTTTTTAATATAAGTGGGTTTTATAAAGTAGTGAGTCCAAAAAGGTTATGTATGTGGGTTTTTGGGTTTTGAATGGGATTTAGGGCATGGGAGTGTCATAATTTGGAAAATGAAAGGTAAGAAGAGGGTAGATGACATGAATGGGGGTAGTATGGATTTTTCTCACCATCACCTTTAATCAGCAACACTTTCCTCTTTCCTTTTAACTAAAAAGCAGATAGATTCATTTGATGCTCTTGACAGTCAAGGTCTCCCTTTCTTTCTATGAAAATAAATGATAGCCATAGAATATTATTTTCAATATGAAAAATCTAATCAATTGTCAGTCACCTTGAGATCCTATAATTTATAGGGTACCAACAACATCAAAGAGAAGATCACCTTGAATTCAAAACCTTAGATCGAATAAGTATACAAAGGAGTATTGGGATCATCATCAAGAGGGAGAAGGCGAAAACCCCACATCTACTCAAGTTAAATTATTTTGAAGACTATTCATCCAAAGGAATCTAGATCAAAAGGTAGTGTCATCTCACTCTCTGTGGGATCGAGGATCATTCTTGAAGAAAAATACCTTCATCAAGGAGAATTTTTCTATCATCTATATCATCAACAAGATCAAGGAAGCACCAGGGAGAAAAGAGAATCCTATCAAGTAGGTATATGACCTTTTTTGAATTTGTCAAAATTCATTTTTTCAAGAAAAGAAACAAATTGGTTGGGGCTTCAAACTATATTGCATGGAATAAAAGGACATATCTAAATCTCATTGAAAATAAGGTCATGGATCATGTCAACGGATCTATCATAAAACCAGGAGAGGAAGATGCTCAAGCTATTTACAAGTACATGAAAGGGGAAGTTAGTGTTCAAAGGATTTACATATAATCCATCAAGGATTACCTTATCCCATGTGTATCTCAACTCACAACTTCAAAAGAAACTGTCATAAGCTCCAAAATGAAAATGAAAAAAGAGGAACATAAGAAGCCCACATCATCAAGGAAGTGGAGGAAGCTGAAAAAAAGAAATCCAAGAGGGAGGAAGTAATATATATCCTCTATTGAGATATTCCTCCTCACCTAATATATTTTCAAGTTTATAAGTATTCTATTTTAAGATATGGCTATCATGATTCACTAAATGGGGTGCATCAAGGCATCATGGAAGCATTGAAAGCAATAGAATGGAACATGATCATTGAGAAGCATGAAATATGGTTAGAATATATGGAAGTCAAGGATATAGCTCTTTGTAATATCATTGGAAACATAAGTGGAAACTTCATCTACTATAAGGTTCATCATATATCTGTCAAAAGGAAACATATGTTGATAGGGATACTTTAGATCCTCAAAATTATCTGATGGAATCTTCATTAAAAAGGCTCACCGATCATGAGGAAAAGTAAGTGTTTCATCAATAATTAAAACCTTGTGGAATTCATGGGATGATGTTATGATGACATAAAAGTGAAGCAGATCAAGGGATTGAAAATATTTCAATCAAGGAAGCTGTTGTAGGAAATCTGGATGAACCCAAAGAAAAAATGTGGTATGTATGCATACATTTGATATTTTGGAAGTCATTTCATATGGTTGTAGATATCATGAACCAATGCTCTATCTTAAGAGAATGATCAAAATAAAAGATCTCCTCCCTCAAAGGTATGCAGGACTACATGGGTCACACATTCACTATATGAAATCAACACAATATGTCCTCATATGAATTAGAGGTGGTTGATTACAATTGAGGAAATTTGATTCAAAGCTCCAGGGAATGAAATGTGTGAAGAAAGGAAGGAAGAGATCATGGAAAATGAAACCATGTAAAGGAAATCAACATCTGAAATACGAAGAAGATTTGACTAGTGGATTACTTTCCGATGATGACATGCCTGACTCATGAATGAAAGTGACGGATGGTCGGTTCCCTATGTAGAAGTACCAAACATGAATACTCCTACATAAAATAAATAAATTCATGACATCGTGAAGAGGAGTTCTTCAAGTAGTTGGTTGTCCATCATCTCCACCCGAGGAGCTGTTGTAGGTCCTTAATTGAGAGGGATCCTGGAAACAAGTTTCTTATTTGGAAGAAACTTGGAAATTCCTAAGCCAAGAGGGAGCTTAGGTACATTCCTTTATTGGAATAGATATGTCCTCCCTAATTAAGATGGAGATATAGACACATAATTATTTTCTTCGCTTGGGAAGATAGAATGGAGTATTGGGTAAACATCTAACATCTGATGCTATTTGAGGATGTAATAGGGCATCCAAGGTAAGGGTAGTCGTTGAGGACCGATATTATTTCAGGACTGGGAATCCAGGATAATAATATTCCTATTGGAACACACCCTAAGAACCCAGGGTGGGGAATGTTGTGAGAGAGACAATGATGAGGGTGTCTATACATCATTGGTCTCACCAAAATTGTGCTTAGATCTTGTGGAGAGATAAATTTGTTAGACAAGGCCTTACTATGTGACAATGTTGGTTTATATTATGCTCAAAAAATGGGTTACCAATCTAATTTTTCTTATGAGAGATTCTTTAGATTGAGAATGAACAAGTACCATTATGAATACCTCCCTAGTTAAGAGGGAGTGTTGAAAAATGTAACTAGGTTTTGTCTTCATAATGACATACGTAAATGTGATTTTATGTAATTGATGAAAAGAAGAAAAATAAAATTGTTATTGTAATGCTTGTCTCAAGGAATTTTATTTTTAATGATGGCTCCCATTTTGAGCCTTTAGGATTTGTCATCTAGTCATAGAAGTCGATATGAGTCTATGTCATGTATGAAGGACCCTTCTTGGGAATATTATATTTGTATATGAGTTAGTGGAAGTGTCAAGTATCCCTCCAAGGCCAAGCACACGCGTTTACCTCAAGTCAGCTTCAAAAAGGATGAACAAACCTCTCCTTAAGACACATCGGTTCACTCAATTAAAAGTTGGCTAATTATGAGACTCCAACCACTATAAATAGGCAGCTTGGCCTAATATCAGAACATGAAATTTCAAAGAAACATTTTTGGCATAGGTTTGCAATTATAAAAGTGTGAAGTACATCGAGCTAGCTTATAATACAATGAAGTACAACAAAGGAAAGAGGAGTATATTCCAAGATCTTTTCTAATTTGTTTTTGGATTTATATTAACTTCACGTGTGGTGTAGCAAGAGCTTACTTGCAGTAGAAGAAGCTGAGAAAGAATAGAACTCCTGCTAGCCGAGTTGAAAGAAGGTCAAATCTAGAAGGAAGACCACGAAAAGAATTGGAAGATGGTAAAGTTTAGAAAAGAATAAGGTCAAGTATAGAAGGGAGGCAAAAGGTTTGAAGTTGAAGAAGGTCGAAGAAGTAGAGAAGCCGAGAAGAAGGAGAAAGAAGAAGGTTGTCTATCGTTGACTCAAAGAAGAAGGAATTCATAAAGGGAGCTTTGTGTCTTGGTCTTGGAGTGGGAAATAGGTCAAGGGTATTGGTCTTAGTATTTGTCAATTGGAATCTCTATAAGAAGAAGAATTTGTTAAGTTTTTCTTCTCAAAGAGTGAGAGGTTTTGGCCCTGGCTGATAGCCAATATTTTGTGTCTCTTGTATATTTATGGTTTATACATTGTTAGTTGTTTGATGAAGAATAACACTAATAATCTAAGTAAAAGGAGATCCTAATATAAATAAGTAAAAATTACTCACAAGAATTTACTAATAGAAGAGAAATCGCTTAGTCTTTGCACCTTATATTTTTAATGAAGCTCAACATCTAGTACCTGATATATGAAGAGAAATATGTGCTCATCTTGAGATTGGAAGGTAGAAATGTGAGACGATAACCTGAAGGTCTAGAAGGAAGATCACTTTTGGGATGAAGCTATAATCCGATTGAAGTTTGGGAAGATCCAAAGAATTCTTTCATTGATAAAGTTGATACAAAAGTGATGTGCAAGATGGATGACGTGGAACCTATAATGAGAAGATGGCTCCATGATTTGTGATATCATGAAAGGATGACTTTCTATTTCTAAAAATACGAGTATGAAGACCCTTGGAGTTGTGATGTTGAAGCACCATTTTCATTTGGTAAAAGATTTTTTGGTGAAGCTCTTAATAGTTGATTATCATATGGAACTAGATAAGAATCTAGAGGGAAAAATTATAAGTCTACGAAGTTGTGTTAACTAATGAAGACTAATTGGAAAGGTCATCCAAGTTGTGTTGAACAATGGATCAACTAAACCTTGTGATAATCAATGTGTTCAAGAAGTTGTGTGATGAATTATATTCAAGGAAAAATACAATGCAAGAAGTAGTGGTGATCATGATTAAAGATGTAGTTGGAGAAGACCTAAAATACAGGATAAAAATATTTTAGGAGGAAAATTTGGAATTGCACTAGTAAGAGGAGAGTTATAATTACAAGTAGTTGAGATCAGAATGATTGTTTTTAAGTTGAGGCTTATTGATAAAAATTATCCCTAGTTGAGAGGGAGTGAGCATATATTTTCTCCTCTTATGATCCAGGTGGATTTTGGTGGCCACCTGCCTATTCCACTTGGGGCCCCACCATTATTTCTTTTAGTTTTTCAGTTTTCTTTAATTATAACACAATTTACTATTTTTAGCATTTTTTTGGGTCTTGAACTTCCAGAGTCGTTTTAAGGCCCTAAACGACGTTTTTTTGGTAAAATAGGAGAAACATGGGAAGTATACCAATTTTGGTCACTCAAAAGTTTTAGTCCTCGGATATATCTTTCTAATGAGGTATTGAGTGCGTCAAACAGATATCGTATGCCAAAGTTATGTCCCCAGGAAGTTGATGTACCAATTTACCCAAATGGGGCCATAGTTTTGGCGCTTTGTCTCTTAGGGTTAGGTTTTTGGATGTTTAGGGTTTTCCATTGTTTTTCAATAATAAATAGGCCCTCAAGCCTCATTGTAACACAGTTCAGAGGCCTGTATCCATCACATCTCTTCTTAGAGATAAGCTACCAGTGCCCTAGCTAGTTTATTTCCATTATGTCTGTAAACAAATTTCAGTTCTTTGATATTAATGAAATGAAGTGTAGTTTCCATTGCATTTTTTTATTTATGGTTATATGTGTATTGTCTTTCATACTTTCATAAATCTGGATTAGTGGTATCAGAGCGTTCTGCTCTTTCTCGATCCTTCTTTGCATGTCCCCAACGAGGTCGGGGTATAAGGAATTAGGGCTCGATTTTGTTGAACCTTTGCAAGATCAGCATCGCAAACCCTGACGATCGCCCATGGGGGAGAAAAGAAAGATGAGGGAGTAGGAGATACTATCAAAATATTGCTCGAGGAGGCCCTCTAAAAACAAAGGAACGCGATGATGGATAACTTTTCCCAGATCCTTCAACACTCCCCACCGGCAGTGCATTGGCATCCAATATCCACTCTAGAGGCGCAAATCCCTTTAAGGTACAAGTAAACTTTGAAATTACCATATGAGGGCCAAATAGATGCAGACATAATATATATATGGTTGAATATATTAGAAGTATATTTCTCGGTTCATGAATTTTCGGACCGGGAAAAGATTATTTTTTCACTCCTCAAAGATACCCCCCATGTCAAGGACTAGTGGGAAACCTACTGTGAGAAAAATGATGAGGGGGAAACCTCTTTGTTCTTGGTCGTAACCACTTGGAATTATTTCTAAGACACCATTGAGGAAAAATATTATCCCATGGGGAGCTATGAGGACAGGTACATACAATGGACTACACAACAGCAACAAAGGGATCAAGATGTGCATGAGCTGACGAATCTGTTCCATACCCTGTGCACAAAGTTAGGTATCAAAGATTCAAAGAAAAATTTGGTGCTGAAGTACCTTGGTTGTCTGCATAGATAAATTTAGGAGGAAATTGGGTTCCTTGACATCTCCTCGCTTGGTACGACATATCGGTATGCTGACAAGATTAAGCATAAATTCAAATGGAAGAAGTGAAACTTTGGATCTGCGAATCAAAAGGAAGGGAAAGGTGCTCCCAAACCACAGAAAAAATGAAAAATCCAAGGCATGTCGGTCCAAGATAACTTACCAAAGCCACAAGAAAATAACAACACTGAGAAGCTGAAGGACACGGGAAAGTGGTGTGAGTTCTATAAGAGCTCCACTCACAACACAAGTGAGTGTTGGCCCAAGGAGTCACCAGTGGCCAAGATGAGGGATTTTGAATCAAATGCATGCTCCAACTCTGAATCAAAACCCGACAAGGGGAATGAAAAAGGAAATCAGATTATTTATGCAGAGCCCAATGAGATCGTTTCTACCGTAAATATCAAGGAACCAGAAGATCCATAGGAGGAGGAGCGTCTCTTCCACTTCCATATGTGGGTAAAGGGTTCCTCGCTACAGTTCATTTTTGATATTGGGAGCCAAAAGAACCTCATTTCAGAAGATGTTGTGAAGTGGTTGGGCTTGCCGACCATAGTACACCCACAACCATACACCATTGGGTGGCTTCACCAAGGATGGGATCTCCGCATTAGCCAGCAGTGTCACCTTCCCTACAGCATCAAGCCCTTCACGGATGAGGTATTATGTGACATTACTCCTCTTGATGTTTGTGATTTATTATTAGGCCAATGATATTTGTGGAAGCGACATGTTATGTATGAGTCCCAGCCTCAAACTATTATTATTACTTTTGGAAATAATTTGTACAGGATACCAAAGGTACCAACACCTGCAACTATCTCTTTGGTTACTACAAAATAATGTAGTAAGCTCATTTCCAAAACTGGGAAATTTTGTTTCCTGAAGAAGAAAACAGTGGCCAAAAACTCCAAACAAGGCTCCTCCACATGATAACAACAAATTGACAAGGTCATGGAGGAGTACGGGGGTATCTTCACCTCACCCACAAGGGTGCCTCTGAATTGTCAAGTCAAGCGCACCATTGATTTTACCACATGTGTGCTATTTCCCAATGGACTGATCTATCTACGTTCTATTCTAGAGAACGATGAAATCAAGGGAAGATTTAGGAGCTGCTACAGAAAGGTCACATCGGTCAATTTCATTGCCCTGTGGGAGCTTGATCATGTTGGTGCAGAAGAAGTATGGGACTTGCAGACATTGTATTGACTATCGGGTGTTGAAAAATATCACTATCCGGAATAGTTACTCGATCCCACGGATTGATGACCTTTTGGATCAACTCAAAGGGGTGAAATATTTTAGCAAGATCAACTTGAAGTTCAGGTATCACCGAGTACCAATCGAACCCTCCAATATGTGGAAGACTATATTCAAATCCAAGGAGGGCCTTTTCGAATGGCTGGTCATGCATTTCAGGTTGATGAATGCTCCCACAACCTTCATGAGGCGTATGGATGACATATTGCGGCCATTCACCAACTCATTTGCAGTAGTATACTTGGATGACATCCTGATCTTCAGCCAAACTTGGGAAGAGCACCTCCACCACATCCGGCAGATCCTCCAAACGCTGCGGCAACACAAGTTGGGTGCCAATTTGGAGAAGTGCACTTTTGGCACGACCAGGTTTCAGTATCTGGGATAAATTATTGATGAACAGGGGGTGCATGTGGATCCAACCAAGATCCAAGTAATTCGGGATTTGTCCTCCCCAACCACTCTAACAGAGCTTCGCAACTTTCTGGGTCTTACTAATTTCTATCGCAGGTTCATGTTGGGATTATCTCATATCACTTGGCCCTTGAGTCAAGTCACTAAGGAAACAGAGAAAGCAAAATTATTTTGGTCAGAATCTAAATAGAAGGAATTCATAGAATTGAAACATCACCTCTGCTCTAGCCTAGTGCTCACATTAGCAGAATTGCAACAACCATTTGAGATCAAGACAGATGCCTCTTATTATGCTATTGGGGAAGTTCTTACTCAACAGGGGCATCTAGTGGAACATCACAACGATACATTGTCCAACGCAGTCCGCAAGTATCCCACTTATGATAAAGAAATGTATTCCATTATGTAGGCTTTTCGCCAATGGAAGAATCACATTTTGGGGAAGGAAGCAGTCATCCACATAGACCACCGACCCCTACAGTTCATACAGACACAAGGGAAGTTGCAAAACAATCGCCATCAGAAGTGCTCCACATATATGCAACAATTTCATTTGAACATCAAGTATAAGAAGGGAAACACCAAGAATGTTTCATACTGCCTCAGTCGACCACCGATCGTGATGCTAACCACCATTCTCAACTCTTGTGGGCATGATACTTCTGATTGGCTGCTTCTCTACAAGAGAGATCTGAAATTCGGCCATGCATAAAAGGCACTCTTGGAGGGTACGCAAGTTCCAAATTTTCACCTCCAAGATACATTGTTATGTCACCTAAGACACCTTTGTGTTCCTTCAAGTGAGCATTCCAAGATTATTTTGGAAGCACACTACAGTCGAGTCATTGGGCATTTCGGGGTCGAGAAAACAGTGGCAGCACTTCAGACTTATTTATATTGGCCAAAACTTCGATGGAATGTTGGGAAGTACATCAGATCTTGCACTGCTTATGCCATTGCCAAACTGACCATCATGAAGCAAGGCCTCTATACTCTGCTACCTACCGCTAGTCGACCTTGGGAATCCATCTCCATGGATTACATCTCATGCCTTCTACTATGCATGGAAATGACTGTGTTTTTTTGGTCGTCAATAAATTCTCGAAGATGGCCATTATGTCAGCTTGCAAGAAGAATATCACAGTAGAAACCACTTCTAAACTCTTCTTTGAAAGATTGTGGGTGCACTTTGGGATCCCACAGTATATCATCTGAAATCAGGACAACATATTCCTCAGAACATTTTGGTCAATTCTCTGGTCATCAAGTCCACAAATTTCCATCCCCAAACTGATGGCTAGACAGAGGTCATAAACAGGATGATTGTACACATTCTGCGCATGTAAAATTCAAAGAATCCACACACATGGGATGAGAGCATTCCCTATGTACAACACAATTATAACTGGGCTCTCCACAACTTAACCGACCACAACTCCTTTCAGGTGGGTCTGGGGCTCCAGCCACTATGTCCCATTGATGTAGCCATGCCATTTATGGCTACTTAGGCCAATTCGTCTCATGTCCAATCTGAAGCTGACAAAGTGAACAACTTCATTGAGAACATTCAACACATCCCCCAGCAGGTTCATGACATATTGGACACATCCAATGCTAAGTACAATCAATGACATGATCCACATCATGTGCCACACAACTTCCACATGGGCAACAAAGTGTGGCTACATTTGCAGAATGAGCGCATCACTGGACCCCACCGCAAGCTTCTCCCACTCTGATATGGGTCGTACACCATCACTAAGGTTGTAGGGTAAAATTCCTTCGAGCTCATTATTCCACCATTCCTTGGTTTGCACCTATTATTTAATGTGGATCGCCTTCAGCCCTACTTCCCACCTCTACTAGATACCTCCAACATTGCAGCTTACACCAACAAATTTAAACCCATACTGCATGGAACAGGCCACCACAGATTGTATCATGGACATGAAAATCAAGAACACTCACCAAAAAAATATCCAACTATATCGGGTTGTCAAAGCTGGCCAACTCTTGCACCAAGGCAAGTGGTTCACAAGGGACCAACTTCAACAGAAGTTTCCTCATCTCATGGAGGAACTCAACGCAATGGAGACCATTGCTTCCTAATGGGGGAGGAATGATCCAAGTGGATATTGGAGGCCACCCACCTATTCCACTTGGGTCCCCACCATTGTTTCTTTCAGTTTTTCAGTTTCCTTAATTATAGCATAGTTTACTATTTTCAACATTTTTTCGGGTCCTAAACTTCTGTAGCCAGTTTGAGGCCCTAAATGACATTTTTTGGGAAAATTGGGAGAAACATAGGTCATAGACCGATGTTAGTCACTCAAAAGTTGTATTCGTCGGATAGATATTTCCAACGAGGTATTGAGCGCATCAAATAGAGATAATTTTCCCAAGTTACATCCCTAGGAAGTTCATGTACCAATTTACCCAATTGGGCCCCATAGTTTTGGCACTTCATCTCCTAGGGTTAGGTTTTTGGATGTTTATGGTTTTCCATTATTTATCAATAATAAACAGGCCCTCAAGCCTCATTCTAACATAGTTCAGAGGCATGTATCCACCACATCTCTTCTCATAGATAAGCTACCAACAACCTAGCTATTTTATTTCCATTCTATCTGTAAACAAATTTCAGCTCTTTGATATTAATGAAATGAAGTGTTATTTCCGCTGAACTTTTGTATTTATGGTTATATGTGTATTATTTTGCATTCCTGCATAAATCTAGATCATCTTAGCTCGAGAGAGAGTAAGGTTGGACACTGGTTCTCCATGTGTCATGTACTAGACTAGGACTAACAACCATAAGTCTAGTGCATGAATCATGGATAGGGAGAATGATTTTATTTAGCTTGGTTCTCCTTGTGTCAGGTACTATGATAGATTAGGACTAGTGTCCTAAGTTCATGGACATAGATAAGGAGAATTTTGGGTTGAATAATCATCTTTGACAGAAATTCTTGTGTCATGTAACATGATGGATTAGGATGGATAAGAATGATCTGATGGTAGGATTACTCCAGGTATCGTAGGTGGAGTATGTACCATGATCAGGTGGTATGGTGTCTTATGGAATGCCTCCCATCATTGTGCTATGATCTAGTGAAAGATAGAGTGTACTTGTAAAGGCCTTGGTAATGTGAAAATGTTGGCTATGATAAATGATGTTTATCAATCTATATCTCTTCTCATAATAACTTTTCAAATGGAGTATTTTCCTTGTACCGGTTGAAAAATTATGAATACCTCCCTAGTTAGGAGGGAGTGTTGGAAATTGTAACTAGTTTTGGTCTTCATAATTGTCATTTGTCTCATGTCATGGTGTAATTATTATGTATTTATCTAAAGAATGAAACAAAATTAATTTTTAAAGCATGGGTTTCATGAATTTTGTCATTTTGTCTATAGATCAAGCATCCATTTTCTGATTTTAGGTTTTTTTCATGTCTCATGTTCTTTTGCACATTGTAAAAGTCCCTATTGGAAATTTGCATCAAAGAAAGAAAATATGTTTTATATGTGTAAGTGTCTAGTATTTCTCCAAAGGACAAGTTGATCAACCCAAATTGAAGTCATCCTAGAGAGTGGTTATGGACCCACTTGGAAGGATATATATAAAGATGAAATTAGTCCTCCTTTGAAACTATAGCAACTTGCATATCTTGAAGTCTAGTGTGTGGTCTGAAGACGGAATAAAGGATACACAGAAGGGAGAAAAAGGTTGAACATAGAAGGAGAAAGCTCATATCCCTATTAGAGATTATTAGAAGTATGTTCTATTGGAGAAACATTTACCCCACTGTTTGGTTGGTCAATTTGTGTCTTGGAGAAGAGAAAGAGGTCTTGTTTGATCTTGGAAGTCTCCTTTGAAGTTGATAAGAAGAGTTTTGATGGGTTTTCCCCTTGGAGGTATTTTTCCCTGACGTGAATAATATATCTTGTGTTCATGTGATATTTTTTTTTTTGTCATTTATTTGGATGAAGAACATAATCATAATTAGAAAATAAAAACACAAATATCACAGTTAAATTTCATGAAAGGAAAACATTAAATTCAACAAGCAACCCTAATTTGTTTTCCAATATGAATGAAATCTAAAAATATTTTGCTCTGCTCTACTGTGCAACCATGCAACCCTGAGATAAACTTCTCCTGATCATATATTATTTGTGGGTTTTTTTAGGGTCCTATAATAATAGGATTCATAATTTTTGAATTGAATTTGATTAGTCTTGTAATATGTACATACTTTTCTTTCTGCAAATTGTTTTCCCATATTAGAAATAAAAAATGAAAAGAGGGTAAAAGTCCAGAAATAAAAATCAAAGGACTTAAAATAAAAATATAAAAAAGAATAGAAAAAATGGACCCCAAACATAAAAAGAGATAAGAATAACACATGAAAGTGATGCAAGTCAAAATGCCACTACTAGTTACTTTTTACTGCCAAATAAATGGTTATGTGCAACTTGTTCAAAATGTCATAATCAATGATGAGTTAAATAGTTTAATCTTGACTTTTTCATGCGTTAAATTTCATGCTGATAGATAGAGAAATAAATACCTTTCCAAATAGTTTAAACTTGATAGATTAGTAGTTAGGTAGAGAATAAATGAGGAGCTCAACAGTTTAATCTAAGCCCTTGGATGAAATAATGTTAGAATTAGATAGTTTCCTATTTTAAAAGAAAAATGAATAAGGGTTTGCAAGCTAAAATGCACCCATGAAAATAAAGAAAAAAATGGTAGAATAAATGATGGGTAGGAAGAAAAAAGTTTCATAAGGAATGGATAAATATCATTTGGAAAATTACTAATTTCCCTCCTCATAAAGTTTTCCAGTACTATACTTTCGTAAAGACGCAGAGCATTTCTCTGACTTTTGGTGGGACCAGACCCACGTCTTAAATGACTGATTGGCATCAAGGTATTGGATTCCAACTCATTGAAACCTTTCCACTTCATAAAAAACCCTTTTCCCTTAACATCACTCATTTTACCCTACTAAAACCCCTTTTCCTAAGTCAAAATGCTTATTCACCTTTGGAAAAATAAAAAACCACTAAAAATGCACTTATCCTAAGTTTTCGAGTGTAAAATGTTAATATTGTCCCCCCACTATGAAAATCATACATAACATCATATTTTACACTATGCTTAGTGTATTTTTTCATTCCCGCATTCATTTCATTATTAACATGCTAATATAATATATTAACTCCCAAAAATACCCTTTATCCCATAGTATATTAATTCATTTTATATTAAATAATCCAACCCATATTTTACTTTTTAACCAATGTTTATTTTCCCCACGTGAATATTATCCTGCTCCAGATAGGTTAAAACTATCCCTTTATACAAATAACCAAAATGCAAACATTACACGTACAAATATTCCATTTGCTATGTAAAACCTTTACTTGCCTATCACATTTCATATATAAACCTTATATTAAAACTATGTTTTAATATATAATTATGTTCCCACCACGTAAAGAACTTACGGGCCCCATGCCCATTACCCCAGTAGTTTCGTCGCTTAATCTTGATCGTTCCCTTCTGTCCACTAGATCCAACGGCGCATATCTCCCATCACAAATCTCATAGCGTGATCATTAACCAAAATAAAATTTGCGATAAAAGCTGTTTCGAGCCTTCCTCTCTCCTCCACGCGCCGGATTTGTATTGGATCGCATCCATTCCACAAATACCATTTACCGCCTTTAACCCATGTGAAAACCACTCAGCAGTAATTCTTCCCCCCGTGCCCAAACTTCCGATGATTTGAATTGTCTAGTTGTTAATGTAATTACTATTTAAACTCAATTTCATTATAAAAATAACTGAATACACTTATTTTAAGTTTTTTGTTCCCTTTCTGTTCATAAACCTCTCCAGAACGAGAAGAATATGTTGTCACCCCTGTTTTAGTGCATAAACCAACAGAATTCAACCAATTTCATTTTTGTGATCACCCAAAAGACTCCAAACTGCATTTAAAGGATAGAAAAAACTTTTGAAAGCTTTCAACACACAACAAACCCTTTTTCGCAACAAATTTCAAATTTTTACAGGTATTCCTTAGGAAAAGAGACCTATCTGTCCATATGAAAGAAATTTAATGATAAATTGAAGGCTTTTAAAGCCTATCTACCTAAGGAACAACCATATTACCTCATAAATTAATATTTGATGTAAACCCTAAGCATTTCTCATTTTTTGAAGTTGTAATCTGTTTAAAAAAAAAAAAATTGAAGTGAATTTATGCATTTGCAGACTTAAGAAGCCCTCTGAGATTTCCAAAGCCTATCTACAGAACTCAAAAACCCCTTTTTTCATAAGCTTTTATGTTTTAGGAATGCTTCATCAACAGAAAATTGTAGTAAAACCCTTGATATCTTTTGATGAGTCTATAAAGGCCAAGAAATTGGTTTTTAAAATAGAATTGACAATTTGAGTCAGAGTAACCTAAATTATACCTTTTTTCAATCCAAGATAGACCCTCTATTATACTTAAATTCATTCTATAAATAGTTTAATCTTACAGAAGTGTGTCTCAGACCTAAAAACAGAGTTTTTAAAGATCAAGAGTGTTAAAATTGTTAAAACAAACCTCTCAATGGAATCCAAAAGCACAATTGTAATCAATCCACTACAACCTCTTGTTGTAGATGTGGAACATACTCCCTTGGCTGATGCAGACTACAAAATCATAGATCCTGTAACTGAATTTAACCTCCTTGAGCTCCACTGCTAGAGCCAAGAGAAATCCTTGGACCTAGTAGATGTTGTGCTTAATTGGGAATCTAATTTGCCTAAGTATATTGTTGCTCACACCAATCAATGCCTAGAAGCCATCAGATTGTGCCAATCTCATTATTCTCCAGATCAAAGAGCCATTGTCAATTCTGAAAAGCAAGTATTGTTTACCATAACAGCTGAATCCATAAACCAAATTCTTCACTTGTAGCCTAAGCCTAATGCAGTCCCTTTGTCCATTGAAGCTCTCAAAAAGTTCTATTTGGAGTTGGATTTTCCCAAAAGATTTCAAATCTTTCAAACATTCATGCCCTCATATGTAGAAATCCCCAAGCTCAACCCTCCCTATTCCTCTTCCAAATTCTCAGAAGGAACCATACACATTATCTCTATGCTGTCTTTTATCCTTCGTTACTTCACAGATGAACATAGTGATGCATCTATACTTGGGTTTCTGTCCATTTTTGTGCATGGTCAGCCCCCTACAGTTATCGACAATTTTTCTGAGTATATTGCTGATATCATCCATGAAAAACTTGTTAAATTACCTACTAAAGGTGTCTTTAGTTATACCTCAATTCTTTTCCATATGTTCCTTTAGTTTCAGTCAGACAAGTTTCCAATAACTCTTCAAAAGATGGATGTAGAAGGAAATGCACAATCTATTATATTCTAGACATCCTTGATTAGAAAGGAGTCAAAAGAGTTTACATATGCAAACTTTATATATTGTTTCATTCATCCATTGGTAAATCTGCTGAAAAACAGTGTGCAGCCTAGAATCAGTGATGAAATCAAGAGGGTTTTACAATTGTCATAACAGAGCAAGATAGGTGATTGGTATTCATACAAAAATCACACTAAAATTAGAGTTTATGGAAAAACCCTCATTCCTTACAAGTTTCCAAACTATTTACTTATGAGGTTGTTTGGTTTAGAATATATAAGACAAATTTTGAATTCAAATTCTGTAAATTTCTTGGCTGCTAAAAAGAAAACCCAGTTTAAATTGAAGAACCAAGTTGGTCCATTTATATGCAATAATAGAGAAGCATTTATAGAGGCAGAAATGCAGTTGTTAGAGTATAAATTCAGAAAAAGTTTTCTTTGGCGTTATGATCATTATGGTATAATAAGGAAAATGAGAGTGAACTGTAAATTAACTCCTTACATTCATGAAAAGAAGACTGAAATTGAGAAATTTTCTAACCAATCTGAATGGTTAGAAAATACACTGGTAGAAGCTGATCAACAGAGTGATACTAGTCACATTTTGTAGACTCTAGCTTAGAAAGATAGAGGTACAAAAAGAAATAGGGAAGAAGGATCTTACACTGCTAAAACTACCAAATAAACCAAGTTTAAACTAAGGTATATCAAGAAACTAGAGATCAATCCTGTAGATAAAGAAAAAGAAACAATGGAGATTATAGATATAGAGATTCCAGAGAAAGACACAGTGTGTCCCACAATGATTGTAAATGAACAACAACCCACCACTTCCAATACACAATTGATCCAAAAACAATAGTGTGGAAGTATCATCATCAAAATAGACAGAGGACAAAGATATGGATATTAAAGAAAAGTATAAAGATATTAAAGCCAAAAATGAGGAAATTAAGAATGAAATTTATTCTCAATACTTGAAGCAAACTCCTGGCATAGAAAGAAGGCTTCTTTCAGCCTTTGATTATAAGAATAAGAAATTTCTGATGACAGTACTTCAACCTACAGTGCCAACTCCCAAAACAACAACTGATTACAAAAAGGTTGATTTTGAAGTACCAGTACAAGGAATTCATCCCTTGGAACAAATTGAATTCCACAAACAAAGTTCATAAATGATATATTCCACAATGACTACAAAAGCAATGAGTGCTCAAAAGCTCTAGAATTATTTGATAATGTCAAGGATTAGCTTAAAGTTGAAAAGGCTTCTTCATATGCCAATGATACAAGACTCAAATCCTTGGAGGAGTTAGTAATTGAGAAGGGTTATGATCCTAATAATGTAAAAGCTGCAGACGAGCTAATTAAAAAGAAAAATGTTGATATTGTAGTGATAAAAAAAATTTGAAATTACCTCCTACAGAGCATCCACATGCCAAGGAAATTGTACAGGAATAAAATCAAAAGGATGAGATGATGAATCTCATATTGTAGATGAAAACACAAATTAAAGACATGGAGATTGAGATGGACAAGTTAGTCCAAGAAAAAGAAGCTGCCAAAACACAAAATGTCCCTCCTACTATAATTCCTATCGTGACAATAGTAGTGCCATCCACTCTAGCAGAAGAATTATCTCCTAAGGTTCCATTGGCTACAACAGTGCTAGTAACTTCATCTACCACTTCTACCACTGAGTCTTCTACTACAACAATACAGAAATCAGATGAGGCTAGAAAATTCATAAAGGAAATGGAAGACATGTCCATACAAAACAATGAAATAAACAAGTTGAAGGAGAAAATTAAGAATCTTGAAGATGCCAAAAAGCTTGCACAGATTAATGCCAAGAATGAAGAGAAAAAGGCTAAAAGGTTGAGTGAACAACTCAAGGAATTAGAAACAGAGTTGACATTAAAAGAACCCATGGCAAATATTAAAAATCAATTATGGTCCAATATCATTGAATCAGTCAATGATACTTGGCCATCAATACAGGTGATTTATGAACAGAAGGATTTACTGAAAGCAACAAGAGAAGAAATACAAAGGACCAAAGAGGAACTAGGTACCAAACCTGAAGAAGAATTGGAAATTATTAAATTCCTCAATTCCAAAAACAAGCAAGAATTAGATGAAATTGGAATAAAAGACAATACAGAAACCATACTTGAGATAAGAAAAGTAATTTCCAAGAAAAACTTGATGAAACAGTTGGAATAAAAATGCCAAAACATGGATATAGCAATTACAAGATTCATGGTAAAATTTGACATTTTGAGGCAACAAGGACTTCCAAATCTTCTAGTAATGAATGATAAATTGATGAAACAGGATGTTTATAACAAAAAGATAAGGGAATTTTCCAAAGAACATGTAAACAAATCAGATTGGCGAGGGATAAAAACAGGGAAAGTTTTTCACAAGAGTATTGAAAATTTGTTTTAGCTGTAGCATGAAGAAAAACACCTTTTTATGGTCAAACCAACATTTGTAAGATACATTGAAGCTGATGAAAAATTCATAAAAATAAAGACTATAAAAGTGCCAGAAGCTGAGTTCTGGGAAAAATTAACAGATTTTCTATAAAATCTAATTGCAGTGAGGAATATAAAAAAAAAGATAAAAATAGAGTTGTTGTTTTTACTGCAAAAACAAACAAATTTTAACAGTGAGACCGTTTTATCAACACTCAAAGAGTATCAGTTGAAAAAGTGTATCAAATGAAAGGTAAATATCAAAACAAATTGAAGATCAAATTGCCAGCGTGAGGGACACCTCATTTTCCTAGCTGCAACCCAAATCCAAATTGCAAGCTATTTAGTTTCAATAAATAGGACAACTAGAAATTAGTTATGCAACTGCCACTATCTTCTTGCAAGAAGATATTTTACTTTCCAAGAAAAATTCCTAAGATTGTTCTAGCATATTTTGTACTAGTTTTTGTATAAATACTTCATCATTTGAAGTATTTGGTGTGGATTAATCGCTGAATATTTCTATAGTCATATTTTCTAAACCTGAAGGGTTTTTTGTATCAAGTTCAAGTCAACAGACTGGTTCAAAGGAAATAAAGCATCATGTTACAGGATTCATGTTAAGTATTTTCAAGTGCTATTTGTCAATTTTCTTATGTTTTCCATCCATTCATGAATGTGTTCTAAATTTTAATGTGAAATCATGAATTGTTATCTTAGAATTTGTTAAAAGCACTATGTTATTAACCGATTTTCATTTAAATTTTTTCTACTGATATCCAGACCATGAAACCCTTAATTTCTCCCTGATTTCAATTGACCTATACCTTTTTAACCCTTATCCAGATTAAATAATCCTTATTTTCTCTTTATTCCGATTAAAACCATTTCACCATCAACTTTTGAATATCTGAAGTGACTCTACTATCTTGCCTTGCGAAAATTTTCCTTTAGACCTTGATCCTGATATTTCTGCTTGACACATTGACTCCATCTTCCCAATGGGTTACAGATCTTTAGCTATCCATCTCAGTAAGATATTTTCCCAGCAAACCAAATCAAAACCCCAAAACTAATTTGCACTATATAACTAGCCTAAAATCAGATATAAAAACAAACTTAAAACTTATAGAGAGAGCCCCCTTTGAGCATTAGGAAGGCTAGATCCTAAAGCTTAAAAGTAGGTTTGTGGTTACCTCTGATATTCTTTAAACTCTAATAAAAAATATCACAACTTTGAGAATTATTAGAGTGATAACATACTGGTGACTCCACTGGGGAACTAACCAATATCCAGTTTTAAAATAGATATTAAAGGAAATATTTTCATTATCTTCACCTTAAGTCTGTTTTAATAAGTTGTGAGTATATTTTCATAAAAAATGTAATTATGGCTTCCAAAAGAGTCTACTATACTAGGTCAAATCCAGATCCACAACCTGCTGTCATAGTAGATAATCCTAAAAGAACTGGAAAGTAAAATAAAAGGGTAGAAGATCTAGATAATAAAGTTTCATTAGTTAAATCAAATTCCCTTCCAAAACAACTATCAAGTCTACAAGATATAGATTTTGATTTAAATTTTGAACAATATTTATTCAGAACCAAATCAGAAAGTGACTTACATAGTACTCTTATAGATCCTGATTTTATTTCATTTATTGAAACTAAGAAGGAAACTATTTCAGTAGATTCTAAAGAAAAGATTTTTGAAGTTTATGATAAGCTTGATGCAATAACTGCTACTTTGATTAAAGAAATAGATGAAGCTTATTTACAACATTCAGTTGAATTGAGTGCTTTATCAGCCTATACCCCTAAGCCTTCTACCACTCATTTAGATACAAGCCTTGTAGAATCTGTAGGTTCATCCCTATTCACTACTACTTCATCCATTATTTCCACCACACTTCATTCCACAGATTCATTTTTTCCTAAGAAACCATTTCAACCCAGAATATTATTCCCATCCTCCACCACCTCAAGTCCATCCACTAGTTTTTCTTCTGCTTTTTCCAATACTTCATTCTCATTCCCAAGTACCTCTTCATATATCTCAACTTCATCTTCTAGAATCTCAACCATATTTGCCAGTAAATCTTCTTATATTCCAATCTCCTCCGCAAGTTATTTAACTACATCAGCAAGTACTTCTATTTCTTCACTAGGTACATCCAAATTACCCCCTAGCCAAGCTAGAATTCAAGCCATGGCTGCCAGATATGCTCCCTTGGTCCTACTATCATAGTTACATGACATGACCCAGGATTATCAAAGAAAAATACCTCAATTTGATGCAACTAGTCATTACACTGCCCAACAATATGTTAATAAGATGATAGACTACCTTGAACTTCATGAAATAGATGATGTTGATGTCCAAATGAGACTTTTTTCCCAAACTTTAACTGGTGAGGTAAAAAATTGGTTTAAAGGTTTAAATTCTGGTAGTATTGCTAATTTAGCAGTTTTTTTGTAGTATCCCAAAATAGGGAAAATCAACAATATTGGGAATATCTTATAATATCCCAAGATTGGAGATCCAGTAATACATGAACACAAAACTGGAAATAGTAGTGAATAACATCATACCAAAATGTATGGAAACCATGGAGCCATTTTATTATGTAAATTAGCAGCAAACATGTATAATACAATTCAAATAATCAAGGCAAACAAGCCTCCCATGAAAAATTATGCCAAAAAGTGGAATATTGCTATATCAGAGAGTGCTCATGAACATGTACAACGTAGTCATAGATGGTACACTAATACATGGGAATGTTAAATAACATAAAAATGCAAATAGATGGCTCATACAACATTGGTAGTGAAGATCTAAGCTCCCAAACACAATTTCAAGACAATGCTGGAAGGATTGGCTGAAATATGCAAAATGGAAAAAATGTCGGAGTTGCAGTCTCAAGACTGAGTAGCAGCTGCAACTCAAGAACTAGATGGAGATGGTTGTAGTTGATGCACAAGTTGAACAAACCTCCTCCAATGGATCTTCCAAGTGAAAGGATGATCCTAACACTAAAGATCTCACCCTCCAAATAATCTCTGCAACCCTCACTGTAGATGCTCATTGAAAATAACGCAGTCAAGGGGAGGGACTGCACTGTAGATGATGGAAAATGGTT
The DNA here is from genome assembly GCA_034641835.2 of Pinus albicaulis. Lineage (NCBI taxonomy): Eukaryota > Viridiplantae > Streptophyta > Pinopsida > Pinales > Pinaceae > Pinus > Pinus albicaulis. Next base: position 710,665,429 of record CM076584.1, read on the forward strand.
TTCCAGATGCCAAATATGGTGAAATCATCCCATATTCTTCCTCACTGATCCTCCAAAAGAAAGAAGGCTTCCTCCTCTAAAAAATAAGCTCTGGAAGTGGTGTTGAGTAACCTCCACTACAACACCCTACAACACAACCCAGCTCTAAACAGAAACTATGCTGTAGCTGAAGGAGTATGCTTTGACTCAAGCCTGAATGTGGAGAAATGAAGAGAAATCTCCTTCAAGAGGCCTCTCTTGAAATGAGAAGGATTCCTAAACAGGAATGCCTTGTGCTAAGCAGCACAACAAATCTTCTAAATAACAAGAGAATGCATAAAGTCTAATCAGACCATGAAATCAATAATCCATAACATGAATAAAAATGGTTACCTTGCCCTCATTTTAAGCAAATGGAAGCCCTATTATGGGTCCCACTCATTAGGGTTTCCTCCGCCAAGGAATATTCCTCCCATTCATATTGCGCTGTTTCTCAAAGTGTTCTCCACCTCCTATCCCAGCGCTGTATACTTGGTCAAACTTGACCTTGTCCACATGAAAATGACCCTTTTCACACATGAGGGTGTGAAATATAGCTCCTATGATGATCCCTTTTCACACTATCAGGAATTTTATTCTTATTTATGGAATGTATGGGCCTTCTTACCCATTTATTCATCTCCTAAGTGACATGAGAAAAATTTAATATTCCAATTAGCTGCATGATAATTTTGGAATATTACAATCCTCCCCTCCCAAATGTTGCTTTTCCTCAAGCAACTGCAAGGATAGAACTAATAATCCTCCTCTTCTTCCCCTGTAGCATCCTCATATGATAAAATTCTCCAAGGATCAAGATGTTGTCTCATCAATATATCTCCAAGTTGTCCCTCCCAAATATGCAAGCTAGCTTTTGGTGTGCATCCCAAATAGTTATCATCATGTAAAACATCCATGGAGGAAACAATGGGCTATCTAAATGCCTTCTTGAGGCATGAGGTATGATATACATTGGGATATACCATTGCCATATGAATCTCCCATCCCCAAGCTATCATCCATAAAAAATGAGCCACCCTCCAAAATGGTAACTCATGCAAATCATTCTCCACCTTGAGCTCTGGTAATGTAGGTGGGATGAAAATATAATCATGGTAGAAAAAATAGCCCACCCCACGCTGTCCTCCTCTCCACTTATGATAAGTGTAGAGTGTTTGCTGATCCTGGGCTGCAATAATGTTTGCCTTAAGAGGAAAAATGAATACTAGATCTTCAAGGATCTCTCTTCCAACACTATGAATCATGCTGGCCCAAACCATCTCATATATGATGAATAGGACATGATCATCATATAGCATCCAAATGAGAAGATTACTTAAGGTTCCATATATTTTTGGAAGGTACCAACAGTTTCCCAAGTGGTTACAGTGCATTTTTTCTAACTGCTGTTTCATAAAATGACATGGCAAGATGTTTCTTGAAAAATAGCTAGTTGTATATGTCAACACCTCTACTAGTGAATTGTAAATGGCTTGGTGAATCAACTGAGCATACATAAAAGAATAATGAAACTTTTTCCCAAGGCTACATAAGAGATGGTTGTCTCCATCACAATAGTTGGCCAAAAAATGACCATGGAGCCGAAAGAGAAGCTTGCCCTCTTGTGGAGCAATGTACCGAATAGAAATAGTAAGAGCATACAAATATTGTGTTAGATAACTCATGTATGTAAAATAAAAATTATTACCATGTGTTGGAAGTAAGATGATATATGGATCCATGAATAAGTTCTCCATAGTGGTAGGACATACTCTTATGAAGGGGAATGTACCATGCGCTGCATGAATATCCTCCTTCTTATGCTTGGAAATCCAAGTTAAGAAGATCACACCTTGGTAATAGATGTCTCCATCCACTAATATATCACTCTCATCTCCTCCTTGTCCACCAAGGCCATCATATGTGAAGTGATCCTAAGAACACTCCATCAATAAACCCTAGCTCCAAAGTGATAGCGTTGTTGGCCTATGTAAATAGGCTCCTGTCATCCCATAAATCCATTCTTTGACATGCCCATTGTCAAAGACATCTCCCACAATGCTTCCATATATAGGAAGCTCCTTCCAAGGTGGAAGCACCTCCTGATCATCTAAGGTTAAGGAGTATCCCCTTTGTACCATGATAGTGTCATCTCCTAGTCCTGCAACATTATGCAAAGTGTGAGAGAAAATCTGCCCTTGCTCTCCCAAGAACAACCAAAGCAACCAAAGTTTTTTCTGCTTCCTCATACCTCCATCATACAAATCATGTGGTGAAAACATAATGATTGATATGAAGAATGTCATATCAACATAATGCATCCATACTCCTTGCTGCCCCATGATGCAAGTATCCTGCCAAAGTCCTTCCTCCCTCATACCCTTTGAAAGAGGATATGTCCCAAGATGGCCAAACTATTTTAAGATTAGCCAACACAACCATGCCTCCTGCTGCCCAGTGTCATAAATTTGCAAGTAGCTTACCAGCTTCTTGCTCTCCATCCACCCCCATTCACCCCAATGTGGGTGTCTCCTGTCATGCTCCACCTTGGTACCCTTCCAATGAAGACTACCATCCTCCCAAATCATATTTCTGTCTTTGCATTTCGTGGGATATTGAAATGAAATCTCCTCAATGACCAAGTTGATCCTATAAGGATCAAAATAGGTGGTAGGAAAAAACCTCCCATCATGATGTGTAGGACTCATCAAGAAGTATCCAACACAATCATGATAGATGTTATCCATCGTAAGATGTCCTCCATCATCTATCTGCTCCCCCTTTGTTATGTACATGGGAAGGTCATTTGAATATTCCAACAATGGTTGGGTCCCCAACTCATCACTGCTACTAAATGACAACGTTGCTAATCTCTCCAATGATGTACTTTCCGTCTCATGCTCCAACTCAAGGATGAATATATGGTTTTGTGTAAGTCTATTTGGAACAAGATTCATCCTCTCCTCCAATTTTTCAACCCCCCACCTCAAGTGTGGTATACAACTCATCAATGGTATATGAGGATGATGGTTCCTCCATTCCTTGAACAAGTCAAGGTGGCACATCAAAGTGAAATGATGTTGCTTTAAATAAGCAGCATGCAATGGTATACTACCCTCCATAGAATTTTCTGAAATAATAGAAGATGAAAACTTAGGCATACCTTGGTGAAATTTGGAAGAATCTTGTATGGCTGCAAGAGTTCTTCCTCTAATGTGTTATCTCCCCCAACTGCTGATGTGGAAGGCTGCTCCTCCAAGGTTGTGACAGAACTGGTACAAGTCTCCTCTACTAATTTCTCTTTGCCAAATTTTCTAATCAAACTTTGAGTGAACTCAGCAAAAGTATGCACTCTTGCATGACTCAAATGGTTGAACCACCAAACATTGGCCTCCCCATCAAGGTGCAATGATGCAATTGCTACAACCTCTCTCTCTGCTACTACTATAGATGACCCATCAAAGGTAGAAAATAGAAACCTATTGCCCTTGATTCTTCTTGTGCTACATGGTCTCCTTTATTCCTCCAAATGAATGAACTGATGGAAAGCTAGAGTCTCCTTGAAGGCTCTAGGTTGAGATTTGTACTCAACAAGGTATTTACTTAGGATCTTGTGATCCAAGTGTCCTTCATATTTCTACAATTTTTCCTCTTTTTCAAATGGAAACGGCATAGTCCCACTGCTTCTTCTTTTCTTGTCCTCCTTGTTGAGGTCCTTCTTGCTCTTGAAAAGAGATGATAGAAAGCTCATTCTCTCCAACATTATGATCTTCTTATTTGTCTTATTATTCTTATCTTGATAGCATAATGGTTGAGATTCCATAGGTTGAGCCAAGACTATGCTCTAATACCACTGTAGTATCCAAAAATAGGGAAAATCAACAATATTGGGAATATCTTATAATATCGCAAGATTGGAGATCCAATAATACATGAACACAAAACTGGAAATAGCAGTGAATAACATCATACCAAAATTTATGGAAACCATGGAGCCATTTTATTATGTAAATCAACAACAAACATGTACAATACAATTCAAATAATCAAGGCAAACAAGCCTCCCATGAATACATATGCCAAAAAGTGGAATGCTGCTATATTGCAGAGTGCTCATGAACATGTACAGCATAGTCATAGATGGTACACTGCTACACGGGAATGTGAAAAAACATAAATCTGCAAATAGATCGCTCATACAACATTGGGAGTGAAGATCTAAGCTCCCAAACACTATTTCAAGACAATCCTGGAAGGATTGGCTGAAATATGCAAAATGGAAAAAATGCCGGAGTTTTCGTCTCAAGACTGAGTAGCAGCTGCAACTCAAGAACTGGATGGATATGGCTGTAGATGATTCACAAGCTAAAAAAAACTCCTCCAATGGATCTTCCAAGTGAAAGGCTGAACCTAACACTGAAGATCTCACCCTCCAAACAATCTCCGCAACCCTCACTTAGATGCTCACTGAAAATAACAGAGTCAAGGAGAGGGACTGCACTATAGATGATGGAAAATGGTTGGCCAGATGCCAAATATGGTGAAATAAACCCAAATGCTTCCTCACTGATCCTCCAAAAGAAAGAAGGCTCCCTCCTCTGAAAAATAAGCTCCATAAGTGGTGTTGATAACCTCCACTACAACACCCTGCAACACAACCCAGCTCTAAATAGAAACTGAATTGTAGCTGAAGAAGGATGCTTGGCCTCAAGCCTAAATGTGGAGAAATGAAGAGAAAGCTCCTTCAAGAGGCCTCTCTTGAAAGGATAAGGAATTCCTAAACAGGAATGCCTTGTGCTAAGCAACACAACAACTCTGCTAAAAAACAAGAGAATGCACAAAGTCTAATCAAACCATGAAATAAATAATCCATAACATGAATAACAATGGCTTCCTTGCCCTTCTTTTAAACAAATTGGGGCCCTCTCATTATGGGTCCCACTCATTAGGGTTTCCTCCACCAAGGAATCTTCCTCCGATTCATACTGCGTTTTTTATCAAAGTGTTCTCCACCTCCTATCCGAGCGCTGTTGACTTGGTCAAACTTGACCTTGTCCACATGCAAATGACCCTTTTCACACATGAGGGTGTGAATTCCAGCTCCTAAGATGATGGATTTTCACACTATGATGGATTTTATTCTTATTTCTGGAATGTATGGGCCTCCTTACCCATTTATTCATCTCCTAAGTGACATGAGAAAAATTTAATATTCCAATTAGCTGCATGATAATTTTGGAATCTTACATTTTCATATATTATTTCTTAATAGATGGGAAAAGAATAAAAATCCACGACAAATTTTATCTGAATTTGAAAATACAAAAAGAGCACCAAATGAAACAGTTTAAGATTATTTTACTAGATATAACAATATTTATAATGCAATTCTTGTTAATATTAAACCTCCTCCAGACTCTGTTCTTATCAAACTCCATAATGGATTTGATATAGATATAGCCTATCAATTAAGAGAGAGAAATCCAGAGACCTTAGAGCAGATGCAAAGTAATGTTGTTAGTGTAGAGGAAAACCTATTAGCAAAGAAAGCTAGATTAAGGAATGAAAGGAGAGTAACAATAAAAGAAGATACATCTACTTCAGATTTAAAAATAGATCAATTAGTAAAAACATTAGAGAGAATGATGGATAGATTAGATAATATGGAAAGGAAACAACAACTGGATAACCAACAACAAGAACCTCAGATTAGAAATCCCAATTTCAGGAAAAACACCAACACTAGAAAATCTAGAGAATCAACACCTGACCAAACAATAAGACCACCTTTCCAAGAGAACTATGCTGAAATTTCTCATCAAAATGAAGATGATAAAGACACCATAAATATGATAACACCATTTTTCTTACACTAGAAGAGTAGGAGTTATATGAATTACAACAACTACAATTAGATTCTGGTGAGTCTTTTGATTACAAGCAAGGTTATGAGTTTGCTATCAATGAAGTACATAAGCAATATAAAATTATGAGGAAGAAAAATATAGAGCCTTCTACTAAGAAATCTATCCAAACACAAACAAAGAAAATGTTAGAGGCTCCTACCACTAAAGTTCTGCAAATTCTCACTAGGGAAACCAAGGAAAACTCTAGTTCATCTCAGAAAGTTATAAGCCCCAAAATTTCACCTAGTCCCAAAATTGTTGACATCATAGATGATGCTATCCAAACATCAACAGATTTGCAGAAATATGATGCTGCCAATACAACTAATTCTGATAAAGAAACAATTTTAGACTCCAAAACACCTACTTCTGATCCAAAAGTTGTCACTGCTAAAGTAGCTGCTAAAAATACAAAACCTGCAAAGACGTCTACTACTTATCAAACTGTCCCTAAAAAGAAAACTAAAACTAGTAAGAGAGTAGAAACACAAACAGAGAATAAGAAAACAACTGTAGAAAAAGAAGAAAAACCTACCCAAACTACAGTTACTAAAGAATAAATAATTCAGCTAGGAAAATCACAAGCACCATTTAATATCCAAGCTGAAATTGCCAAATTAAAGATACCAATTCCTTTGACAGAGTTTGTAAAACATGACCTATACAAAACACCTATCACTGAAACTTTGAATATGAATGATGGAGAAGATTCAGTAAATCTAAGTGACAATCAACCATAATTAATCTTTGGTCCTAATGTTAATGGGGAACACCAAGATGAAGCAGTTCCACCTTTCTACATTAGCTTAACTGTTCATGATCAAATTTTACATAATGCAATGCTAGATTCAAGGGCTTCACACAATTTAATGCCAAAAGCAATAATGGAAACCCTGAATTTATACATCACTAGACCTTTCAAAGATCTATTCTCATTTGATTCCAGTAAAGTGAAATGTTTAGGTTTGATAAAATATTTATGTATTACTTTAGTTCAATATCCTAGAAAAAGCATAGTCATGGACATTGTAGTAGCTAACATCCCTCCCAAGTATGGAATGCTCTTATCCCACTCACGGGGAGCTAAATTGTAGGGATATCTATAACTTGATATGTCTTATGCAACAATATCAGTTTTTGGCCAACCAAAGAAACTTTATAGAGAAACATTGATGAAGTATGTGTTGAGTAGTGTAGAAAGCCCAAGAAATTATCCTTTCTACTCTACACCTACTGAAATGGATCCATTCATTCTATGTAACTCTGAAACTAGAATTGAAAGAAATATTGAACTAAAAGAGAAAAGTAAAGCACTAGACAGTGAAAACATTTTTCATGAATCATTATGGCACCTAGATTTTGATGGATCAGTCAATAAATTAGGAGCATGAGCAGGAGTTTGGATACATAATATGGAAAACAATCATGTAGAAGGTCATGATTTTAGATTAAATTTCAAATGCACAAAAAACATGGTTGAATATGAAGCTCTTATTTTAGGACCGCAAATTGTTAGGAATTTAGGAGGAAAAAGAGTGTCAATTATGGGAGACTCAGAGTTACTTGTGAAACATATAACTGGAGAATATTCTGTTTATAATCCAAGATTAAGCTAATATAGAGACATTGTTTTAGATCTGATTAAGGAACTGCTAGAATGTGACTTTTCTGCAATCCCAAGAAAACTGAGTATACAGGCCCACTGCTTAGCAACTTTTTATAGTACCTGTAATCTACCATTTCAACCAAATCATAGATACATTACAGAAGTCAAACACAGACCTACAATTCCAGACAATATTAAATATTGGAAAAAAAATTCACAGGATGAATAGATTTATCATTTCATGAACAATGAAGGAGAATTTCAAAGTTGTAATATAGACACAGATTGTACAGTAGATCAGAACTTAGATAGTGAGATTGATTTGAATAATGTAGATGTAAATAACTTAAAATTTGCTAAACCTACTAAATTTAGTCAAATAGACATAGATAATTTAGAAAAAATAGAGATTGAAGAGTTAGCAGATGATGAATCTGATATTTTAAGCCTCAGAGATAACTTTTTACCTAAGGGATTAGCCCCTTTAGAAGATCCGTTTGACTCTAGTGATGTTGCAAGAAAACCTAAAATGGAGCCATTAAGATTTGATAGTGAGGAGTGTAATATAGGAATAGAGTTAAAACCTAAGATGATTAAAATTTCAAAAGGCTTACCTCAGAAAGAAAAAATAAAATACATAGCTCTGTTTAAGGAATTTCAGGAAGTATTTTCCTAGAGTTATGAGGACTTAAAATCCTATGACACTAGCATAATACAACATAAAATACCTATAAAAGAAGACCAAAAACCTTTTAAACAGAAGCTTAGAAGGATTAATCCTATTTTGATTCCTTTAATTGAGAAAGAGGTCAAAATAATGTATGAAGCCCAAATAATTGCACCAATCAGATATTCTGATTGGGTTTCTAATCTAGTGCCCAATAAGAAAAAGACAGGAGAAATCAAACTTTGCGTTGATTTCAGAAATTTAAATAAAGTTTCCTTAAAAGAAAACTACCCTCTCCCTAAGATGGATCAAATTCTATAGAGGGTGGTTGGTTCTTCCAGAATTTCATTGTTAGATGGACTCTCTAGATATAACCAGATTTTAGTCCAACCAGAAGACCAAGCTAAAACTGCTTTTACAACTCCATGGGGCACTTTCATGTATGTGAAAATTCCTTTTGGGTTAATGACTTTTCAAAGAGCTATGGATATAGCATTTACAAAGGAAATTCATGAATTCCTTGTGATTTATTTAGATGACATTATTTTTGTTGGGCAATTTATTTGAACAAATTGCTGCATTAAATTATCGACCAGGGAAACTCGTGAGCTTGTGATGGTGCCAGCAATATATATGCAGGAGTAGGCAACTAACTCTATGTCTAACTAAATTGTTTATGATTCAATATAATATGCAAGGGAAGAGGCTCCTAACTTAGGAGGTCCTGGTTGTCCTTCCCTACAGTATCATAGAGAAATCATTCATAAAACCATAAACTTGAAATAAAGACAAGGCTATTCAAAAGCTGAAAGTAATATATTCTATAACTCTAACTCAATTAGTTTAAAAAGAGGAATAATATTGAAATGGTTCTTGACTCAAGAAATCCACTTTCACCTCAATTACCACTTAATGAATCAGAGATTAAAACCAAGAGAATGAACTTTAATTGTTGTTCAGATTCAAAGAGAGAGAAAGACTAACTTAGTCTTTTGATTGTCCTCTCATGTACTAATCCAAACTAAACTAAGATCCATTCATAAGCATAAGAAATGAAATGACTTGAAACATAAAAGCAAAAGAATGAATTTCAATTATCATAGAAATCAAATAGAGAGAGAGCCTAACTTAGACCCTTGGTTGTCCTCTCATATGTTGATAAGATTCTAATTTAAAACTCATTCATCAATCACAAACAAATCCTTAAACATCTAAGCAATGAAATGAAACAAAATCTAATATGAAATAAAATGTTTCTCCCATCCTTTTAGAGTGAGCTCAATTCTCTTAAGAACAAGACAAATTATTCCATATACTACATTAAGGAAACTTATATCTAAAACTACATAAATTCCATAAATTCATATTCTACATTAACACAACTTACATCTAAAACTACATAATGGAAATATATGAAAAATGAAGCTTTATTCTATTCCATCATCAATTGGATACAATGCTCTAAGAGTCCTCCCCTTGGAATGGAGGAGGTACTCCTATTTATACAATGAGAAGAGTAACAAACTCATAATGATCATCCACTAATATCTCTAACCATCTAGACACATAACCCTATCCTCCATGATTTCCTCCATGATCTTTTCCATGAGGTTTATCTTCTTAACTTCGAATTCGATCATCCAAGGCCACATAAAGGTGTCTTGGAAGCTTCCTTTGAGCCTACACATGTCAACAAACTCATGCTAATTGTTAGGCATAAGTATAAGCATATTATTTTCTAAGTTTTAGCCATAAATTCACTTTAAAATGTTAAGAATTAATAAACTTTGTAAAAACATAGTTATGACCCAATAATGAAGTGAATGTAATGATATGGAGGTGGAATGGAGGTGACATGAAGGTAAAATGTGAAGATATTGATGAATAATGGAGTGAAAATAGGGACTATTTTGAGGCCCAACAATTTTCAAAGACTGATAATGAATATTTGGATTATCTCAGACAAGTCTTTCTCAAATGTAGGAAATTTGGCATCTCTCTAAATCTTAAGAAGACTTTATTTGGATTGGAAGAAGGTAAATCACTAGGACATATTATACCTAAAGATGGAATTAGGATAGACCCAGCAAGAATAGAGGCCATTCTGAACATTAATCCTCCTAGGAACATTAAATAATTACAAGCTTTCTTAGGTAAAATTAACTTTCTTAGAAGATTCATCTCAAATATAGCTGAAATAATCAGAGAAATTAACAATATGTTGAAAAAATACTTAGTACTTAAATGGACTATTGAGGCAAAGAAATCATTTGAATCTATTAAACAAGCCTTAAAAAAAACACCAGTCCTTATAAGTCCTGACTTTAAAAAGGATTTCATTACTTTCCCTTTGCTTCAGAACACACTATTGCTGCAAAAAATGACCAGGGCTATGAGCAGGCTATTGCTTTCTTTAGAAAATCACTCAGAGATGCCACTCTAAAATATAACAGAATGGAAAAACAAGCCCTAGATTTAGTAAAGGCCATCAAATACTTTAGGGTTTACATTCTTTGTTCCCATATCATTTCTTATGTTCCAAATGCAGTTGTAAAGGACATTCTAACATAGAATGGACCTGATCGCAAAAGAGGCAAGTGGATTGCCACAATTTTGGAATATGACATAGAAATCAAACCCACCAAACTCATAAAAGATCAAGGATTAGCCAAACTCATGGTTGAATCAAATTTTCATACTTTAGATATTGTTTTTATTGCCCAAATAGATGATCAAGAAGAGATGACGACTCTAGAGATCAATGAAGCCTTTTTAGACTCACCATGGTATGGAGATATTTAATTTGTATTAATAAATTTACAAGCTCCTCTTGGATTAACAAGAACCAAAGCTATATTTTTAAATTTAAAGGAAAAAGATTTTGTATCGTAAACAATTCACTCTTTTGGAAAGATCATGCTGGAATTTTATTGAATTGTTTGCTTAACAAAGAAGCTGACAAAATTTTGGAAGAATTTCATGCTGGTGACTGTGGGGGACACCTCTAATAGAAGACTACTGCAGAAAAAATATTGAGAGCTAGTTTTTACTGGCCTACCTTGTTTGCAGATGTAAAAAATTATGTGACCTCCTATCACAAGTGCAAAATCTTCGAAGGAAGGAAAAATATGCTACCTCTGCCCTTAAAACCCATGTCAACAGAAATGTGTTTTCAACAATGGGGTCTTGATTTCATTGGTGAAATTCACCCTCCATCCTCAGCCCAACACAAGTGGATTCTGACAACCACTGACTATTTTACTAAGTAGATAGAAGCCATACCCTCCAGGAAAGCCACTAACATTGTCGTAATCTCCTTTTTAGAAAACAACAAACTCTCAAGATTTGGATGCCCCCAAAATATTATTACTGACAATGAAGCTACATTCAAATCCAAAAATATGATTGACTTTTGTCGTAAATACCACATTAACCTTAGCCATTCTACTGCATATTACCCTTAGGGTAATGGCCTTGCCGAATCCTCCAATAAAATCCTTGTGAACATCATCAAGAAATTACTAGAAGACAACAAGAAAACTTGGAACAAGAGGTTAGTTAATGCCTTATGGGCAGATAGACTTACCACTGAGAAATATATTGGTACAACCCCTTACTAGCTTGTTTATGGGATGGATGTTGTTTTTCCATCTTCTTTAGGAGTACCTGTTATGAAGATAATCGAAGAGATACAAGTTGAGACCAATGATATTAAAAGAAGAATTAACTAAATCATACAATTGTAGAAAACCAGAGAAGAGGTTTATCTTAAGTCTCAAGTTATCCAAAACAAGATTAAGAATATTTTTGACAAAAAAAGTAAAGAAGATGATTCTATATAGGTGAAAAAGTTCTAAAGTGGGATTCAAGGGGATAAGAGAAAGGTAAACATGGGAAATTTGATTTCCTATGGAAAGGACCTTATGTTATTTATGGATACAAAGGTAACAATGCTTTTTTTTTTTAAATAGATGGATGGATCAGATCTGCTAGGTGCACCTATTAATGGCAGAATGTTGAAGCATTAATACTCTTCAAAATAAAAAGTAGTTAACTTTGTTTATTTTATTCATTGTACACAACATTGAAGATTTTAGATTGGATTTGATATTTTTCCTAACAAAGTTGAAGCTCAGAGAGAAGGCCCTAAGATTTGAAGGATAAAATATCATAAGTATGAATAATTGCATAGCTCAGAAGACATTTCCAAGACCATCACAGTCAAAATTCAAAGGCTACTAGTCTTAAAGTTCTTGACATTTCACCAGGAAATGCCATCCCCATGTGGTGCCACTGTTAGGGTCCTATAATAATAGGATTCATAATTTTTGAATTTAATTTGGTTAGTATTGTAATATGTACATACTTTTCTTCTGCAAATTTTTTTCCCATAATAGAAAATAAAAATGAAAAGAGGGTAAAAGTCCTAAAAAAAAAATCAAACGACTTAAAAGAAAAATATAAAAAAGAATAGAAGGATGGACCCCAAACACAAAAAAGAGATAAGAATAACACATGAAAGCGATGCAAGTCAAAATGCCACTACTAGTTACTTTTTACTGCCAAATAAATGATTATGTGCAACTTGTTCATAATGCCATAATCCATGATGAGTTAAATAGTTTAATCTTGAATTTTTCATGCTTTAAATTTTATGCTTATAGATAGAGAAATAAAGACATTTCAAAACAACTTAAACTTGGCAGATCAATAGTTAGGTAGAGAATAAATGAGGAGCTCAACAGTTTAATCTGAGCCCTTGGATGAAATAAGGTTAGAATTAGATAGTTTCCTGTTTTAAAAGAAAAATGAATAAGGGTTTGCAAGCTCAAATGCACCCATGCAAATAAAGGAAAAAATGGTAGAATAAATGATGGGTAGGAAGAAAGTAGTTTCACAAGGAATGGATAAATATCATTTGGCAAATTACTAATTTCCCTCCCCACAAAGTTTTCCACTACTATACCTTTCAGTCATAAAGACTTAGAGCATTTATCTGACTTTTGGTGGGATCAGACCCACGTCTTAAATGACTGATTGGCATCAAGGTATTGGATTCCACCTCATTGAAACCTTTCCCCTTCATAAAATCTTGTTTCCCTTAACATCACTCATTTTATTCTACCAAAACCCCTTTTCCTAAGTCAAAATGCTTATTCACCTTTGGAAAAGTAAAAAACCCCTAAAAATGCACTTATCCTAAGTTTTCAAGTGTAAAATGTTAATATTGGGCCCCCACTATGAAAATATTCCCTAACATCATATTTTACACTATGCTTAGTGTATTTTTTCATTCCCACATTCATTTCATTATTAACATGCTAATATAATGTATTAACTCCCCAAAATGCCCTTTATCATGTAGTATATTAACTCATTTTATATTAAATAATCCAACCCATATTTTACTTTTCAACTAATTTTTATTTTCCCCACGTGAATATTATCCCCCCATAGGTTAAAACTATCCCTTTATACAAATAACCCACAATGCAAACATTACATGTACAAATATTCCATTTTCTATGTAAAACCTTTAACTGCCTATCACATTTAATATTTGAAATTTATATTAAAACTATTTTTAAATATATAATTACACTCCCACTACATAAAGAAATTTCAGGCCCCATGCCCATTACCCCAGCAGCTTTGTTGCTTAATCCTGACCTTTTGTCCGCTAGATCCAACGATGCATATCTCCCATTGCAAATCTCATAGCGTGATCATTAACCAAAATAAAATTTGCGATAAAATTTGTTTCGATCCGTCCTCTCTCCTCTATGCGTAAAATTTGTATTGGATCACATCCATTCCACAAATACCATTTACTGCCTTTAACCTATGCAAAAAACACTAAACGATAATTCTCCTCCCCACGCCCAAACTCCTGATGATTTGAATTGACCAGAATTTAATGCAATTACTGTTTAAACTTAAATTCACTATAAAAACAACTGAATACACTTATTTTAAGTTTTCTATTCCCTTTCTTCTCATAAACCTCTCCAGAACGAGCATAATACATTGCCGCCCCTGTTTTAGTGCATAAACCAACATAATTCAACCAATTTCATTGTTGTGATCACTCAAAAGCCTCCACACTGCATTTAAAGGCCAGAACAAGATTTTGAGAGCTTTCAACACACAACAAACCCTTTTTCACAACAACATTCAAATTTTTACAAGTATTCCTCAGGAAAATAGACCTATCTGTCTATCTGAAAGAAATTTAATGATAAATTGAAGCCTTTTAAAGCCTGTCTACCTAAATAACAACCATATTACCTCATAAATTCATCTTTGATGCAAACCCTGAGCATTTATCATTTGTTGAAGCTGTAATATGTTTTAAAAAAATAAAAAATAAAAATTCGAAGTGAATTTAGGCATTTGCAGACTTAAGAAGCCCTCTGAGATTTCCAAAGCCTATCTACAGAACTAAGAAACCCCTTTTGTATAAGCTTTGATGTTTTAGGATTGCTTCATCAACAGAAAATTGTAGTAAAACCTTTGATATATTTTGCTGAGTCTATAAAGGTCGAGAGATTGGTTTTTAAAACAGAATTGATAGTTTGAGTCAGAGTAACCTAAATTATACCTTTTTACAATCCAATATAGACCCTCTGTTATACTTAAAGTCCTTCTGTAAACAGTTTAATCTCACAGAAGTGTGTCTCAGACCTCAAAACAGAGTTTTTAAAGATCAAGAGTGTTAAAGTTGTTAAAAAAAACCTATCAATGGCATCCAAAAGCACAATTGTAATAAATCCACTACAACCTCCTGTTGTAGATGTGGAACATACTCCCTTGGCTGATGCAGACTACAAAATCATAGATCCTGTAACTGAATTTAACCTCCTTGAGATCCATTGCTGGAGCCAAGAGAAATCCTTGGACAAAGTAGATGACGTGCTTATTTGGGAATCTAATTTTCCTGAGTATATTGTTCCTCACACCCATCAATGGCCAGAAGCCATCAAATTGTGCCAATCTCATTATTTCCTAGATGAAAGAGCCATTGTCAATTCTGAAAAGGAAGTATTGTTTACCATAAAAGTTGAATCCATAAAAGAAATGCTTCAGTTGTAGCCCGAGCCCAATGTAGTCCCTTTTTCCATTGAAGCTCTCATAGAGTTCTATTTGGAGTTGGATTTTCCCAAAAGATTCCAAAACATTCAAACATTCATGCCCTCCTATGTATAAATCCCAAGCTCAACCCTCCATATTCCTCTTCCAAATTCCTAGAAGGAACAAGACACATTATCTCTATGCTATCGTTTATCCTTGGTTACTTCAAAGATGAACATACTGATGCATCTATACTTGGTTTTCTGTCCATTATTGTGCCTGGTCAGCCCCCTGCAGTTATCTACAATTTTGCTGAGTATATTGCTGATAACATCCATGAAAAACTTGTTAAATTACCTACTGAAGGTGTCTTTAGCTATACCTAATTTATTTTCCATATGTTCCTTTACTTTCAGTCAGACAAGTGTCCAATAACTCTTCAAAATATGGATGTAGAAGGAAATGCACAGTCTATTATATTCTGGACATCCATGATCAGAAAGGACTCAAAAGAGTTTACATATGCAGACTTTATAGATTGTTTCATTCATCCATTGGTAAATCTGCTAAAAAACAGTGTGCAACCTAGAATCAGTGATGAAATCAAGAGGGTTTTACAGTTGTCAGAATAGATCAGGACAAGTGATTGGTATTTATACCAAAATCACACTGAAATCAGAGTTTATGGAACAACCCTCATTCCTTACAAGTTTCCAAAGTATGTACCTATGAGGTTGTTTGCTTTAGAATATATAAGACATATTTTGAATTCAGATTCTGTAAGTTTCTTGGCTGATAAAAAGAAAACCCAGTTTAAATTGAAGAACCAAGTGGGTCCATTTATATGCAATTATAGAGAAGTAGGTATAGAGGTAGAAAAGCAGTTATCAGGGTATAAATTCAGCAAAATTTTTCTTTGGCACTATGATCCTTATGGTATAATAAGAAAAATGAGAATGAAGTGTAAATTAACTCCCTACATTCATGAAAATAAGACTGAAATTGAGAATTTTTCTAACCAATCTGAATGGTTAGAAAATACACTAGTAGAAGCTAATCAGCAGAGTGATACTAGTCACATTTTTTAGACTTTAGCTCAGGAAGACAGAGGTACAAAAAGAAATAGGGAAGAAGTCTCTTACACTGTTGAAACTACTTCAGAAACCAAGTTTAAACTAAGGTAAAATAAGAAAACAAAGATCAATCCTACGGATAAAGAAAAATAAATAGTGGAGATTATAGATAGAGAGATTCTAGAGAAAGACACAGCGCCTCCCATAGTGATTGTAAATGAATAGAAACCCGCCACTTCTAATAAACAATTGATCTAGAAACATCAGAGTGTGGAAGTATCATCATCAAAATAGACAGAGGACAAATATATGGATATTAAAGAAAAGTTTAAAGAGATGAAAGCCAAAAATGAGGAAATTAAGAATGAAATTTATTCTCAATACTTCAAGCGAATTCCTAGCATACAAAATAGGCTACCTTCAACCTTTTATTATAAGAATAAGAAATTGCTGATGATAGTACTTCAACCTACAGTGCCAACTCCCAAAACAATAGTTGATTACAAAAATGTTGATTTTGAAGTACCAAACTTGATCCGGATTTTATGCAGGAACGAAACAGAATAAACACATAACCATAAATACAGAGATGCAGCGGAAATAACACTTCATTTCATTAATATCAAATAACAGAAAGATGCTTACAGACATGGAAAATAAAAATAGTTAGGTGCTGTGAAGAATCTCGAGAAGAGATGGGAAGCACTTCAACTGGGTTACAATGAGGCTCGAGGGCCTATTTATTGTTGAGAAACAATGTAGAATTTGAAACGTCCAAAAACTCAATCAGACAGGAGATGAGGCGCTCAAATCGTGGCCTGCTGGTAAATTTGTGTTCAACTCTGGCATAACTTTGGCACCCGATCTCCGGTTGACGCGTTCAATAGCTCGTTAGAAAGATCTATCCGAGGACTACAGCTGTCGGGACGAATTTTATCAGAAAATTCGCTGGCGCTTTCATACCCAAAAAACGTCGTTTAGGGCCTCAAAACGGTTCCTAAAATTCAGGACCCGAAAAACTACTAAAAATAGTAAGTTATGCCAAACTCTAAAAACCGAAAGAGACAATGGTGGGGGCCAAGTGAAATAGTGGTGGCCAATAATATCCACCCGATCATTGGCTCAAAATGGTCCAGAGTGGAGACCCAAAACCTGCCAAAAATAGTAAGTTGTGCCGAATGTGTGAAAATCGTACACTGATGCTGCCTGTCCAATGGGAATAGGTGGGTGGCCACCGATATCCACCGATCATTCCTCTCTCTAGAAGCCACGGTCCCCATTGCGTTGAGATCTCCCATGATGATGAAAATTCTATTGAACTGAAAAGGGATGAGTGTTGAAGATGTCAGGACTCAAGGGTGGACATGCTTGAGAAGCTAGTAAATTTGGTTTCTGATTACCTCATACGTGACATGCTTGATCAGAGTGTGTGTTGCATGTATGGAAACATCGTGGTGGTGCATTGGGAGTCGATCAATGGAGTGCTTGTCCCGACAGCAGAGGAACCTCTATGAGTGAGGAGAAATTGTCATCGTATTCCTCCATGACTTTGTCCATCCGCTGCAGCCGTAAAAGGGAGCCCTATTTCGAGGTTGTGGCCACAATATTCTTCTTTCCCTGTGAGTGAGTCGTAAGGAAAATGAATTTCCTGGTCTGGGAAACAATCTTACTGCGTTGTTTTGCAGTAGTCAAAGAGATGGCAAGAGGCGGTACTACCTCCGGTATCCTGTACAAGTTATTTCCCAAAGTAATAATAACAGCACGAGGCCTAGACTCATACACAGCATGTCGCCTCCACAAGTATGGTTGGCCCAATAATACATCAGCTACATCAAGAGGAGCAACATCACACAATACCTCATCCGTGAATGGTTTAATACTGTACGGAAGTCGGCACTGCTGGCGGATGCGGAGATCTCTCCCTGGGTGGAGCCACCCGATGGTATACGGCTGCGGGTGTGCTATGGTCGGTAGGCCGAGCCGCTTCACGACCTCTGCTGAAATGAGGTTCTTTTGGCTTCCGCTATCGACGAGAAATTGCACCGGAGAACCCTTTACCCACATCTGCGACTGGAAGAGGCGCTCCCCCTCCTCTGGATCCTCTGGACCCTCCTTCTGGATCTTGGTGGTGGAAACAATGGCACTGGGATCCGCATCAATGATCTGCTTCCCTTTGTCATTACCTTTGTCTGGTTCTAACTCAGGATCAGAAAATGCATCTGATTCGGGTGCCTTTAGTTCAGCCACCAAAGATTGTTTGGCCCGACACTCGTTTGTGCTGTGAGTGGGGCTGTTATGAAATTCACACCACTTCCCTGTGTCCTTCTTTGGATTTGTGGTATTGTTCGGAGTCGCATTGCTTTGGCCTTGCCCCTTGTTCTTCGGTTCGGGGGCACCTTTCGGATTCGCAGATTCAAAGTCTCGCTCTTTTGTTAAATGTGCTGATCTCACAGATAGCTGATATGTCACAGATGATGTAATGAGAACCCATTGAAGTACCAGGTGCACGCTGCACTTGAGCACCAATGTCTCTCTAAACTTTAATACCCAACTTGTGCTTAGGTGAAACAGATCACGTTCTGTGGTAATTCAATCTCATGTCAGCACAGGTCCATTGGATGTATTTGTCCTCATGGCTCCCCACAGGGTAATATTGTTCCTTGATGCCGTCTCGGAACGAATTCCAAGTGGGTGTGGCCGAGAACAGAGAGGGTTCCCCTTCGCCCTCTTGCTCACGATAGGTTTCCCACCAGTCTTTGACATGGGGGGCAGCTTTGAGGAGTGCAAAAATAATCTTTTCTCGGTCAGAGAAGTCATGGACCGAGATATACCCTTCCAACAACAACCATCTGTCAAGGCTCGCATCTATTTTTCCTTCAACATAGGGAATGTCATATGTCAAAGTTTAATTCGTAATCAAGGAGTGCTTCCGTAGTGGTCGTTGGATGCATTTACATGTGGGCGCGTTGAATGATTCTGAGCAAAGTTATCCATCATCAATGTCTTGTTTCCTTCTGCCTCCGAGCAAAAGATTTTGACAGGATCTCCTCATTCTCAGTCTTCTTTTTCTTTCCGCTATGGAGGTCACGGGTTTATGCAGGGTCAGATCTTGCAAGGGTTCAACCAGATCGAGCCCTAACTCCTATACCCCTCACCGCGTTGGGGACATGCAAAGAAAAACAAAGAAAGAGCAAATTCCCCTCTCGATACCACCGATCCGGATTTTATGCAGGAACGCAACAGAATAAACACATAACCATAAATACAGAGATGCAGAGGAAATAACACTTCATTTCATTAATATCAAATAACAGAAAGATGCTTACAGACATAATGGAAATAAAATAGCTAGGGTGCTGGTAGCGAATCTCTGAGAAGAGATGTGGTGGCTACAGACCTCTGAACTGTGTTACAATGAGGCTCGAGGGCCTATTTATTATTGAGAAACAATGTAGAATCCGAAACGTCCAAAAACCTAACCATAGGAGATGAGGCGCCAAAACTGTGGGCGCCCGTTTGGGTAAATTGGTGGTTCAACTTCCCGGGGCATAACTTTGGCATCCGATCTCCGTTTGACGTGCTCAATAGCTCGTTAGAAAGATCTATCCGAGGACTACAACTTTCAGGACGAATTTGATTCCATCAAATTCGCTAGTAAAACGATGCCCAAAAAACGTCGTTTAGGGCCTCAAAACGGCTCCGGAAGTTCAGGACCCGAAAAATTGCTAAAAATAGTAAGTTATGCCAAAATCGAAAACTCGAAAGAGACAATGGTGGGGGGCCAAGTGGAATAGGTGGCCACCAATATCCACCCGGATCAACACCCAAGGCATCTTTTCATCCCTTGGACAAAATTGAATTCCACAAATAGAGTTTAGAAATGAT
This sequence comes from Pinus albicaulis, assembly GCA_034641835.2. Classification (NCBI taxonomy): domain Eukaryota; kingdom Viridiplantae; phylum Streptophyta; class Pinopsida; order Pinales; family Pinaceae; genus Pinus; species Pinus albicaulis. The sequence continues at coordinate 710,685,655 of CM076584.1, forward strand.
ATATTCCACAATGAATACAAAAGCAATGAGTGCTCAAAAGCTCCAGAATACTTTGATAAATGTAAGGGATCGGCTTAAAGTTAAAAAGGATTCTTTATATGCCAAGGATACAAGAATCAAATCCTTGGAGGAGTTAGTAATTGAGATGGGTTATGATCCTAATAATGTAAAAGCTATAGAGGAGCTAATTAAAAAGAAAAATGTTGATATTGCAGCACTCAGAAAATAGTTGAAATTACCTCCTACAGAGCATACACAGGCCAAGGAAATTTTACATGAATCAAATCAAAAGGATGAGATTGTTATCACCTAATTTGAACCTCAGGCTGAAAAAGGAAAATCAGGGTAACCTTTCAACCACGCTCAGCCTTGTAGCTAGCCCTACAAGGTTAGGAGAGGGCTCTCTCCATGAAAATATATTCAACACAGCACAATTATGAACTGATATTAGGCTAGGTATAATGATAGGAAATGTTTTAAATGAATTTTTCAGGGTTGTATGGAACAAATGGGACAGTTTGAAACTGGGGAATTAAATCGGGGATACAGGTTATTTCATGAGGCAAGGTAGGCAGGAAATTTTAGCAATTAAGTTTAAATAATGATGGAATGGAAAGACTGATGAGGAGCTGAAAAGGGCATGGAATATGGATCATTTTCAAACATAAGAAAGCATAGAATATTGAATGATTTCCCAAGGAAGAGCATTAAAAATGGATTCTACCTATCTATATTGAAAGCATTCAACCAGATATGTTTTATAAATGAATGGTACACACAAAAATTTTACATATGAACACAAAGGAGAGAAAAAATGATAAAACTCATACCACATGGATCACACTAATCAGAGTTTCACGTCTTTATTAATTCCCTGTCAAACTGTTACAATGGGAGCGTAGAGCATCCTCCTTGGTTTCCACACTATTCCCTTACTAACTAACTTACAGGCTGATTACAAAATGAGTGAAAATTACATTAAATAGACCAGAATGTGAGGGAAGTAGATCCACAAAAAGAGGAGCTGTTTTCCAGCTCAAAAACTGAAGTTCGGTCATAGAAAAGAGAACCAACAATCTGCTCCTGAAAATAAGGAACAACAATACATTTCAGGCCATATGAAGATTTCGTTGTTACACTGGATGAAAGAAAAATAGGCAATCTGAAAAACAGATTCCTATTTTACTGCTGTTGTAGAAGTTTCTGTCTCATATTAGCTCTCGGCCTTTGACTGTCTTTGTCTTTGTCCTTTGAAGAAAACCAACTTTTAATAAAAATTCTTTTGAAACCATGGAAATGAAATTATGCCTTAAATGACGTAAAGACCCATTTTTGGATATAAGGAGAGAAGGGAAAGGTGGTGGGGTTCAAATCGCAATCGCAATTGGAATCGAAGGGGAAGAAGGGAATACAATATATAATGGAGCATTTTGAAATATGCTATGCGATGATGTAATCGCAATCGGGGATCGGAGCGGGAGAGGGCAGATATACTTGGAACAACGAACACAAAATATGATGTGATTGGAAAAAGAGCAATGGGGTGGATGCATACATCGAAAGAGTAATGGGAGATCCCTTTTAAATAAATGAAAATAAGTTGAACACCCTACAAAGGGAAAGAATGATTTTCTTTGAAAATGACGAGGATATTTTGGTGGGACCCGGGAGTTATAAATCGCAATCGCAATCGAGGTTTTGGGGCGAGTGTATTACTCAATATAATTTTACCAATGCGATTGGGGATAAGCAATGGGGGGAAGTCCCTTTGTAAAACGAAATAAAATGAAATTTTATTTTTACAAAGGGAAAAGGCCCTTTTTTATGAATGCGCAGAAGATTACGTGGTGGGACCCATGGGTCAATCAGAATCATAAGCGAGAGGGGAGCGGGGGCCAAGTATTATTTAAAATCATTGATTGTGATGGAGAAAAAAGTTATGGGCCATTGGATCGTTGGGCATATCGACGGCGGAGGAGTAATCGGGCGAAGTCAATCAGGAGGGACTTGATCGGAGGGGATCCTTTGATAGTGCCAATTGCGATGATGCGATGGAAAATGGGCCATCCTATTGTTGATCCAATCAACGGTCGGGATTTATTCAATTGCATCAGAATTTTTGCATTCACGAGGGTCAATCGGAGCGTGCATAAGCAATGGTGTGATGCAATCGGAGGGGGGATTTTATAATAATAAAACTTTAAAACTTTATAATAAAGTTTAAGGGGAAATGTGGGGAAGTGGTTTTATTTAATCGCATCGGGGATTTATATAAGTCAAAGAACTTTATTAATGCAATTAAGCCATTGGGTAGGGGAAAAGGGGTTTATAAAGAAAAAAATTAAACTTTAATAATATAAAGTTTAAGGGAAAGGTGGGAAAAGGGGTTGGTTTAGGGTATAGAGGACCTTTGTTTCACTTAGGCATAAATTTCAATCCAGGAGTCGGTTTTGGGAGTATAATATATCGTTGGATAGCTCTTTCTAGGCTCTTTTTGATGTACATACTTTGAACATGATTTGACACTAAAAATGCTATGGAAAACCTCTTTGAAACGTAGGATGGTGACTTTGTGGAGATAGCAGCTTCTGAAGTGTGAATTATTACATATGATGGCATGGAATTACAATAGAGATGATAATTAAAGCAAAGTAGCATGTTTTCACCTCAAAACATGGTTTTTGAGGCGAAAATTACATCAAGCTGAATAAAACATTTCTTTGATCTTCCCATACACTGTGACTTTGAGTTTATTGACCTCCTCATGACCTTGCTGATATTTATTGACATTTTACTCATTTATTTGACCATGGTGAGACCCTAGAACCTAATGATACCAACCTTATGACCTACTAATATGGATTTGGGAGTGAAAGTGAATCATGACTAAAGATCATAGAGAGGAGAATCAGCAAGTTTCGCATGAGGGAAAACTGATGAAATACCACTACCATCAATGAATCCATGACGTAGCGGAATGGTGAAAATTTATGGTATGGGACTCCTAATATGCAAACTCAAAAGAGAAATTTTGATCACTGATGGCAGTATTACTAGACTGAAACTAACATTGGCTCCAATGGGGATGGTAGCACCTTGGAGGTGCCAAGAACACCATAGACCAAGTAGCCTTATCCATTGGGCATGGAGTCAATATCCGAAAACCAAACTAAAAAATGAAAGAAACTTGACTCAACAAACTAATTCAAAAGTGACTCAAAGCTAACCTAGATAAAAATGATCATTTTAAGCTTGATGGCAGTACATGACCAAGACTTGAGGTTTTCAAATCCTGATGATAAACACCTGTGTTTTTTTGAAAGAAATGTACCATCAGGCTATATCAAAATGCCAGTGTAACCAATCAAGAAAGTGCCTCCTTGATTGATTCTCCTGATCAGATCTTCTGGACATCAATAGATACTTGTAACTAGGCATCCAAAAACATAGTTGACCATGATATCCTTCATCACTGAATACTGCAATAATTACCTTCACTGCTGATTGCAATAGATTTTCCACTATATCCTGAAAAACATGAAGATTTACTTCCTGCTGAAGAGACAAGGTGTCCTTTTCTCTTGATTCTGATCTCTCTTCATAATGTACTTCAGTAAGAGTGTGTTCCTAGTCTTCAAAAATTTTTGAACAAGTAGGTGAGTAGATTTCCTCTTGAAGAAACATTTCAAAACATGAAACATAGGAAGAAGAGTCTGAGTGGCAGTTCTGAATGCTCTGGTCTTCTATAGTCTGAATATATTGTTGATCATCTTCATATGACATAACAACCAGATTATCATGTTTCTTATCACATTCATCAATCGTAAGAAAACAAACTTCGGATGGTCCCTCCTCATGAAGACTTTGTTCTGATGGGATGAGAAAAGTTAGGTCTATAACTCCGTTTTCTTCATTTGAGGTGACCTCAACAATATAACTCTCCTTTATGGGATCTGGAACAACATATTCTTCCTCATCACATTTTAACTCTAGATCTGGCTTAACTTTATCACTATGTGAGATTGGAACATCCTTTTGCTGCATCTCATCTTTTATTTCAATCAGATCTGAAATAAAGCCTCTTCTTTCATCATTTTCAGCTATACAAAGATCTTCAACTGTTGATCTTGATAAGTGTCTTCTAATATTTCTATATGTTGCTGAAATGGATTTTCATTAAGTGCTTCCATGATTTCTTCTTCCATGAATTCATCATCTCCATACAAATTCTCAAGATTTTCAATGAAACTATTAACATGTTTACAACAATTCTGCACTAAAATTAAGGATGGACAAGATTCCTTATACCTTTCAAAGAATATTGTATGAAAATATTTCAAAAAATAAATACAAGAAGGTGGCAAACTTTCATACCAAGATCGAGCTTCATCTTCTAAAGTAGCCATGAACATCTTCATCAAGCAATCTTCAGGAAAATCAGTCTTTAACTCATGCACATGCATGTGAAATTTCACCAGATGAAGAGCAGCATCATTACCTTTCACATTTTTGAACATAGGAAAATTCCTTTGCCAATCTACTTTAGGCATCTTATTTGGAAAACCTGGAATGTGATCTCGACTCATGGGAGCATACCTTATTGCAACACTTGCCATATTCAAACAAATATCTTAAAGCTATTGATTTTCCTGTAGTGGAGTCACCATGAAGGATTTGCTTTTCTAGATCTTTTAGTGAATGGAGTCGCCAGGTGAATGATTTTAGCCTTTATATGTATCCAACTGTTGTTCACCATCAATAATCAGATTTAAACTTTATCGTTCTTTACCGGGGAAGACATGATCTTTGTTCCCAAGTACGGTCACTAGAAATGTTATCACCTAATTTGAACCTTAGGCTGAAAAAGGAAAATCAAGGTAACCTTTAAACCACGCTCAGCCTTGTAGCTAGCCCTACAAGGTTAGGAGAGGGCTCTCTCCGTGAAAAAATATTCAACAAAGAAAAATTATGAACTGATATTAGGCTAGGTATAATGATATGAAATGTTTTAAATGATTTTTTCAGGGTTGTATGGAACAAATGGGATAGTTTGAAACTGGGGAATTAAATCAGGGATACAGGTTATTTCATGGGGCAAGGTAGGCAGGAAATTTTAGCAATTAATTTTAAATAATGATGGAATGGAAAGACTCATGAGGAGCTGAAAAGGGCATGGAAGATGAATCCTTTTCAAACAGAAGAAAACACAAAATATTGAATGATTTCCCAAGGCAGAGCATTAAAAATGGATTCTACCTATCTGTCTTGAAAGCATTCAACCATAGATGTTTTATAAATGAATGGTACACATAAAAATTTTACATATGAACACAAAGGAGAGAACAAATGCTAAAACTCATACCACATGGATCCCACCAATCAGAGCTGCATGTCTTTATTAATTCCCTATCAAACTGTTATAATGGGAGCGCAGAGCGTCCTCCTTGATTTCCACACTATTCCCTTACTAACTAACTTACAATATGATTAAAAAATGAGTGAAAATTACATTAAAAAGAACAGAATGTGAGGGAAGTAGATCCACAAAACAGGAGCTATTTTCTAGCTCAAAAACTGAAGTCTGATCATAGAAAAGAGAACCAACAATCTACTCCTGAAAATAAGGAACAACAATACATTTTGGGCCATCTGAAGATTTCGCTGTTACACTGGATGAAAGAAAAATAGGCAATCTAAAAAATAGATTCCTATTTTACTGCTACTGTAGAAGTCTCTGTCTCATATTAGCTCTCGGCCTTTGACTATCTCTGTCTTTGTCCTTTGAAGAAAACCAACTTTTAATAAAAAATTATTTTGAAACCATGGAAATGAAATTATGCCTTAAATGACGTAAAGAACCCTTTTTGGATATAAGGAGCGAAGGGAAAGGCGATGGGGTTCAAATCACAATCGCAATCAGAATCGAAGGGGAAGAAGGGGATACAATATATAATGGAGAATTCTGAAATATGCTATGCGATGGTGTAATTGCAATCGGGGATCGGAGTGGGAGAGGGCGGATATATTTGTAACAAGGCACACAAAATCCGATGCGATTGGAAAAATAGCAATGGGGTGGATGCATACATCAAAGGAGTAATGGGAGATCCCTTTTAAATAAACGAAAATAAGTTGAGCACCCTACAAAGGGAAAGAATGATTTTCTTTGAAAAGGACGAGGATCTTTTGGTGGGACCCGGGAGTTATAAATCACAATCACAATCGGGGTTTTGGGGCGGGTGTATTACACAATAGAATTTTACTGATGTGAGTGGGGATAAGCGATGGGTGGAAGTCCCTTTGTAAAACAAAATAAAATGAAATTTTATTTTTACAAAGGGAAAAGGCCCTTTTTTTATGAATGGGCGGAATATTACGTGGTGGGACCCATGGTTCAATCGGAATTGGAAGCGAGATGGGAGCGAGGGCCAAGTATTAGTTAAAATCTCCGATTGCGATGGAGCAACGGGCTATGGGCCATCGGATCATTGGGCAGATCGACGACAGAGGAGTAATCGGGTGGAGTCAATCGGGAGGGACTCGATCGGAGGGGATCCTTTGATAGTGCTGATTGCGATGATGCGATGGCAAGTGGGCTGTTGGATCAATGATCCAATCAACGGTCGGGATTTAGTCAATCGCATCGGAGTTTTTGCAGTCATGAGGGTCAATCAAAGCGTGCATAAGCAATGGTACGATGCGATCGGAGGGGGGATTTTATAATAAGAAAACTTTAAAACTTTATAATAAAGTTTAAGGGGAAATGTGGGGAAGTGGTTTCATTTAATTGCATCAGGGATTTATATATGTCAAAGAACTTTATGAATGCGATTAAGCCATTGGGTAGGGGAAAAGGGGTTTATAAATAAAAACATTAAACTTTAATAAAATAAATTTTAAGGGAAAGGTGGGAAAAGGGGTTGGTTTAGGGTATAGAGGACCTTTGTTTCACTTAGGCATAAATTTCAATCCAGGAGTCGGTTTTGGGAGTATAATATACTGTTGGAAAGCTCTTTCCGGGCTCTTTCTGATAGAAATACTTTTAACATGATTTGACACTGAAAATTCTGTGGAAAACGTCTTTGAAACGTAGGATGGTGACTTTGTGGAGATAACAACTTCTAAAGTGTGACTTAATACATATGATGACATGAAATTACAATAGAGATGATAATAAAAGAAAAGTAGAGCGAAAATTACATCAAGCTGAATAAAACATTTCTTTGATCTTCCCAAACACTGTGACTTTGAGTTTATTGACCTCCTCATGACCTTGCTGATATTTATTGACATTTTACTCGTTTGCTTGACCATGGTGAGACCCTAGAACCTAATGAGAACAAACTTATGACCTACTAATATGGATTTGGGAGTGAAAGTGAATCATGACTAAAGATCATAGAGAGGATAATCAACAAGTTTCACATGAGGTAAAACTGATGAAAGACCACTACCATCAATGAATCCATGACCTAGCGGAATGGTGAAAATTTATGGTATGGGACTCCTAATATGCAAATGCAAAAGAGAAATTTTGATCACTGATGGCAGTATGATTAGACTGAACCTAACATAGATGAAGAATCTCATATTGCAGATGACATCACAAATTAGAGATGGATATTGAGATGGAAAAATTGGTCCAAGAAAAAGAAGCTGCCAAAACACAAAATTTCCCTCCTACTGTGATTCTTGTGGTGACAACAATAGTGCCATCTACTCTAGCAAAAGAATTAGCTCCTAAGGTTCCATTGGCTACAACAGTGCTAGTAACTTCATCTACCACTTCTGCCACTGAGTCTTCTACTACATCAATCTAGAAATCATATGAGGCCAGCAAATTGATAAAGGCAATGGAAGAAATGTCCATACAAAACAATGAAATAAACAGGTTGAAGGAGAAAATCAAGAATCTTGAATATGCCAAAAAACTTGCACAAATTAATGCTAAAATTGAAAAGCAAAAGTCTAAGAGGTTGAGTGAACAACTCAAGAAATTAGAAATAGAGTTGACTTTGAAAGAACCCATGGCACATATTAAAAATCAATTATGGTCCAATAAAGGTGATTTATGAATAGAAGGATTTACTGAAAGCATCAAGAGAAGAAATACAAAGGACCAAAGAGGAACTAGGTACCAAACTTGAAGAAGCATTGGAAATTATTAAATTCCTTAATTCCAAAAACATGCAAGAATTAGATGAAATTAGAATAACAGATAGGACAGAAACCATGCTTGAGGTAAGAAAATTAATTTCCAAGAAGAACTTGATGAAACAGTTGGAAGAAAAATGCCAAAACATGGATATAGCAATTACAAGATTCATGGTAAAATTTGACATTTTGAGGCAAAAAGGACTTCCAAATCTTCTAGTAACCAATGATAAATTGATGAAACATGAATATTATAACAAAAAGATAAATGGATTTTCCAAAGAACAGGTAAACAAATCAGATTGGCAAGGGATACCAACATGGAAAGTTTTGCACGAGAATATTATAAATCTATTTTACTTGTAGCATGAAGTAAAACACCTTTTTGTGGTCAAACCGGCATTTGTAAGATACATTGAAGCTGATGAAAACTTCAGAAAACTAAAGAATATCAAAGTGCTAGAAGCTGAGTTCTAGGAAAAATTAAAAGATTTGTTGTAAAATCTAATTGTAGTGAGGAAGATCAAAGAAAAGATAAAAACAGAGTTGTTGTTTTTACTGCAACAGTAAACAGATTTTAACAGTGAGACAGTTTTATCAGCAGTCAAAGTGTATCAGCCGTCAAAGAGTATCAGTTGAAAATGTGTATCAAATGAAAGGTAAAGATCAAAACATATTGAAGATCAAATTTCCAGCGAGAGGGACACCTCATTTGCCCAGCTGCAACCCAAATCCAAATAGCAAGCTATTTAATTTCAATAAATAGGATAACTAGCAATTAGTTATGCATTTGTCACTACCTTCTTGCAAGAAGATATTTTATTTTCCAGGAAAAATTCCTAAGATTGTTCTAGGATGTTTTGTACTAGTTTTTGTATAAATACTTCATCATTTGAAGTATTAGGTGTGGTTTAATTGCTGAAGATTTTTGTAGTCATATTTTCTAAACCTGAAGGGTATTTTGTATCAAGTTCAAGTAAGGAGACTGGATCAAAGGAAATAAAGCATCATGTTATAAGATTCATGTGTTGGGCCACTTAAGTGAAGTATTTTCTCATGTTATTTGTCAATTTTCTTATGTTTTCCATCCATTCATGAATGTGTTCTAAATTTTAATGTAAAATCAGGAATTGTTATCTCAAAATTTGTTAAAATCACTCTTTTATTGACTGATTTTCATTTAAATGTTTTATACTGATATCCAGACCAGGGAACCCTTAATTTCTCCCTGATTTCGATTTACGTTTACGTTTTCACTCGTTATCTGGATTAAATTATCCTTAATTGCTCTGTATCCCAATTAAAACCATTTCACCATCAGCTTTTGAAGATCTAAAGTGATTCTACTATCTTGCCCTGTGAAAATTTTCCTTTAGACCTTGATCCTGATCTGTCTGCTTGACACATTGACTCCATCTAGCCAATGGGTTACAGATTTTTAGCTATCCATCTTAGTAAATTATTTTCCCACCAAACCAAATCAAAACCCCAAAACCAATTTGCACTATATAACTAGCCTAAAATCAGATATAAAAACAAAGTTAAAACTTATAGAGAGGGTCCTCTCTGAGCATTAGGAAGGCTAGATCCTAAAGCTTAAAAGTAGGTTTGTGGTTACCTCTGATATTCTTTAAACTATAATAAAAAATATAACAAATTTGAAAATTATTAGAGTGATAACATGTTTCTTCTATTCCGCGTCAATACCTATTTCCCAGTAGGGTCATCTTCTTCAACATAGATATTTTGGAAAGGTTTTTTATTGTCCTATCTCCTGTTGGCTTTAGCATCTTTTGCAGTAGTAATGGCCCGGAAGTGTTGAGTGTTTAATCATGACCGGCGCATCCTCCCCAACTTGAATAGATTAGGATATTGTCTCTTTCAAGTCTCTCATGATTAATGGGCCCAAGTTCCAAAATCCCGCACCACTCCCTTCTTTAAGAATCTAGAAAATATTTTGAGAGTGGAGGTTTCTACTCCACATGTCAGATCATGTGCCCTTCAACTTGTGGAAAGGAGCTTAGTGGTCAAGTTTATGGGTATATTTCCATCACCCATATTGGTTTTCCTATGGATTGAGAAGAACTAGAAACCCATAATCAAATTGGAGATCATCTCTTTCTTCTATGGGAAAGGGTTTTCAACTTATTTTTTGAACATAAATTAGATTGAGATATGATATTATGGATTAGATTGTACTTTATGGGTTCCCAAGGGCTTTATTTAGATAAATGGAGCCCCAATTTCAATCAAAACTGTGATGTCCAGGGAAAATTTTAAGGATGGAAATTTATCTTAAATTTTAGAAATCTTAGCAAATCTTATGAGTCCCTGATATAAAGATTCTAAAAATTTTGTGATATTTTTTTAAAGATATCAAAATTTCTAATGAATTTGTATAGTATTTATAAAATTTTGGCGATTTTTAGGATAATATAATTTTATACTATAAAATTTGGGCAAATAACTTTTAGAAAAAAATGGACTTTGGCGAATCTTTTTTTTGGAAAAACCATGGAAAATTAGCCCAACTACGAATATTAGCCCCTAAAATTTTCTATGGTGATGTCCCCTCTTCTATTCCAGTATGGGTTAAGTTACCCTTTCTTCCCCTCCATTATTAAAATGACACTACCTTCAGAAGTATTGGAAACATTGTAGAAAAGTACATGCTATGAAACCAGCTCCAAAAATAGAAGAAAAGAGAGATAAATGCCTTAGAAATAAGCCACTTCGAGGGGGAAACCTCCTTTACATTACATAAATGAAAAAATTTTGGATGATACAAATGAAAAAAACCTCCTTCTATATATAAGAGTCCATGGGGTCACAATATAATCCTAGCCAACCTAACAATAATAATGTAAGGGCACAATAATAATAGTATGGGGGTTACATGGGTACAAAAATAACAATAAGGGGGCTACACTAACAATAATAAGGGACTACACTAGTAATATAGGGACCTAACATGCCCCTCTCCTTCAAAAAAGTGTTGTCCTCAATGCTTGAGTAGCTCCGGATGCTTTTGTATAAAATTATCATCTTCCCATGTAGAATATTAAATGGGTAAGTTCTTCCACTTGATGAGATACTTTGAAATTGATCGATTTTGTAGCTGTCGAGTTCTTGTTTTCATGACTACTTTAGCTTCCAATACAATTTGTCCTTCCTCATCCAGTTCTGGAAATATCGTTTGAACTAGAAGTTTGCCACCTATAACCTTCTTTAAGCATGAAACATGGAAAATTGGACGCACTTGCGAAGAAGCCGGAAGCTCAAATTTGTATGCCATAGTACCAATCTTTTGCAACACCTTGTAAGGACCATATTACTTTGGCGATAATTTATTATCCTTCTTAGCTTTCTTGAGGGACATTTATTTGTATGGTTGTAGCCGTAAAAATACCCAGTCTCCTACATCAAAAATTCTCTCACTACGATGTTGATCTTCCTATTGTTTCATTCGATTTTGCACCAAATTTAGGTTACCCTTTAAGAGTTGGAGAACTTGTTGTTGATGCTCGATGTGATATTCCACTGCTTGAACCTTATAATTTTCTCTTAAAGATGATGTGATGGACGGTGGATTATATCCATAAAGTTACATAAATGCGGTCATTTTTGCTGCAGTATGGAAGGAAGTGTTATACCACCATTCAGCCAGAGGTAACCACTTGACCCATTTTTTTTGTTTATCAGATTAAAAAAAACAAAGATATCCTTCCAAACATTTGTTCACTATCTCAATTTGACCATCGGATTGAAGATGATAAGATGAGCTATGAGCTAGTTGAGTACCCAAACAAGAAAATAAATATGTCCAAATATTTCTAGTAAAAATAGGATCTCTGTCAATTACAATAATCTTTGGGTTTCCATGTAGCTTTTGAATTGTTTCCGTAAATGTAGTAGCAACTATACTTGCTTTAAATGGATGGGATAATGCACAAAATTGTGCATACTTGGTAAGTATATCAACTACCACCATGATGACACTATTTCCTTCAGACTTAGGTAAACCTGTGATAAAATCCATTGAAATATCCTCCCAACTTTGACTTGGAATGGATAAAGGTTGTAGAAGACCCGAGATCTTAATTGTCTCAACTTTATTTTGTTGGTAAACCAAAAATTCTGCCACAAAATTTTGAATATAATATTTAAGGCCATCCCAAAAAAATTATTTCTTCACCCTGTGGTAAGTTTTTAAGAATCTTGCATGTCCTCCTAAAGGAGAAGTGTGCAATTATAAAAGCATATTTTTCTTTAGTTGGGAATTCTTACAAAGATATAAGTGATCTTTGTACCATAAGGAATCATTTTTCCAACTAAATGTATCATATGTACTACGATCTTGCTACAACTTTTGAATGAGTGTCCACACTTCTTCGTCCTTCTTCCATTCATCCCTTGCTTTGGTTATTTAGTTTGGTTGGATAATAGAAATGGCACAGAGAAATGCTTCCACCTCTTCATCCTTTCTTGAGAATACATCTGCAACAAGATTTAGCTTCCCTTTTTTGTAAATAATTTCATTGTCATAGTCCAACATCTTTGTGACCCATTTTTGCTTCTCTTCTGAATATAGTATTTGTTCCAAAATGTGTTTATGACTATCATGATTAGTTTTTACCTTGAAGTGTCTTCCCATTAGGTAGGGTCGCCATTTCTTTAGTGCATGTATTATGGCCAATATTTCCTTCTCATAAATAGCTTTCTGTAAATACTTTCATTTGATTGGACAACTTTCAAAAGCAATGGGTCTTCCTTCTTGCATTAAAACAACACCAATTCCATTTCCTGAGGCATCACATTCAACAATAAAGGTTTTAGTGAAGTCCGACGTTGCTAAGACCGGTGCTAGGCACATTTCCTCTTTAATATGTTCAAAGGCCTTAGTTTCTTAAGGAGTCCATGAAAATGCATCTTTCTTCAATAATGTTGTTAAAGGTGTTACTATTCTCCCATAATTCTTAACAAACTTGCGATAATACCATTTTAACCCAATAAATTCTCACAACTGCTTTATGGTTGTGGGGACTTTCCGTTCCTTAATGGATTTCCTTTTGTTAGGGTCTACCTTAACACCCTCGTGAGATACAATATGACCCAGATATTCCACCTCTTATACTCCAAAGAAACATTCGGAGGTTTTTGCATATAATTGTTTCTCCTCCAATAGTTTGAGCACCCTTTCAACATGTTGAACATGATCCTTCCAAGACCTGTTGTAGATTAGTATATCATCAAAAAATATTAACACAAATTTTCTAAGAAAGGGTTCGAAAATGGAATTCATCAACCCTTGAAATGTATAAGGTGCATTGGTAAGGCCAAACGCATGACCGGAAATTCATAATGACCCTCATGAGTTCGAAATGTTGTTTTCATAATATCTTCAGTATTCATTCTAATTTGATGATATCTTGAACGAAGATCCAACTTGGTAAAATAAATTGCTCCATTTAACTCATCCAATAATTAATCAATCACAGGAATGGGAAATTTATCTTTAATAGTGAGCTTATTGAGCTCCCTATAATCCAGACACATGCACCATGCTCCATCCTTCTTGTGCACCAATACTAGTGGAGTAGAGAAAGAACTTTGACTATGTTGAATTATACTAGCCTCTAACATTTTTGCAACCATACGTTCAATTTCAATATTTTGGACATAAGGATATTTTTAAGGCCTGATGTTTGGAGGAACACTTCTTGGAATCAAATGAATAGCATGATCATGATCACGAACAGGTGGGAGTCCTTGGGAGTTTCAAACACCTTGGAATGATTGTCCAAGACTTTTTGGAGATATGGAGAAATAGATGATTTTGATGTTGGAAATTCTAGTGAGCATAATTTTGAAATTAGTCCTCGTTGTTATTTCTTCAGAAGCTTTGTCATGACATTAGAGCTTATTATCTTTCCCAAATTCCTTGCAATACTTCATAATTCAACTTTGTTTCCTTCTGAAAAAAATTTCAAGAAACTTTCTTGAAAATTAAAATCTACCATCCCCAAAAATTGTAACCATTGTACTCCTAGTACAAGATCAACACCTCCCATTGGAATAGAAAGAGTTGGAATATTCAATACATATTCCCCCATGGTTAGCTTGATATTATGGAATTTTCTAGAGAAATTTATAGTTCCTCCATTTGCAACCATCACTTGACATTCTGGTGCTGGGTATAAGAAGCAATTCAATTCCTTGGATACCTTACAATGAATAAAATTATGGGTACTACCCGAATCAATCAACACTATTACCTTTTTCTTCTTGATATTTCCTTTTATCTTGAGATTTTGAGGAGTGGTAATTCCTGCCAATGCATTACATGATATGGTTAGGCTCATTTATTCTTTCTCTAGGGTTGGTTCCTGGTGTATATCCTTTTATTTTGAAGTTTATTGTTCATTTTCTTCCTCCTCTTCACAATATATGTAAAATAATTTCTTCGCAACACACTTATGACCTTTAGTTTACTTGCTATCACAACTGTAGCAAAGCCCTTTTGCTCTTTTTTCTTCTAATTGTTGTGGTTTCAACCTTCTAGGTTGTGGAAGTCTAGGAGTAGCAACACTTCCATCTTTATAGATGTGAGTGGTAGGCTTCCTTGTTGCCATAAATTTACATTCAATTTTTCTTTCCAACCTGAATGCCTTCTCCAATGAATCAGGTTCCCAAACATGAACTTCATGTTGGATGTTATCCTTTAAAGTCCCTATGAAGACATCAATCTTGTGTTCCTCTGGAATATTAGTTACCCTTATATTCAATTTTTCGAAGTCCTCAATGTGCTCCACCACTAAAACCTTTTTTTTAATATTTATCAGTTGGCTAAAGAAGGTGTTGCTATTTTTATCCTCATAATGTGCTATCATTTCCTCTGTAAAAATTGACTAAGTGACAATAGTTTTATGGGAGAAAAGCCATCGATACCATACACATGTATTTTGTTCTAAATATAAAGTTGCAATGCATACCTTTTGTGTGTTTTGCACATTATTGAGATCAAAATATTGCTCCATTTGTAGTATCCATGTTACGGGATCCTTGCCATCAAACTTCCTCGTATCGATCTTTGAAATATGGTGGGTCTTCCATCCAACATTCGAGTCTATGAAATCAAAATTAACATATATTTTGTTATCATCATGATTTTCCTCTACTATTGTTTCACTCTTAGGAATAATTTCTTGTATCAAATTTTTCAAACCTTCCTTCAAACCTTCCATGTCTTCTTTTAGATCATTCTTCATGTCTTCCGTGTTGTCTTTCAATTTTTCTTCGATCTTAGCTTCCATGTCTCCCATGCCATTCTTCAAACCATCCATCTTTGCTTCCACACCTTTCTTCAAACCATCGATATTAGTTTCCATGCCCTTCTTAAAACCATCCATCTTACCTTCCACACCTTTCTTCAAAACTTCCATTTCATTTTTTGTTGCTCTTTGCGAGAGTGAAATTTGGTGCACTTTCTCTTGTATTTTCAATATATCATGTTGCACTTCTTCATATTCATGAGTCATAGTATAGTATTCTAAGGGCTTAATGGGTGTTGAATTATTTTTAGGGGTTATTTTAGAACCCAATATTGATATCTATGCTTCAATATGCCCCTGGAATCACTTCAAACTATCTTTTCAAACAAGACTTATGCAATTTGAAAAAAGTACACACCTTTTTCTTGCTTTCGAGGAGCACGATATTGAAACTGAATTATCTCTGGATTTCAGATCTTCAAAATCTGAAATTTGGTACTGTAGTATCCCTCTAAATATTCTTTCAAATGCCATAGGCCTGACCTGATTTGGATGCTTCAAGGAAAAATTATGCCCAATCTCCCACAATGACCTAATTATGCGCTGGTTCAGTAGAGATAAATTGTATGGCATGCCACGTGTCACTGGTTCCTCCTTCAACTCTGAAATTGTTAAAAAGGAAACTACAGTCCATGTACTTTCGGCTAATTTTTATATCATTCCAATACGATGCTCAGAGAGAGAGTTATGACAATTTTTCCATGGTCACCTCTTTTAGATGAAATTCAGGAGTCTACAAAAACCCTAACTTCCACAGATTGTATCTCTGAAAATATTGCGAACCAAGATATGAAATTTTTACACGAAGTTCCTCAGGATTTCGGCTTCATGGAATAAATATTTTAGCTTCTGAACCTTCATAGAAAAATTTTTATAGAAAAAATTCCATGATGACATGTTTGGAGTAGTGAAACCCTAGAATCCAAAGCTCTAATACCAAATGTTATGAAACTAGCTCCAAAAATAGAAGAAAAGTAAGATCAAAACCTTAGAAATAAGCCACTTTGAGGGGGAAACCTCCTTTACATTACATAAATGAACAATTCTTGGATAGTACAAATGAAAAAACCTCCTGCTATATATATGAGTCCATGGGGTTACAATATAATCCTAGCCGACCTAACAATAATAATGTAAGGGCGGGATAATAATAAAATTGGGGTTAGAGGGGTAAACAAATAACAATAAGGGGGCTACATTAAGAATAATAAGGGACTACACTAGTAATATAGGGACCTAATAGTACCTCGATTGTGCAGAGCCATGAGATGATCTCTTCTCATCTGCCCAAAGTTGTGTGGAAATACATTTGGATAAGGGCTTCCTAGTTCCATCAACCTTAGTATAGATAGCTATTCCTATATCCAAGAATTTTATTTTCATCAACTCCCATTCAAGTGTAAAGTTTGTGACGAATAAAATCACTTTTCTACAAACTTCCCCAAAAAGCAAGAAGAAGAGGAAAATAAAGGAGATTCGGGAGAACAATGGAAATAAGAAAATAAAAGGAAAAAATATAATAGACATTAGTGCCCCCCCAATAAATAGCAAGAACAAGAAAATCAGAAAGGGACTAGATCCAACTCTCCAAGAATAAATCCACTAGTAGTGTGGTAGGAATGAGAAAATCTACAAATAATTATGGAAATGGGAACATATATGAAGTCCTCAATGATGAAGAAGAGGAAGGAGAAATCCTTCAGGAATTCCCCCTAAACTAGATAAACTAGTAATCCAACCTAATCTCCACAATCCCATAGATCTAATGACTAAGTTTAGACCCAGTGGGGAATAAGAAACAAATCAACTTGAACCATCTAAAGAAGAACAATAATTCCTCACACAAAGAGAAGGAAATGCAATGGAAACATTTGCAAGCTCATCCAATGAGAAATTTGAAGTAGAAAAAGTAAAATAAACTGAACATCAAATTCATAGAACAAGAAGGAAGACAAACTGGGAAGTCTAGATAGAAAAAACAAAAAAAGAGAAAGATATAGGACATTGATGCATCCTAAAAAGTGGATACTAGCAATAAGGGAAGTAAAAAATGAAACGATGTTTCACCAACTAAAGGGACAACTCATACCAAGAGTAAGTGATGATATTTCTCTCTTGGAACTATAGGGAACTTGAGTCTGAAAAGAGAATGGAAAAAGTAAAATATCTAATAAAAAAAGAAATACCCTATGTGGCTCTACTCTAGGAAACCAAAATTTAGGACCATGAGATCCTCACATGACACCACAAGATATGGAATGGTAGTGGAATTGCTTCATTCAGTGCTAGAGGAGCTTCAAGTGGCTTGTGTACCCTATGGGATCTGTTAGCACTTTGTGATTTCCCTAGGCTGAAAAAACGAATTCCAGATGTAACCAGAAATCACTTTAGGCCAAAATTAGCCCTTCTAGCCTAGAGCGGGCTCTCTCACTTAGGTTTCTCAAAAAATATGATGTTAGGCTAGGTAATAAGTTCAACAAGGTTTGATTTTTAGAGGTATTTTGATGAGAAAAGAGAGAGATCCATTGGGCATGGAGTCATCTCAAATCAGTTTTTTGTCTAGTGATATGATGGAAAAAGAGAGGGTTTCTCCATAGGGGCCAAGTAGGCAGCTTTTGTGGTGGAATTTAGGTTAAATTTTTTTATAGGGTGAGTGTAAAAAGGTGAAAGACAACACAGAGAATCAAACCATGGATGAATTCTAAAACGCTGCTTTAAGATGAAAACATTGATAACTTGGAAAAACTAAATCAAAGCATCATTAGGATTAATTCTAAATTAAACATATGGTCTTTACAAGAAATAAGATATACATTTAAGGGATGTAAACAAAAGAGATAAATTAAAATATCAAAGGAGAAAAAACCACCAATATTCTGACCTAGGAATCATTGCAAATCACCTTATAATTTCATTCATTCATTGGTAAAGCTTTCAAAAAATGTAGTGCATAAAAGTCTTTTTTCTCTGATCTAACCAACAAAACCACTTACAATTCTTTCCATCTCTTTATACATCATGAAGTATTCGATCTCCTACCCTAGGTGATCGAAATAATTAACCAAAACAAACTTCTAACTAGATACATAAACATTTTGGTGCATATACGAAAAAATAGAAGTAGTTTTCCTTACAACCAATCCAAGTGTAAAACATCACTAACTTGGAATATTGAAAAAAAAAACATCAAATACATCTCTTAAGATAATTTTACACCTATATACATGATCCAAAATACTTATAGAAGTAAAAAATTCCAAATTTCAAATGAAAAGTGATTATTGTCCAGACTTACTGTGCATTAGCCAGTTTCACAGCAAAATGAAGTAGCATTCATGTTTTGTATGATTGCAACCGTCCTCTGTCAAAATGAAGAAAATGGGTATGCTTCAAATACCTCTTTGATGGTGTTGAACCTCTTAATTATGATTCGAAGTGCTTGCAGACCTCCCTTTGACCTATTTCCCACTTTCGTAGCAAGATTGTATTCTTTCGCAGTGCCTTCAAAAAATTGAACATATGGTGACTCTTTTCTAATATAAAGTGTTCGAATCATCAATGTGAATAATATAAATTTCATATAACTCCCCTAATCATAATAAAAACATCCAAACTTCATTGTCCCACCAATACAAAAATTTATATAAATAGTGCAACAAGCCCTTTTTTGTGTTCTTGCAAATTTCATCAAAATTGACCTTTGCATGAGTTCTTGAGCCAAAGACAAAACTTCAAAGCAAAGAGGTACTTTCCTATTGAAGAATCACCTTTGTACTAGCCTCTCCAACTATATATAACTTTCCCCTCTTCCTCTTCCTTCCATAATCCTTGACCTCGGTGAGCTTCTTTTTCACCAACCTGAGTTTTCTTTTTAGGACCAAGTTCTGTGTATATAGATTTCTCACCTGTCTATGTAGAGGCAAGGTCCACTTAAGCATGTATATAGCCTTATCAATGATTGGTTAAATGAACTGTACTTGTTTAAACAAAGTCATTTTATCTCTATGATCCTTTTTTGCAAGTCTATCTACATGTTGTTCCAATAATTTCTCAAATTTTTTCTACTCATCAAAAACTATCTTTTGTTCAAGTTGAGCAGTCTCCTCTACTTGCATTTGTACCTTGGCAGCATACCTAGTTTTAGGTCTCCTTGACTGCTCAACTGCCTCCTTCAAATATTCAACATCAATGAACATTTTTCCTTTTCCTTTGGCAGCATGTGTCAATGTTTTCTTTGATGGATCTTGTTGAGCTGTATCTTTGTCCAAATTTTTACGATTTTTATCAAATAGATACATGATTGTATCTAGTATTTTTAATCATTATTAATCCATTATGTTGATGATTAAAGGCATTTATAAATATTAATTAATAAATTACAAATTCTTGTTATTAATTAATTTAAAAGATGTTTTGTAATAGTTTCATTAATAAATGTCTTTTAGGTGGCAGGTGTATAATTCCAACACTTTTCCGATTTGTTTCTCATGGTCAATTTGCCAATAGAAATAAAGGGACAGATCAAATATCTGAAGTTAAAAGATTTATCCATTTCAGCTTTCCAAATATAGGTGGATTTCTCCGGCTTGTCCAAATTTCCAAGGAAGAAACAAGTGATTAAATTAATATAGTAACACCAGCTCTCCTCAACTGCCAGCATCAACACCACAACGGAAAATCGCTCTTATCATTCGTAGCCATAGTTACAACATCGCGCTTCATCAGTGACCACCTGTTTTTGCATCTTATGAGGTTTGCATGGGAAGAAGGATGTATGTTAGATGAGGTCCTTAGGAGGGCTATTATTGCAACTGAGGAGGGGTTTATTGCACACTTGACTAGATCATGGAAGAGAATGCCACTGATTGTAGCAGTTGGTTCATGCTGCTTAGTTGGAGTTATATGGGGTGAAAAATTGTATGTTGTCAATGTTGGGGACTCTAGGGCAATAATGGGAAGCATATCAAGGTCCAGTAATAAAATAATAGCAAAGCATTTGAAAAATGATCATAATGCTAGTGAAGAAGAGGTCAGACAGGAGCTGAAAGCTCTTCATCCTGATGATTCGCGAATTGTAGTCCTGAAACATAGGGTTTGGCGTGTCAAAGGCATCATTCAGGCTTCAAGGTCCATCAGAGACGTGTATCTGAAGAGGTCAGAGTTCAAACTTAACCCTATTTACACACGATTTTAGCTTTCAGAGGCACTCCATAGGGTTGTTTTAATAGCAGAAACTTCACTTTGCTCTTTGACCATCAAACCCCAAGACAAATTTTTAATCTTTGCATCAGATGGTCTTTGGGAGCATCTTCCGAATTAGCAAGCTGTTGAGATGGTGTATAACTATCCACAGGTGGGGATATCAAGGAGACTTATCAGAGAAGCTCTACAAGAGGCAACTAGAAAATGAGAAGTGTGGTATTCTGATCTTAAGAGTATTGAATGAGGTATCAGGCGCCATTTTAATGATGATATTAGTGTTGTTGTCAACTTCTTAGACCATGAGTTGCTTGGAAATAATTCAAAAACTGTGCCATTATCAGTAAAAGGAGGTATTGATTTTATTTGATCAGTTAGACTTCTCTTCCTTAGATGGTCTTGGCAGAAATTATAATGCTGCAAGCACTCATTACCACATCCATTTCAATTGATCTCGGTACACACAGCTCACTTAGGGGAAATTCGACAGCTTTGGCAACTGTCATGGCTATTATAGATGGTACTAGGTCTATTGGGGCTGCCTTGGGGCCAATTCTGACCGGCTTTATCTCTACAGATGGATGGACTGATATATTCATTATGCTCACGCTTTCATCTTTAATTTCTGGCCTTCTTTTGACCTACTTAGTTGTGGCAGAGATTGTGGACAAGATTGCCAATGCAAAGAGGAAAAGAGCAGTTGGAACTCACCTTCCAGCAATAGCAACAACCCACAAAAAGAGGAATGTTTTCCTGAATTGGCATTCTGTTCAAAACCAATTCTCATTCTGGCAATTTGTAAAACCAATAATCTTCTATATTTTTCTTGGTTGAAGCTCACATTTGTAATTAAAAATGTATATATAATATTTGTTGGAGTCGATGGATGAGATAGAACGATAGGGAGGAGTTGGCCCATTAGATCCGAGAGGTAGCAGTCGGCCCATTAGATAGAGGAAGTTAATCTATCGTTGAAAGTTGAAATGTAATTAGGGGAGTTCATCCATCAATTAGAAAAGCACAGATGAAGCAGTGAGTTCGTCATTCAGAGAGCAGAATTTCTCATCTGCAAAATCGATTTCTCAGATGTAGAGAGGGCGTAGAGTGTGAGTCGATCAATTAGACAGAGGGAATTTCTAAGATGTAAAAGTTGACTTTATCAGACATAGAATTAAATGAATCTCTTCTGATTTGTATATCCGGAATCAAATTGCCCAACACAATAGTTGTAATGTAGCAACAGATGATGTATTTGTTGATTCATATTTGATTTGATGTTCTGATTTAATTTAATAAATTTTGGCTTCTACATTTGTTTTGTTTTTATATAAGCATTTTAATTTTCGTTTTAAACGTTGAGTTAGTTTAGGACTTTCTCCAGGGAGTGGCAAGGATCCACCGCAACCTGGAGTCGAGTCCTCATTCTTCATAGATTTAGGAATTGTTTAATTATATTTTGTTTTAAATTGTTTTTCAATAGTATCTAATATTTCTTAATTTTGTACTTAGATTATTATTTTGTTTTCCAAGTCTTGAGTTTGATTCAGGAGTAAAAACAGATTTTAATGCTTTGAGTTTTAATAATGGTTTGCCTTAGTTTCTTTTGAATGTTTGTAGGTTTAATATTCATTTGATTTGTTTATGCATCCTGGGACTTAACTTAGTAATTAGATTTATTTTTAATTAGAATCATTTTTGTTTTCATAATGTAATCATTTCTTTATAAGTGTAAGTTTGAGTGTGGATTTAATTGTGCAGATAGTTATTTAAGTTTTCATTATTGAATGGCATGAGTTTTATTTAGTTTTCATTATCAGTTGCATGCTTTCTAAGAGTGAGTTGTTTTTGAATAATTTGTTTCACCTAGATTAAAATATTTAAATTGCAAGTTGCTTATAATTTATTTGTAATGCGATTTTTAATAGGATATTTGAAGGTGTTATTTTACATGAAGAAAAGTAGTGTTCTTCTAAGAATAGATAATTTGAATCTTGAATTTGTTATTAAGAGTAGTTCTAGTTAGTTTAATGTGTGAGGTTGTCATTAGAATAATGTGTGATCTTTTTGCTTTTTAGTTTCAAGTGTTTGTTTCAAGTTAGTTAGAGGAGTTAATAGATTAAGGTTTTCAAGTTATCATAGGAGATTTTAAAAGTAGGATTTAAGTGCGAGAATGATTTAGAATAGTTGTGTAGTTTAATTACAGTATGGATTTTTCTTGATAGGAATTAGTTTAGTGAGTTTTATTTTCAAAATTGTTTGTTTGCCAGAAAATGTGTGTTTCATTTCAACACCTAGTTCATCATTAATAAGGAAACTCATATACTCTGACCATTAAGCTGAGCCAATATGCAGTACAACTCACGTTTACAACTCCCAGATTGATAATTAATATTGAGAGGTTTAATCCGACAATTAATTCGCCCAACATTTTGGCGCCGTTGCCGGGGAGTTGTATTTTGGCTCAGGTAAAATTTATCTTACAGAGTTTCAAGGGTATTGCAGGATGTCAGAGGGTGGAGAATGTACGATAAGACGTGAGTGAAGAGCCACGCATCCACTATTGTGGGGTTTCTCCAAAGTCTGGCCATATTTCTTATCTCTTGAACTTTTATTTCCTTATCTTGCTTATGTGTAGAAGTATAAGCATGCTTTATACATTTAATTTCCGAATTACCTTGTTAAATAGCACTTTGATTCGACATTTTACCTTTCATGCAAGTGTGGTGAGTTGTATTTCAGTCAATTTCTTTAAAAAAGTTCATTTATCTTTAGAGTCCAATCTTCAACGTTATATCATTTTTGGGGTATTGTAAGAACCCTTGCGTACTAATCCATGTGATGACAGAATGTGCCAGTTGGATTTTTGAAACAAGAAGATGGTATTTTGAGGAATCATTCAATGAGGAGTTTTTATGCTGCTACAAAGACAGAAAATTCATGCAATGAAGGATTCACAAGTGTTGAATTTAATATCTTGCTTGAACATAAATTTAATATAATTAAATCTTTGATTTCGAAATTGGATGATTTGCAGGAACAAAAGAAGGACGAAGAACCACTGCTTATCCTATGTGTCAGCTATGGAAAGAAACATTTCCTTGGAAAGTGTCCTCTTAGTGATCTAAAAGTTTGCAAAATTTGCGAGGATGGTCATGAAACCGAACATTGCCCATCACTGCCACGATTACGAAAGGTACTCAGGGAATCAAGTAAGGAATTGAATCAACTGCCAGGTATAACTCAAAACCCAACACCATGTGATACATGGAATAATGATTATTTTCCTGACCAAATTCCTCAACATGTTTATAATCCTGCAGCTTCATGGAAAATTTTTAATCCTCCTCCAATTGAATATCCTACTTCATGGACGTAGTGGCCCTCTCCTTAGCTGTCATCCTCTATCCAGATATCCCCATGGCCTCAAGAATCGTTTGGATCCTTCTCTATAGGGAAATATTCCATGCAAATTCAATCATATGACCACCAACAACAACCACAGTTTATTTCCAACGCACCATTAAGTTATCCTCCTCCATGGTCCCAACCGTATGTGCAACCTTACCCTAGACCTAACCATTATCCATACCCTAACCATAATCCATATCCTAGTCCTAATCCTAATCCTAATCCTAATCCACACCCTAGACCTAACACTAATTCTAATTTAAAACCTAGACCTAACCCTAGTTCAAAGCCTAACCCCAATCCAAATCCAAACCTTAGTCCAAGCATTAACCAAAACCCTAGCCCAAACCACATCCTAAACCCTAATCTAAACCATCATGTTGCACAACAGTTTGAACCACCTAGTCTTTCCGTTGATTCCCATGTTGAACAAAATGCTACATCTTCCATGTTGGAAAATGGAATGAATCTGGAAAATTCCCCCATTACTACAGAGCATTCACCCCAGGAAGATATAATTCAAAGAAAACAAGAGGAGAAATCCTTCATTGGAACATGTTCTAAAAATGTTGTTAAAACTCAAAACCCTAGAATCTCTCTCAACCATTCTTGTCAATTTGAAAAGCAGATATTTGAGCCTGAACTTGAGGGATTTATCTTTTCTCTTTCACCATGTCCCTTATGCCTTAAGGAGAGTGACTATCAAACTATGGAAGACTTGCATCAGTTGGAAAATCATAAATATGTGGATTCCATTAAATCCTGGTTTCGAGCAGTCATTAAGCCATCTTATTTCCTCAACATTCATAACATCTTGGTACCATATCAATTAAAGCAACTGGTTTCTCATGCTTTCGTATGTCTTAAATACTATTCTTTAAAACTAAGTGTGAGTATAATCAACATTTTGTTACGCACATGGCTTCATTGGAAGTACTCATATACTTGAAAATGATTCTTTCGGCTCTACGGGTAAAGTAGGGTAGGAGACTAAAAGAATAAATCAGTTACAATGCTATGAGGGTTTTGAATTTTAAATCATGGCTATTAAAACTACTTTGATCCACATTAGTTGTTAACACAAACATTTGTGATAAATATTTTTGAGTACAATTCACTCTAATACCTTATGATTTTTCAAAAGTAACCATGATTAATCACTCTAATAAGTTGCCGTCTCGGATATATATTTTCAGTTTCCCTTAGAAGGTACTATTAGAAAACTCCTATGGTGGACCACTCTTGTAAAGATCATAATGAGCTATTTAGGAGAACACTAGCATTATTAACTTAAAGAATCTTCAGTCATTGTCTAGGATATCTTTAACAAGTCCTTAGGGTAGAGGAATTAGCCAACAATGATTAGTCATTACAAATTTTTCACACCATCCTGTACTCTTAAGGAGTAGATCTATCTCCCCACTTATTAAGTAACCTTTAAGGTTAATCATAATCATAGTTTAGAAAATATTTAGGGGAGGATAGGAGGTCTTGTGATGAGTCGACCTACCATGATCATGAGACCTAACATGCATGACATTACTGCTATAGGTCACCAAGCCAGAGTAACGGCTTTCAGCCCAAAAATCTGGAAGAGAGGAGGTCTCATCACGAGCTGCCTGTTCATACATATTGCTTCTTATGAGTGGCACTACCATCAGCTGGTTACCAAGTTAGGACAATGGCCTTCATCTAAAGAGGCAAATGAGCTAACTCTGAATCTGTATCTATTAAGTGGGATACTGACATTTCGCTAGGTTAAAAGACATCCCTATCGAGGTTATGGACACCTGCGGGAAGCAGGGCCATGTATGTGGTATTAAAGTGAACTTCATACTATGATTTGCTTGGATATCCTTCTCTTTCCCTAAGACTCATCATTTTTCTTGCACAATGTTTTTAAGACAATTTGAACATGATTCTTTGAGTTCTATCTTTCAAAAGTCAAGAATCTTTGAATGATGTGGTACCCTTAGTGAAGGTAATCCTTTGTACTAGATTAAGATGAAATTTATTTTTGAATCTGGATGACAACGCAACTTAGAGTGTTCAAATAAAGAGGTTGTTGATTGCTATCATAACTCATTTTAATTTCTATGGTTTTTGAAGTGATGAAATGCTCAACGATGACTGCTCACAAGGTGTTGGTTTCCAACAATGCATATTGATTGTAGTTGCCTCTAAATATGTGTTGCATGACCTAGGTATGAGATTGTTATATTAGGTGCAGAAATCTGGTGTTATTCCTCTTGAAACTGCACTTTTTCAACAAAATTTGATTTTCATCACAAGGCTTTGGGAAAAAACACAATATGGGACAAGGTAACAGGTATGAGCAACACTTGTTTCTCTATAATGTCCACCTGATCTTGTTTTATCATTCACATGGTTTTGACTCTCATTGTAAGAGTTATGTTGGATGCTAATGAAGGCATTTCATCATCAGGCATCTCCATCCTTAATTGCTAAACTCTTTGCTAACATTTTCCCTACCTTATTTCATTGTCTTATAGTTTTGGCTTGCACGAGGACCTGCAAGAAGTTCAACGTGGGGGGATGTTGAGCTGTATCTTTGTCCAAAATTTTACGATTTTTATCAAATAGATACATGATTGTACCTAGTATTTTTAATCATTATTAATCCATTATGTTGATGATTAAAGGCATTTAGAAATATTAATTATTAAATTGTAAATTCTTGTTATTAATTAATTTAAAAAATGTTTTGTAATAGTTTCATTCATAAATGTATTTTTGGTGGCAGGTGTATAAGTCTAACACTTTTCCGATTTGTTTCTCATGGTCAATTCGCCAATAGAAATAAAGGGACAGATAAAATATCTGAAGTTAAAAGAGTTATCCATTTTGGCTTTCACAATATAGGTGGATTGCTCCGGCTTGTCTGAATTTCCAAGGAAGAAACAAATGATTAAATTAATATAGTGACACCAGCTCTCCTCAACTACCAACATCAACACCACAGTAGAAAATCTCTCTTATCATTCGTAGCCACAGTTACAACATCATGCTTCATCAGTGACCACCTGTTTTTTCATCTTATGAGTTTTGCATGGGAAGAAGGATGTATGTCAGATGAGGTCCTTAGGAGGGATATTATTGCAACTGAGGAGGGGTTTCTTGCACACGTGACTAGATCATGGAAGACAACGACACTGATTGCAGCAGTTGGTTCATGTTACATAGTTGGAGTTATATGGGGTGAAAAATTGTATGTTGCCAATGTTGGGGACTCTAGGGCAGTAATGGGAAGCATATCGAGGTCCAGTAATAAAATAACAGTAGAGCAGTTGACAAAGGATCATAATGCTAGTCAACAAGAGGTCAGACAGGAGCTGAAAGCTCTTCATCCTGATGATTCACGAATTGTAGTTCTGAAACATGGGGTCTGGCATGTCAAAGGCATCATTCAGGTTTCGAGGTCCATCGGGGACATGTATTTGAAGAGAACAGAGTTCAAAATTAACCCTGTTTACACATGATTTCAGATTTCAGAGCCACTCCACAGGGCTATTTTAACAACATAACCTTCACTTTGCTCTTTGACCATCAAACCTCAAGACAAATTTTTAATCTTTGCATCAGATGGTCTTTGGGAGCATCTTACAAATCAGCAAGCTGTTGAGATGGTGTATAACTATCCACGGGTGGGAATATCAAGGAGACTTATCAGAGCATCTCTATAAGAGGAAGCTAGAAAACTAGAAGTGCGGTATTCTGATCTTAAGAATATTGAACAAGGTATCAGACACCATTTTCATGATGATATTAGTGTTGTTTTCATATTATTAGACCATGAGTTTCTTGGAAAGAATTCAAACACTGTGCCATTATCAGTAAAAGGAGGTATTGATTTTTTTTGATCAGTCAGACTTCTCTATCTTAGATGGTCTTGGCAGAAATTATAATGTTTCAAACACTCATTGCCACAGCCGTTTCAGCTGATCTCGGTACACATAGCTCGCTTAGGGGCAATTCGAGATATTTAACAACAGTCATGGCTATTATAGATGGTACTGAGTCTGTTGGGGCTGCCTTGGGACCACTTCTGACCGGATTTATCTCTACAGATGGATGGACTGATGTATTCATTATGCTCACGCTTTCATTTCTAATTTATATCCTTCTTTTTACCTACTTGGTTATGGCAGAGATTGTGGACAAGATTTCCAATGAAAAGAGGAAAAGAGTAGTTGGAACGCACCTTCCAGCAATAACAAAAACCCACAAAATGAGGAACGTTTTCCTGAATTGGCATTCTGTTCAAAACCAATTCTCATTTCGGCAATTTTTAAAACCAATAATATTCTATATTTTTCTTGGTTGAAGTCCACGTTTGTACTTAAAAATTTATATATAAAAGTTTCCGGAGTCGATGGATGAGATAGAGTGATAGGGAGGATTTGGCCCATTAGATAGAGGAATTTAATCTATCGTTGAAAGTAGAAATGTAATTAGGGGAGTTCATCCATTAATTAGAAAAGTGCAGATGAAGAAGTGAGTCTGTCATTCAAAGAGCATAATTTCTCATTTGCAAAATTGATTTCTCAGATGTAGAGAGGGCGTAGAGTGTGAGTCGATCAATTATACAGAGGGAATTTCTCAGATGTAAAAGTTGACTTTCTCAGACGTACAATTAAATGAATCTCTTCTGATTTGCAGATCCGACATCGAATTGCCCAACACAATAGTTGTAATGCAGCAGCAGATGATGCATTTGTTGATTCCTATTTGATTCGATGTTCTGATTTAATTTAATAAATCTTGGCTTCTGCATTTGTTTTGTTTTTATATAAGCATTATAATTTTCATTTTAAACGTTGAGTTAGTTTAGGACTTGCTCTAGGGAGTGGCAAGGATCCACCGCAACCTGGAGTCGAGTCCTCATTCTTCATAGGTTTAGAAATTGTTTAATTATATTTTGTTTTAAATTGTTTTTCAATAGTATCTAATATTTCTTAATTTTGTACTTAGATTATTATTTTGTTTTCCAAGTCTTGAGTTCGATTCAGGAGTAAAAACATATTTTAATGCTTTGAGTTTTAATAATGGTGTGCCTTAGTTTCTTTTGAATGTTTGCAGGTTTAATATTCATTTGATTTGTTTATGCATCCTGGGACTTAGCTTAATAATAAGATTTATTTTTAATTAGAATCATTTATGTTTTCATAGTGTAATCATTTCTTTATAAGCGCAAGTTTGAGTGTGGATTTAATTGTGCAAATAGTGATTTAAGTTTTTATTATTGAGTGGCATGAGTTTAATTTAGTTTTCATTACGAGTTGCATGAATTTGAAGAGTGAGTTTTTTTTGAATAATTTTTTTCACCTAGATTAAAATATTTAAATTGCAAGTTTCTCATAATTTATTTGTAATGCGATTTTTAATAGGATATTTTCAAAGGTGTTATTTTACATGAAGCAAAGTAGTTTTATTCTAAGAATAGATAATTTGAGTCTTGAATTTGTTATTAAGAATAGTTCTAGTTAGTTTAATGTGTGAGGTTGTCATTAGAATAATGTGTGATCTTTTTACTTATTAGTTTCAAGTGTTTGTTTCAAGTTAGTGAGAGGAGTTAATAGATTAAGGTTTTCAAGTTATCATAGGAGATTTTAAAAGTAGAATTTAAGTGCGAGAACGATTTAGAATTGTTGTGTAGTTTAATTAAAGTATCGAGTTTTCTTGATAAGAATTAGTTCAGTGAGTTTCCTTTTCAAGATTGTTTGTTTGCCAGCAAATGTGTGTTTCATTTCAGCACCTAGTTCATCATTAATAAGGAAACTCATATACTCTGACCATTAAGTTGAGCCAATACGCATCACAAAGCACATTTATGACTCCTGCATTGATAATTAATATCAAGAGGTTTAATCTGACAATTAAGCCACTCAACAGCTCTCCTTAATTAGGCTGAATAGTTTCTTGTGATATTTTATGCCTAAGTTCCCTATTCTCTTGTTGCAAGTATGCTATTTTCAAAAGGGCCTTTTCAACCTGATATTGTAACTCTCCAATTTTCTGGTCCTTTTCATCAATTTCTACTTCATTCTGTTTACTTTATGATTCCATAACTTGAATAGATGAAGATGGAGGATCTACAGACAATCTCTTAGTTGTAGCTCTTGTTCTTGGTACCCTGCCACATTTTCTACCTCATGTGAGAAATGTAGCTTCTTAGCACTTTTCTTATCAACTGATTTGATTTCAGTCAAAGGATTTTTTACTGAGATTGTTGCTACAGGTGAAGCTTCTTTAATTACAATTGAATGGGTATATTTCTTAGTATTTTGATTGTTTGAAGGTTCTGTTGCCCATCCTCAAGAAACCCAAAAGTCTTGCCATGGCTCCTTCTTCTTTTCAAGCTTCTTCATCAATAGAAATTTATCAGTTAATGAAAAATGAAAAAATCTAGCTTCAACTTGAGTTCATTTTGTTTGAATTTGATCAACCATCTTACATAGACTCCTAAACATATAATAAGGAATATTCAAAGATTTGTTGCTAGTAAAATTCATTAAGAGCCTAATGTGATAGTGATACACCTTACTGAACCTCCCTTCACATGTGAAGTACCTTTGAGTCACCTCCAATAGTTTACTATGGTGATATTGTAAATAACTCCTTGGAAAAACTGAACCATACCCTTTCCATTGTTTTGGCTTGATAAATCCCTTGAAATCAAACAGATCAAAATCCATACCTTTGAACCATTCCTCTCTACTCAATGGGATCTTAGTGGCCTCATTTATTGATTGAGATGAGACTAGAAAAGTTAGACTTCCCACCTTTTCCTGCACACCATCAAAACCCCTAGCAAATTCCTTGTCAACTGTAAATGATACCCTGAATCTTCTCACATAATCTCATACACCCTACATGTTCAAAATCCATTTTGATGGTTTGGTATGCATTACTGGTTGTGAAATATTGTGGTTCAAAATGTACAATAGCACCTCCTTTGTGATTTTTATCTTCAGGAGTTGACATAGTTTTTCTTTTGCAACAGTGAATAGTTTTAGGGTTATGAGAAAATTGTTCGTGTAACATTGGAGGTTTTATGGTATTTAAAATATTTTGATAATGACTTAAGAGATAATTCATCAATTACACAAAATTTTACAAAGTTTACTTCCTCAGGAAAACCCTATAGAACTTGGAATTTCACAATTGTTAGCATAGAATTTAAAATAGGGTCGGTTGCAATGCACAACTCAAAAAAATAGTGCTGAAGGAATTTGAATTTTCAAAACATTTTCGAGCATAAACATTAAGGGAAACAAATTTTTTATAGTTTTAAGAGAAAGGTGCCTATTGCATGTAAGGGCTCACACAACAAAAAGGTGAATTGACAGTGAAAAAAGAGGGATATAACCCACTGTGTGGAATAACAATGGATTAGGATAAAACACAATGCAAAGGAAGAAAACTCATCAAATTACAGAAGAGAAATGACGATATTTTATCATTTTTGTAGCCTTTTAATGGTTTATTTTGGCTTCTATATGCAATTTTAGAGTTCATTCAAGACTAAAGGA
The DNA here is from genome assembly GCA_034641835.2 of Pinus albicaulis. Taxonomy (NCBI): domain Eukaryota; kingdom Viridiplantae; phylum Streptophyta; class Pinopsida; order Pinales; family Pinaceae; genus Pinus; species Pinus albicaulis. Next base: position 710,717,300 of record CM076584.1, read on the forward strand.
TAAATATAGACCTATATTTTCGCATGTGAGGGAAATTTGACCATCGACATGTGATAATTTAAGCACTGTGTGAACTCGTAGTGCCCTACCTCCATTTCACAATGAATGAAAAAAGAAACCTGAGCTTTCTGATATAGATGGTGAAGATATGAATGACATGGGATGAAGAGGAAAGTTCAAGTGAACATGCAGAATGGCATGGAGTGGAAATAAGAGTGTTGACCACTATAGAAAAAGGAAATCATGAATGCGCAACGCTTTTGTGAAAACATAATTCTTTGGGAAAAGGAAGGATTATCCTTCTGGTCGTTATTCCATGATGAGATCATGAGTTTTCTTTGGCATGACATTCAACTGAATCCCAATAGCCTCCACATATGTGTCAAAATCATTTCATGATTTCTTTGATGTAGAAATAGACTTTAGACTTAGGTGACCTACTTATAATGACTTAGGATAGTGACTAACTCATAATAACCAAGGATTTGTAAAACATGATTTTTGTACTCTTTCCAAGGTGACCAAATACTTCCTATGATTATCCTTTGTAAGGAAAACACATTACTGAGGACATTGGACTCATAGAAAAATAGATATATTTACATGACACCCAATCTAAACCTAGATCTCCTTGAACAATAATAGTCAGGTGATCATGACTAATATTTACAAATTTGACCTTAGATACATAGAAATACTAACATGACCAAGATCCCTAGACATATGACACTAACATTAGCTCCAATGGGGATGGCATACTCCTTGTGAGGTGCCAATCACACCATAGAATAGTAGCCTTATCCATTGGGCACGTCTTAACCAACTAAGACTGACTTGGCAGATTAGGAATTTACTGACTATGAATTTTATTACATATGGTAGAAAATCATTAGAAACTCAGGGCCTTCACTTCGGACTTCAATTTCTAATGGTATCCACCCACACTTCTAGTACTAATAAAATGGTATGTACAATGATGTGTTTAAACTAGCTTCACTTAAGTGAAATAGTGCTTGATTAGCTTGGCATTAACAATCCCTACAAAAAGAAGTTCCCCTGTGAGGTCTTTCAACTGATATGCATTAGTTCCATGAAAATATTCAATTTTATAAGCTTCCTCCACAATTTGTCAAATTTTCCATGTTTTCCATTTTCTTCATTCGTAGCATCCCATTTCAACACAAGGTCATCAATCTGAAAATCATCAACCTTTTTCCTATTATCATGAATATTTTTTTTTCTTGTCATGGATCGATTGAGTGTTATTATACACATCCTCTCTAGTATGTTGCAACTATATCATTTAATTTATCCTCCTTTTTATATCATTTGGTTGTAATTTTGTTTCCTGCAATAATTTCAATACTGGAACCCCTAGGGAAGTAGGAAAAACAACATCAAATCCATAAACCAATTGGAAATGAGACATCCCTATTGATTTCTTGATACTTACCCTATCATCCCATAAAGCATTGATTAAATTCTTATGCCAAGAATTTTTTTTCTCCTACAACAACTTCTATATGATATTGACTATGCTTTTGTTAGAAGATGTTTCCAAGCCATTGCCTTCAGGATAATAGGCAGTATAATGTACAAGTACTATATGATATTTATTGAAGAAATCAATCAAATTTTTAGATTTAGGTGTAGCAACATTATTAGTAATAATCTTATGAGGACATCCAAATCTAGAAAGAATGTTACCTTCCAAGAATTGGATAATAACTAAATTTGTGGCTTGCCTGGTGGGAATTTCTTCTATCCACTTAGTGAAATAATTTGTGGTTGTTAAAATCCATTTTTGCTGAGCAGATTAACTTGGATGAATCACCCCAATGAAGTCTAATCCCCACTTATGAAAAGGTACCTCCACTAAAATAGGTTTCTGGGGTAAAGACCAAAATTTTCTTCAAACCTTCAAATAAATGGCATTCATCACAGTTGGAAACTCTTTTGTGAACATTAATGAACAATGTAGCCAGTAGAAACCAACTCTTAAAATTTTATTGGTTGTATTTTTCCAGAAAAGATGCCCTCCATAGTCGCCTTTATGAAATTCCTCCATTATTTTATTTGCTTCATCTTCCAAAAATTAGTTTAGAAATATACCTCTTACATATTTCCAATATAAAGACTGACATATAATGAAAAATATAACAACTTTCAATTTAATAAACCTTTCTTTTGTCTTTTTCAAACCAGGTGGAGCATGTAGATTCTGGAAAACATAAGTAATATTTGTGTACCAGGGGGGAGAAATGAACCTTTCAGATACCCATTGAAACACTTCATCATCATTTTCTTATGTTTGAGAAGCAATGAAATTGATGTCCAATGCATGCAAATTTGATTCTTCCATAATTTTAGCTAGTTCCTGACCCTTTATAAGTTTAGTGGGCTTAATTTCAATATCATACTCCAAAATGGAAATCATACACTTACCTCTCTTTCCTTCTGGGTTAGTTTAAGTGGGGATGTCCTTTCTAGAACATTAGGAACAAAGGAAGTTATGTGAAATGAAATATGTACACTATGGAATCCTTAAAATCCTTTACCAAGGAATTTTTTTTCTTTTCCATGATGTTATATTTCATAGGAGCCTCCCTTAAACCCCTACCAAAAAATGTTATATCCTGCTCATGACCCTCCTGATTTTTCTGCATTAATACTTTTGCAATAGTGTGCTCTGAGGCAAAGGAGAAAATAATGAAATATTTTGTGTAGACAGGACTATCCAAAATAGAAGCATGAGTTAAGTTTTAATTTTCCTCATTGAATGATGTCTTCACTTCAACGGTCCACATAATTTCACTGTCTTTATTTAACATGTTTTTCATGGCTCTTATGATTTCAACAAGGTTTGGGACAAACTGCTTCAGAAAATTGATTCTCCCAAGAAAAGAATTCACCTCCTTTTTATTGCTTGGGGTATCAATCTTCTGGATTGCCTCAATTCTACTTGGGTCAATTTTGATGCCATCCTTCAAAATTATGTGACCTAGCAACTTACATTATTCCATTTGAAAGAGGGACTTCTTTGGGTTCAAAGAGATACCATATTTCCTTCATTTCTCAAAGAAAATATTCAAATGTTGCAAACGATCTTCATCAAATTTAGAAAACACAATAATGTCATCAAGATAAACAATAATAAATATGTCCTTTTCATCTGCAAAAGCAATGCCCATAGCCCTTTGAAATTTCCCCCCTGCATTCATAAGTCCTAAAGGAATTTTCACATACATTAATGTCCCCCACATTGTTGTGAATGTTGTTTTGTCTTGATCATCCGGATGTACCAAAATCTGGTTGTACTCGGAAAAACCATCAAGTAATGAAATCCTCCTAGAACCAACTACTCGTTTCAGTATGTGATCCATTTTTGGCAAGGAATAATTATATTTGAAGGAAACTAGTATTAAGGTTTCTAAATTCAACACATAATATTATCTCTCCTTACTTCTTCCTCACTAGAACCAAGTTTGACAACCATTTAGAAAAGCTTAATGGGACAATAATCTTTCAATCAAAAAAATTTGTTACCTTTTTTTAAATGAGGGGTAGAAAAACATGGTTGAATCTTCTCAAATTTCTCTTGAAAGGTCTCTGGTATTCCTTGATAGGAATGGTGTGTTGAATAATACTTTTTTCATAGGCCTTTAAGTCCTCGTACCCCCATGCGAAGACATCAGAATAATCCTTCGTTAGATCAATGTATTGTTTCTTCTCTTTCGGAGCTAAAGGCTTATTTTTTTTACAATTTTAGGCTTGTCTTCAGTCCCTATGTCACAGTCCTCCACCTCAGACTCAGTAGGTTGTATTTTAGGCTTATGCACCACATCATTGAAATAAAAAAATTCCTCCATTGGGACTAATACTCTCGGAAACACATTATCTTTCAACTGTAAAATTTCAAGGTATGATTCATGCTTATCAGAATTCTTCCTGTTCTGATTTAAGTAAATTTCCTCTCTGTCATTATCAAAACTATTTCAACCATCAATATGTAGATTTACAAATTCATCTTTCAATTGCAGAAAATTGTCCAGTTGTTTGTCATTATCAAAAACTTTCCAATACCTTATGCTATCTAGGACTATATGCCTGTGTTTAACCTCAATTTCATACTTCTTGTTTGGATGAAAATGCATCTTACATGTACTTTTATAGGTGGCCAATGCATCAACAATTACATTTTGATCTGTAGGAATCACGGACAAATTGTATTCTGGAAAACATTGCAGAAAATATAAAACAATATTTCTATATGCCCTCATTCTAGGGTGTTTTGCTGAATACCCACCTTTAATTTGCTTAATGATTAGTTTTGAATCTCCATGGACTGGAATTATTTTGGTTCCTGACCTTTTCTATAGTTGCAGCCCCAAAATCATTGCCTCATATTCAACAACATTGTTGGTACATTCGAAAGAAAGTTTGTAATAATAGGTCTTTGACTTACCTAATTTTTGTCTCATAATCCACACACTAGCTCCAACTCCTTCCTTGTTTACTGCCCCATAAAAATCCATATTCCACATGGCTTCATCATCATCATCATTTTTTGTTTTAGCCTCTAACATTAGACCTTCTTTATTTTCTTATTTGTTTTCATTTTTTTGAGCTTCTCTTCCAAACATATATATTTGTGTAGAATGAATGCATCCATATCTGAATGTAAAAAATAAATAGGATAATTATTGGGCTTGCCTTGACTGCTTACCAAGTACTTCATGAGAGTTTCCCTATAGAACTTCCTTGACTGTCCAAACATCGGGATAGTGGCATATGACATGTCCATTGTTGGGAAAAATACTGAGAGGAGGGGGTGAATCAATATTTTCTGCATAATCAAATCTTTTTACTTTTTCATTCCTTAAAACACATACGCTACTTTACTTCAGAAAACTAGCGTATATACGCGGATCCCCTCCATGAAACTCGCGTATACACAGAGATATAGATACGTCATTAAATCTTCACTTAAACCAATCCATCAGTTATTCATCAGATATTCAATAAGCAGTAAACATGTGCAGTAAGAACAGAGTAAACCATCACAAAAAGCATCACACATGAACACCAGGATTTTTAGGTGGAAACCTGGTCAGAGGAAAACCACCGTCATAGCTGTTTCAAATTTCTCTAATATTTTATTATAGAGAAAACATCTTACAACATATGTGCTGGCGCAGACTTGACCAGCACGCAGGCACCCACCTGCGCTCGTTTACCGGCCTCTCCTGGAAGGGAGCTACGACCCCCTGACTCGTTTACCAGCCTCTCCTGGAAGGGAGCTACGACCCCCGATCTCGTTTACCAGCCTCACCTGGAAGGGAGCTACAACCCCCTGACTGAAGGCTACAACCCTCAGCACCACCTTGGACCACGTTTCATCAATTTTCACACTGGATCCAACAACTTCAATAGAACACCACTTACAGGCCACATTTCATCATATTTTCATACTGGACCCTTTCCATACTTTTAAGCACAAACATACATCACCAACAGATACATATCAACACAGATCAGATAGCAGAAACACAGCAGAACAGATCAGATATTTCATACCCCTTGCTTCAGCAAACCCTAGTTTGTATACGCGCTTTCACTTCACTGATGTCGCGTATATACGCGCTTCCGTCCACACAAACCAGCGTATACCTCAGTGTATATTTTATTGCGCATACGCGTTTTCTCTTCGCTGAAGCCGCGTATATACGCGCTTCCTCCGCGGCGAAGTAGCGTATAGATCTTCAATCATTACAGAGCAGCATACTTCATCAGATCAGATATTCAGTTCAGATCTACCCTTTTGCTTCAGACAGATGTTCACCTGGATGCTCGCCTCATCACCGATCTAAGCCTTCCATAATGAGATCTAGCAAATACAAGGGCAATTCAGATCTAGATCATTGGTGCATCATACATTCAGATTTATCATTCAAGTGTAACCCTTTCCATTCAGATATACTTCAGAGAGAAGTATTCATTCAAGCTCAGACATCTTGCACCCACACTCATGATATGCACAATGAATTTCTTCTCCTTATATAGGTTTTCCTTTTTTAATACCATGAGCCCCTTTTTCAATACCATGGGCCAAAACAATACCATGAGCCCAAAACAACCTGGACGGGGTCAATTAGGCAGATCATTACCCAATACAATGGGTCAATACCATGGTGGTTACCCTTGGTTTTGCACTTTTTGAGCGCTTTTGCCCATACGCGACTTGGCACGTTATTTTCCGCGTGCATACGTGACTTCCCCTAGGAAAATCCGTGTATACAAAGAGACATACTATTTTCATCATGTTTTGAGCACATTCTGAATTCCTTTCTTCATTGCCTTCTGCACACACTGTAGAAACATCATATTTTCTTCATCAGGAGCATATTCTTTCAAGCACAACTTCATCAAGTAAGTTGTCATCATCTTCATCAAGTGGGTTGCCTTTCAAGGACAACACTTAGCATCATATTGTCAACAAACATCATATCACATCGGATTTACATCATTTACTAAGTCCATCAAGTCAAGCATAACTTCATCAGGTGGATTGCCATCAAGGACAACACATGTCAACAGTCGCATGTCTTCATCTTCATTCAGTGGGTTGCCATCAAGGACAACACTCTGCATCATATTTCCAACAATATCCCCCTTTGGACTTGATGGCAACCACGATGGTGTTTGGTTACCACAGCAGATAGATATCATGTCACTCTCCCAAATATGTCACATCATTATCTTCTCTTTATTCAAACACCATGTCACTCTCCCCCTTTGACATCAAGGGCAAAGGGCAGATCAAAAACCAACATTCTCCCCCTTTTCTCCTCATGTGGAAGAAACATTCTGCAGATCTGATATGTGCTGAAGTGGCCAAGCTCCCCCTGAGTTCATGCTGAATCTTCAAACATATTTTTTAATAAAGTACATGACTCTTCCTATCACCAAAGACTCATCAAATATCCAACCAAGTGGATTTACATATGAGACTCAAGGACCCAACCAAGTGGGTTTACACATTTCAATTCAGCTACCCAACCAAGTGGGTTTACAAATTTGACAAGTTCATACATGACTGAATTTTACAGATTTTACATCATGGGTCTCAACATGACCTTTTCATCAAAAATACAAATATGACTTTTCATGACCAATACCAAGAAGACCTCAAGAGAGATCATATAATAGAACCATCATAATGCCAACAATGCATTATACTCAGCAACGCTAATGCTCCCCCTGAATCTGTGCATCCATGCATCCTTTTCATATGACTAAGGCTCCCCCTTAGTTTGTGCATCCTGAAAACTTCCACCAAAAAATCATCAAGGCATCTTCATCAAAACATTAGAAACAGAATTATGAGACCTGGGCAGCACCACCAGAGATACCAAACAGTATCAGAGATACCAAACAGCACTGCAGCTGTGCTGAAGAGAGCTGAACCAACCAAAAATTTTCAGCAACCAACCATACGCGGTTTTCTGTGCATTAACTCGCGTATATACGCGACTGTGTTTCAGGAAACCCGCGTATCCCAAGTCATCTTCTAAATTTATGCAGATTTGTTCTTTTGACTGGCAGAGAATACTCCCAGCTTCTGTCTTAGATGCTCGAACGCTTCCCTGGGCAGAGGTTTGGTAAAAATATCAGCAACTTGTTCTTTGGAGGGAACATACTCCAACTTCACCTTTTGTTCAAGCACTTGTTCGCGCAAGAAATGATACTTGATGGGAATGTGCTTGGTCTTCGAATGCATAACAGGATTCTTTGAGATACTGATGGCACTTGTATTATCACACATAATGGAGATAGGAGTTGCACATTTGATTTGAAAATCTTGGAAGGTTTGCATCATCCATAGGAGTTGAGTGCAACAAGATGCGGCAGCTACATACTCTGCTTCAGCTGTTGATAAGGCAATAGAATTTTGCTTCTTGCTGAACCAAGATACTAACCGGGGTCCCATATAGAATGCACCACCACTAGTGATTTTCCAATCATCAACACTTCCAGCCCAATCTGCATCAGTGTAAGCATGAAGAGTAAGATTAGCATTCTTCGGATACCATAGACCAAAATCTTGAGTTCCTTGTAGATATTTGAAAATTCTTTTGACAGCCTGAAGATGAGACTCTTTTGGATTAGCTTGGAATATTCCTACAATCCCAACTGCATGCATGATGTCTGGTCTAGTCCCAGTGAGATAAAGCAGACTTCCTATCATCGATCTGTATTCTGGTTGATTCACTGTGGGAGAATCATCATTAGAACTGAGACTGCATCCGGTTATCATTGGTGTACTTACAGGTTTGCATTCTTCCATGCCATACTTCTTCAGAATTTGCTTAAGATATTTTGTTTGTGATAGAAATATACCATCTGTAGATTGATGCACTTGTAAGCCAAGAAAGAAGGTTAGTTCCCCAAGTAAAGACATTTCAAATTCTTGCTGCATGACAGAAGAAAATTTCTGACTCATAGATTCTTTGTTACTCCCAAAAATGATATCATCAACATATACAACCACAATCAATAGTTTATCATTTTCAACTTTTGTGTATAAGTTGCTATCAGCAGACCCCTTTGAAAATCCTTGTTGATGAAGATATTTGTCAAGACGATAATACCAAGCCCTTGGAGCTTGTTTGAGATCATATAGAGCCTTTTTAAGTCTACAAACAAGATTTTCATAATTTCCCAAAATGAATCCTTCCGGTTGTTCTATATATACTTCTTCTTCTAGATCACCATTAAGAAAAGCAGATTTAACATCCATTTGATAAACTTTGATTTGTTGATAACTTGAAAAGGCAAGAAACATTCTTATGGCTTCAAGTCTAGCTACAGGAGCAAAAGTTTCTTCAAAGTCTATACCTTCTTGTTGAGTATACCCTTTGCAAACCACTCTAGCTTTGTTTCTTACAACATCCCCATTCTCATTTAACTTGTTCTTGAAAATCCATTTAGTTCCAATGACATTTTTATCATGAGGTCTTGGAACCAAATCCCAAGTGTCATTCTTCTCAATTTGAACAAGTTCTTCATCCATGGCTTGCCTCCAACATTCATATTTGCTAGCTTCGTTGACATTGTGTGGTTCAATTGTGGATAGAAGTGCCAAATGATTAGAAGATCCCATAAGAGTTCTCCTTGTTCGTACACCAGATTCCTTGTCACCCAAAATTTGAGATTCAGGATGATTCTTTTGAACATATCTGGATGGAGCTTTTTCCGATAGATCATCTTCAGGTTCTTCATTGGATCCACTGTCTATATCATTGCTATCTGATGTAGAAGGCCATATGTCGCTATCATCTTCTTTTGTTGTTTTTTTTCTTCTTTAGGAGCTGCAGGAGACTCATCAATAACAACATCAATACATTCAACAACCTTTCGAAGCCTTTTATTGTAACATGTGAAAGCTTTGCTTGACTATGAGTAACCAAGAAATATCCCTTCATCTGATCTAGGTTCAAACTTGCCAAGATTTTCATCATTATTTTTTATAAAGCATTTACTTCCAAAAACCTTAAAATGCTTCACAGTGGGAGAATTGCCATACCAGAGTTCATATGGAGTTTTGTCACTATTTACCCGAACATGAGCTTTATTGAGAATGTTAACTGCTGTATGTGCTGCTTCACTCCAGAACATGTCAGGAACATTAGAATCAGTAAGCATAGCTCTAGCCATTTGAACAATCGTTCTATTCATTCTTTCTGCTACACCATTTTGTTGTGGAGTGCCTGCTACAGAGAACTGTCGTTTAATGCCATGTTGTTCACAAAATTCAAAGAATTCATTTGATGAATATTCTTCTCCTCGATCAGATCTAAGACACTTGATTTTTAGATCTGATTCATTTTCTGCCAAAGCTTTGAAGCTCTGAAATTTTTCAAGTGCTTGATCTTTGTGTTTAATGAACCCGATCCAACACATTCTAGAGTAGTCATCAATAAATAAGATATAGTATTCTTCCCCACGTAATGAATTTTTCCTCATAGGTCCACAGATATCAGTATGAATGAGTTCAAGAGGCTTAATTGAAGATCCTTCTTTGGCATTAAATCGTACTCTGGTCTGCTTACCAAATTGACAAGATTTGCATATGGTACTTTCTGGAAGATTGACCTTGGGAAGATCACGAATAGCTTGAAGTCTGCTTGCTTTGTTGATTTGAGAGAAACTCAGATGCCCCAGCCTTCTATGCCATAGCCAATTTTCTGAAGACTTGCTCAAGTAACATTGATCTATGCCGTTTAGAACATACAGGTTGCTTGGATTTCTTTTTCCTTTTATAATGATTTTACCTGTATCAAGATCACGAACCACACATTCTTTGGAACTAAAGACCACTTCTGCTCCTTGATCACACATTTGACTAACACTTAACAGGTTATGCCTTAATCCATCCACATACATGACATCTTTAGCTTTCACCTTTTCTTTTAGAAATACTGACCCTTTTCCTTTAATTACAGCAGGAGTATCATTTCCAAATGTAACTTTCTTTTCCTTTTCTAGAGCATTATAAGTATGAAGTTTGCTTTTGTCACCTGTCATGTGTCTTGAGCACCCACTATCGATGTACCATTGATTTTCTTCACCTTCCGCAAATAATGCTATCCCACAATTTTCAACCGGTGGTTCTTTCTTTTTCCATATTTTTGAGCTTGAGGGAACATGTTCTTTTGGCTGGATCTTGTTCCTGCATTCAGATTCTTCATGGCCAAAGTTATTACAATAAGTGCATTCAATTTCATTTTGAAGAGGAGAGAAATTGTTATAGGTATTCTTCTTTGGTTCAATATCCAACCTTTTCTTTCTTGCTTCTCTTGTCATGATGGTTTTATATGCAACACATTGAATAGCTTTATGACCAAAATTGTGACAAGTGAAACATTGCCCATTGAAGTAGAAATTTCTGCGATCATGGAATCTTCTATTTGAATTTACTTGTTGGTTGTAGTGTCTTTGAAAGCTATCCCTGTTAGTGTTCCTTGAATTGAGATGGTCCTGCTTTCCCTGTAGAAATCCTTTATTCCCTTGCTGAGTGGCTGAATGATGTAAACCACCTGTAACTGCTTTTAGATAGTTTGGTGCTGAAGTTTGAGAAGATTCTCCGGTATATCCAAGACCTGTCTTTATAAGAGGAGAACGTTGTACCTTGATAATCTCATCTAAGGTTTCAGATCCTTTAGCAAATCTAAGATTCAAGGTCTTTGCTTTCTCTACTTCTTTTCTTTGAATTACCACTTCACATTCTATCTTTTCAATATGTTTCTTTGCTTCTTCAAGCTGCTTTTCAACAGTCTCTCTGATCACCTTTTGTTCTTCTAAGAGAATTTTGCAATCTTCTAAGCGAAGTTTGAGCTGATTATTTTCTTCAAGAAAATCATTTTCCTCTAGAGCATCCATAAACATATCCTTTTCTTCCTTTTGTTCAAAGGCCATGAGAAGTCTAAGATCTTCTTCACAGTCTTCCTCACTATTAGATGACCCATCACTATCTTCATTAGTATAGTAACTTTTCTTAGAGCTAGATCTGTTCTTATTCCTTCTTACAACTTCTTTTCCTTTATTTGGACATTTTGCAGCATAATGACCAACTTTTCCACACTTAAAACATTTGAAGGGAAGCTTACCTTTGAATCTTCCAGTTCCTAGTTGGAGTTTTCTTACGAAATTTGCTTCTTCTTCATCGGAAATATAGCTGGATTCTTTGACAACTTCCTTTTCCTTTCCTTTTGTAGATGCCTTAAACGCAGCTTCTCTTATTTGAGAAGGACCTCGTTGTCTCATTTCAAAAGCAGTCAGGGTCCCATGTAATTGAACAATAGTAAGAGTTTGCAGATCTTGCCTTTCTTCAATAGCGGAGACTTTAGAATCAAATTTTGGAGTCAAGGATCTTAAGAATTTTTCAACCAGAGTAGTATCAGTTTTGGTTTCACCCAAATTTCTCATTCGATTTACAACATCATCTAGACGAAGGAAGAAACTGGCAACACTTTCATCACTATGCATCTTCAAATTTTCATATTCAATTCTAAGAGTTTGGAGTTTTGCATCTTTTACCTTTGTATCTCCTTCATAGCTCAGAATGATTTTGTCCCATATATCTTTTGCTGAATGTAGCTGCATCACTTTAGCAAATTCTGATTCAGACATGCTTCCCAGCAAAACATTTACTGCTTTGGCATTGGTTTCATACTTCTTTCTTTCTGCTGCATCTGTAGGAATACTTGCCGGGTATTGATAACCTTCTTCCACGATTGCCCATACATCTGCACCAAGACTTTGCAGATATGCTTTTGTACGTACCTTCCAGAATATTAGATTGCTTCCATTGAATATAGGTGGCTTTATAGACATTATTCCTTCTTGACTTCCCATTGCGACGGATCTCCTTTAAGCGATCAAGCTTCTGCACAAGGACCTGCTCCGATACCAATTGTTGGGAAAAATACTGAGAGGGGGGGGGTGAATCAGTATTTACTGCACAATCAAATCTTTTTACTTTTTCATTCCTTAAAACACATACGCTACTTTACTTCAGAAAAATAGCGTATATACGCGGATCCCCTTTATGAAACTCGCGTATACACAGAGATATAGATATGTCATTAAATCTTCACTTAAACCAATCCATCAGTTATTCATCAGATATTCAATAAGCAGTAAACATGTGCAGTAAGAACAGAGTAAACCATCACACAAAGCATCACACATGAACACCAGGATTTAGTGGGAAAACCTGGAAGTTTAGAAAACCACCGCCAGGGCTGGTTCACTCTCATTATTTTATTATAGAGAAAACATCTTACAACATATGTGTCGTAAGCGCAGACGGATCAAACACGTTGTGCACCTAATTGCCATTGCTATCAGCCCCTTCCTCTGAAGGGGAGTCAACTTTTCACTGCCACCACCTTCTCCTGAAGGAGAGTCACACTCCCCTGAGTCTCAAGCTACCACTTCACTCAATAGCCAGACACCTCAATTTGGCACATAACCTTCACATCACCCTGCACCACGGCTTTCATCATTTTCACACCTGGATTCAGAAACAACCTTCAATAGAACACAACTTGCAGGTCACAATTCATCATATATCCAGACCGAACCCTTTCCACACTTTTAAGCCCAAACATACATCACCAACAGATACATATCAACACAGATCAGATAGCAGAAACACAGCAGAACATATCAGATATTTCATACCCCTTGCTTCAGCAAACCCTAGTTTGCATACGCGCTTTTACTTCACTGATGTCGCGTATATACACGCTTCCGTCCACACAAACCAGCGTATACCTCAGTGTATATTTTATTGCGCATACGCGCTTTCTCTTCGCTGAAGCTGCGTATATACGCTCTTCCTCCGCGGCGAAGTAGCGTATAGATCTTCAATCATTACAGAGCAGCATACTTCATCAGATCAGATATTCAGTTCAGATCTACCCTTTTGCTTCAGACAGATGTTCGCCTAGATGCTCGCCTCATCAGATCTAGCAAATACAAGGGCAATTCAGATCTAGATCCCCTTCTTCATCATTGGTGCATCATACATTCAGATTTATCATTCAAGTGTAACCCTTTCCATTCAGATATACTTCAGAGAGAAGTATTCATTCAAGCTCAGACATCTTGCCCCCACACTCATGATATGCACAATGAATTTCTTCTCCTTATATAGGTTTTCCTTTTTCAATACCATGAGCCCCTTTTTCAATACCATGGGCCAAAACAATACCATGAGCCCAAAACAACCTGGACGGGGTCAATTAGGCGGATCATTACCCAATACAATGGGTCAATACCATGGTGGTTACCCTTGGTTTTTCACTTTTTGAGCGCTTTTACCCATACGCGACTTGGCACGTTATTTTCCGCGTGCATACGCGACTTCCCCTAGGAAAATCCGCGTATACAAAGAGACATACTCTTTTCATCATGTTTTGAGCACATTCTGAATTCCTTTCTTCATTGCCTTCTGTACACACTGTAGAAACATCATATTTTCTTCATCAGGAGCATATTCTTTCAAGCACAACTTCATCAAGTAAGTTTTCATCATCTTCATCAAGTGGGTTGCCTTTCAAGGACAACACTTAGCATCATATTGTCAACAAACATCATATCACATCAGATTTACATCATTTACCAAGTCCATCAAGTCAAGAATAACTTCATCAGGTGGTTTGCCATCAAGGACAACACATGTCAATAGTCGCATGTCTTCATCTTCTTTTAGTGGGTTGCCATCAAGGACAACACTCTGCATCATATTTCCAACATCCATTTGTGACGAGCCATTCATTTTTTCACCCCAAGTTATCGATAACAACATGTACCATACTTTGGTGGGATGTCAACAACAGCCACATCCATAACCACACTCTTTGCTAGAATTTGTGTGAGAGTGACACATAAATCTTTGATCAAACCAATACATTTTACCTTACTTGAGTCAAAAGAAAATAGGTCTTTGTATGGTCTAGTTATATCCAAACCAAGCTTGTCCATGATTACTTTAGGAATTAATTTGTGTGAAGCTCCAGAATCTAACATGGAATTATGCAATATCAAATCATGAATATTAAGGCTGACATAGAATGGTGGCACATTACCTTGCTGAGAACTTCCTCCTTCAACTTCTGGAACAAAAAGAAATTTCAGGTGATCATTATTTAAATTGTCTATTCCTGACACTTCTCCCACCTTCAATTCCTTTTAATTTTGACTCTTATATGCATACTTCTTCATCAATTCAACTAATGGAACATAAATTTTTATATTTGATATCTCATTCTCAATACTAAAATATGATTGAATTATTTCTACCTCCTTAATAACTTTGTCTTTTTTTTGAGGAATTTCTTTAGGAGGATACTGCACCAGACCTACTTTGAGAAAATAACCTTACCTTAACATCATAATCATCAACTTCTTCAAGTTCTACAAAATCATTTATTTTGTCTATGTGTTGTTGTGCTACAGTAGGCACAATGCCATCAAATAGAGGTATGCACTGCCCATAATTTAGTGGCATAACATTCAAATGTTCTTGCAAGACCAATGGGGCATAACAAGCTGCCATGATTGTGGTCTGAGAGGAAAATGTACTCACTTTTGTGCATGATGATGAGGGAGGTAAAGGTGGTGAAACTGTAAGCTGCTGATTTTTGGTAAAGGGAGGAGTATAGACAACAGATGTAATAGGATCAGAACAATGTGAAGGGATCAAATGAACAGTAAATGAAGGAATAGAAGATGTAGTGACAGTCTACTCAAATATGGATCAATTTTCAACAGTTTTGTGCAGTTGATTTAACAAGTGCTCAATTTTATGAAACTGTTGTAAAATGTCTTTATCAGACTTTGAAATGCAAAGTTTCTATGCTGGGATATATGGTATTAACTTAGATTTATCAATGATTGTTTCATAAACAAAGGCTTCATATTTAGATCTAAAAAATCTATGCTCAAATGGAAAATTAAATTCAATGTCTTAAACTATTATAATGATTTCAAGAAGGGTGTGAGATATCTGCAAATGATTGTTACTTTCTTGCCCTTGTTCAAACTTATTCTTTATAATCCGTTTCTCATGATCACTCACAAATTCAGGGGGATCAGGATCTGGATGTGATATTGTATGGATCTTTATAGAAGCCAGATTTCCAAGAAAAATTATCACAACTAGGCTTAAACATAGTTTTTTAGGTGAAATTTTAGCCTAATAATTTCTAAATCACTGTCACCCACAGGAAATAAGTTTAAAATTTTCAAATCAATATTTTACCAGGGAATATTTATCTTTCATATCCCCAGTATGGTCGCCATAATGTTAGCACTCTGTGATTTCCCTAGGCTAAAAAAAGGAATTCCAAAGGTAACCAAAAACCACTTTCAGCCAGAATATAGCCCTTCTAGCCTAGAGAGGGCTCTGTCACTTAGGTTTCTCAAAAAATATGATGTTAGGATAAGTAATAATCTCAACAAGTTTCGATTTTTAAAGGTCTGTTGATGAGAAAAGAGACAGACTCATTAGGCATGGCATCATGTCAAATCATTTTTTTTTTCAAGTGATATGATGGAAAAAGAGAGGGTTTCTCCACAAGGAAAAGGTAGCCAGATTTGGTGGTGGAATTTAGGTTAAATTTATGTATAGAGTGAGTGTAGAAATGTGAAAGACAACACATAGAGCATCAAACCATGGATGAATTCTAAAATGTTGTTTTTAGGGTCCTATAATAATATGATTCATAATTTTTGAATTGACTATGATTAGTATTGTAAGTATGTACATACCTTGCTTTCTGCAAGTTGTTTTCCCATATTTGAAAATAATAAAAAATGAAAAGAGGGTAAAAGTCCTAAAAAAATATCAAAGGACTTGAAAAGAAAAATATCAAAAAGAATAAAAATGGAACCCCCCCAAAAAAAAGAAGCAAAAAAGAGATAATAATAAGACATGAAAGTGACACAAGCCAAAATGCCACTACTATTTACTTTTACTGCAAAAATAATGATTATGTGCAGCTTGTTCAAAATGCCATAATCCATGATGAGTTAAATAGTTTAATCTTAACTTTTTCATGCTTTAAATTTCATGTTATAGATAGAGAATAAAGATCTGTCAAACAGTTTAAACTTGATAAATCAGTAGATAGTTAGAGAATAAAGGAGGAGCTCAATAGTTTAATCTGAGCCCTCAGATGAAATAAGGTTAGAATCAGATAGTTTTATGCTTTAAAAAGAAAAATGGATTTAGGGTTGCAAGCTCAAATGCACCCATGCAAATAATGAAAAAATGTTAAAATAATGATGGGTAGGTAGAAATCAGTTGTGCAAGGCATGTAATAAAACATCATCTGGTAAGTTACTAATTTCCTCTCCCCAACAATGTTCCACTATTCAAAAACTTTAGTTAAAGAGGCTCAGAGAATTTCTCTAACTTTTTTTGGGACCGAACCCAAGGCTTAATAACTGATTGGTAAAAAGTACTAGATTCCCTTCACAAAACCCTTTTCCAAAAATATAATCCCTTTTCCTAAGATAAAAACACTTTTTACTTACAGAAAGTAAAAATCCCCTTTAACTAATCTCATTTCATGCAAAAACACTTAAAAACCCACAAAATACAATTTATCCTAAGTATTATGTGTAAATGTTTAAAATGAGAACATAATTGTGCTTAAATGCCAATTTTACACTTTTCTTAGTGATATTATATGTATTTCCGCTCATATCATATTCCTTTCATATTAACTCTAATGTAATGTATTAATTCCTTTATAACTACCCCTTCCCGTAGATATATTAATTCCTTTATTTGAAATATCCCAAACCCACTATATTAACGTTTAACCTATGGTCTAAATACCCATGTGTTAAATATTACCCCACCTATCCCCCAAAGGTTAAACACGTTATATATAATAAAACTCGCCTTCACAATACACATTAAAATCATCCAATTGTTGTGTAAACCATATTACACATATCCTGCTTATGACATTACTAGTTTATATGTTTAAAATACATTTAAATGTATTAACCTGACCCTGCCACATATAAACTCTCAGGCCCCACACCCAATATGCCGAGAAAATCCATTGCTCCATCTCCAATGTTTGCATCGTCTTCCCCGGATCTGACGAACCATGTTTGATATCGCAATTTCAATAGCATTGAAAATAATCAATATAAAACCTATGAAATGGACAGTATTGCTACATTCTCTCCCCTCCATGCGGCACTAAATCATTGGATCACATCTGATCCAAATAAACCACTTATTGTTCCAAGCTTACGCGATAACCACTAGTGGCTTTTCTTCCATCGACACCAAAACCACTCTCTGTTTTGACTCAACCCGCATTCAATGCTTAACCTCTTTAAACCTAAAACTCTATAAAATGTCATAAATGCAAAATTTAAGCCTTTTCTTCCTTCCCTGCTCATTAAAATCACTTTTGACTGAAGAAAAACACCATTTGCCTTGTCTTTGTGCCCAAATAACCAAAGATATATTAAAAAATTATTGCCAAGACTGCTTGAAGCTTCCAATTTACTTCCAAGGACTGCAATAGCTTCTAGAGACCATCTGATGCTTGAGAAACCATTTTTTAAGACCTAATACCTACAAAAATAGGTATTCCTCAAAAAAGAAATCTTCCTATAATTTGAAAAGGAGTTTCCTGTGAAATCGATAACCATAAACCCTATTTTCCCACCGAAGATCTGTATTTTCCCTCAAAGAATATATTTGATGTGAAACCGTGATAAAGCCTCAATTTAGAATACTGTAACCTTTTAAATCAAAATTGAAGATATTTTGAGCCTTGCTGCATATCTTGGGAACCTCTGAATAATTAAAAACCCTTTTGCAAATAATATGAACCCTACGTATATGAATCAAACTTTTTTTTAGTTCAGTTTATCTAAAAAAAGACGAGAAACCCTTGTTATACATTTTCTGAGTTTGTAAAAGAGTTTGAATACTAGTTTTAAAACTAAATTGAAGATAAAAAGCCAAAAGAAATCCTGATTATACCCTTTTCTGTTCAATAGACCTCTGTCAAGTCAAAAATACCTTCTGTAAATAGTTTAAGCTTACAGAAGAGTACAAAAAGCTTAAATACAGAGTTTTAAGAATCCAAAAGGTCTAAAGTGTCAAAATCAAACCTAGTAATGGCTTCTAAAACAACCATTGTTATATATCCACTGCAACCTCTTGTTGTAGATGTGGAACATACACCCCTAGCTGACGTTGATTACAAAATAACCAATCCAGTGATAGAATTCAATATTTTAGACCTCCACTGCTGGAGTCTAGAAAATTTCTTCGACCAGGGAGATGAAGTACAGATATGGGAGTCAAATTTACCCAAGTATGTAGTTCCACATACTCATCAGTGTCCAGAAGTCATTAGGTTGTGTCAAACCTATTATTCCCCTGACCAAAGAGCTATGGTGGATGCTAACAAAGAATTATTTTTCACTATTACTACAGAGTCCATAAGCATGATGCTTTAGCTGAAACCAGATCCCAATGCAGTCCCATTATCCATAGAATCACTCACAAAGCTTTATATTTAGTTAGAATTTCCTAACATATTTTAGATTTTCCAGAATTTCATGCCTGCATATGTTGAAATCCCAAAGATAAACCGTCCTTATTCTACTTCCAAATTTCTTGAAGGGTCAAGGCATGCCATTTCCATGTTATCCTTTATCTTAGGCTATTTTACTGATGAGCATACTGATGAGTCAATTTTTGGTTTTATATCTACCTTTGTGCCTGGTCAACCTCCTTCTGTCATTTACAATTATGTTGAATACATAGCTGATAATATCCATGACCAGCTTGTGAAATTTCCCACTGAAGGATTTGTTAGATATTCATCCTTCCTCTTTCACACGTTCCTTTATTTCCAAGTAGAGATATTCCCAATAAATCTTCAGAAATTGGATGTAGAAGGGAATCCATTATTAGTCATCTTTTGGACATCTCTAATCAGAAAAGAATCAATAGAATTCACTTATGTGGATTTCATAGATTGTTTTATTCATCCATTGATAAACATGCTGACAAAAAATGTACAACCAAGAATCAATAATGAGATAAGAAAGTGTTACAGCTATCAGAACAAAGTAGAACTGGAGATTGGTATGTTTACCAAAATCATACAGAGATTAGAGTCTATGGGTCTAACCTTCTGCCATATAAATTACCAAAATATTTTCCAATGAGAGTTTTTTCCCTAGATTACATAAGGCAAATTCTAAATTCATATTCTATCAAATTTTTGGCTCCCAAAAATAAGACTCAATTCAAGTTAAAGAACCAGGTAGGAACTTTCATTTGTAGTCACAGGGATGCAGGTACAGAGGCCGAACAGTTGCTGGAATAAAAATTTGAAGAAATTTTCTTGTGGAATTATGATCTTCATGGAATAATTAGAAAAATGAGGGTAAAATGCAAGTTAACTCCCTATATCCATTATAAAAGGCCTGAGATTGAACAACTTGCTAATCAAATAGAGTGGCTAGAAAATAAGGGAAAAGAAACAATTGTGCTAGAAGAAGAAAATACAGAGAAAAACATAGATGCTACTAGAGTTATTGTAAATGAGTAGGAAAATGATACTCTAGATAATCAGATGATTGAAAAGTAGAAAAATATGGAGGCATCCTCATCACAACAAGCAGAGAATACAGATTTGGATATCAAATAAAAATACAAGGAAATCAAAGCCCAAAATGAGGAGTTAAATAATGAGATTTATTCACAGTATCTAAAGAAAAATCCAAAAAGTCAAAACAGATTATTATCAGCCTTTGATTACACCAAAAATATATTTCTTATGACAATAATAAAACCAACAGTGCCTAAACCAACAATAGTAGCAGACTACAAGAAATTTGACTTAGAATTACCAGTTGATAACATTCATCCTTTAGATCAAATTCAATTTCATAAGAAAAGCTCTGAAATGCTCTATTCCACTATGAATACCAAGGCAATGAGTGCCCAGAAGCTTCAAAATAATATAACCAATTTTCGAGATCAAATCAGGATTGAAAAAGATTCCTCTTATATCAAGGACACTAGAATAAAGTCCTTAGTAGAATTGGTAATTGAGATAGGATATAATCCTGCAAATGTAAAGGCTGTAGAAGAATTGGTGAAAAATAAGAATGTTGACATTTCAGAACTTAGAAAACAATTGAAGCTTCCTCCAACAGAACATCCACAGACAATAAATTGTGCGGGAGGCAAATAAGAAAGATGAGATGATGAGTCTCATTCTTCAAATGACAACACATATTAAGGAAATGGAAATAGAAATGGACAAGCTTGTCCAAGAGAAAGAAACAACTAAAACTCAGAGTGTCCCTCCTATATTCATCCCCATGGTTACTACAGCAGTTCCTTCAACCTTAGTAGAAGAATTGGCACCAAAAGTACTATTGGCTATAGCTGTGCCAATGACATCTTCCACTACTTCACCTACAGATTCATCTACATCAGCAGTGCAACAAAAAAATGATGCTAGAAAGCTCATCAAAGCTATGGAATAAATGTCTATAAAGAGTAATGAAATCAATAGGTTGAAAGAAAAAATCAAAAACTTGGAAGATGCCAAGAAATTAGCCCAAATCAATGCTAAAAATGAAGAGAAGAAAGCCAAAAGGGAAAGTGAACAGTCGAAAAAAGTTGAGGCAGAGTTAACATTCAAGGAACCAATGACTTTCATAAAGAATCAGTTGTGGTCCAAGATCACTGAGTCAATCAATGATACTTGGTCTTCCATTCAGGTAATTTATGAATAAAAGGACTTGCTTAAAGTAGCAAAAGAATAAATTGTGAAGGCAAAGGAAGAACTAGGTGCCAAACCTGAAGAAGCCCTAGAAATAATTAAATTTCTCAACACCAAGAACAAACAAGAATTGGATGAGATAGGCATCACTGATAGAATCGAAAAAATTCTTGAAGCGAGAAAAGTGATTAAAAAGAAAAATTTGATGAAGCAGCTTGAAGAAAAGTGCGAAAACATGGATTTGGCAATAACTAAATTTATGGTAAATTTTGATACATTGAGGCAAAAAAGCTTGCCAAATATTCTTGTTTTAAATGAAAAATTAATGAAGCAAGAGTATTACAATAATAAGATCATATATTTTTCCAAAGAACAGGTAAACAAGGCAGATTGGCAAGGAATAGCTATAGGAAAAGTCTTGCACAAAAGAATTGAATATTTGTTTTATTTGCAGCATGAAATAAAACATCTCTTTGTGGTCAAACCAACTTTTATAAGATACACAGAGACTGATGAAAACTACAGAAAACTTACCAAGATCAAATTACTTGATGAGGAATTTTGACAGAAACTTACTGATTTGATGTAAAAGAAAGTTTTAGAGTGAAAGAGGAAGAAAAATAGTTTGCTGTTTTTACACAGTAAAAACAGAAATTTATAGCAGTAAGGCAGTTAAATCAGTGGTTAAAGTGTATCACATAAAAGAGTGTCAAATTAAAGTGAATCAAATAAAAGAGTATCTGATTAAAGTGCATAAGATAAAAGAGTATCATATAAGAGATAACATTTCAAAACAGATTTAAAAGATCTTTGCCAGCATTGAAGACAACAAAGCAGCCAACTGCACCCAATCCAAAACATCATTTCTACTTTATTTGGATAAATAGGACAACTTGCTAGTTGTTAAGTAGCTGTCACTATATTTTTGTAAAAGATAGTTTATTTTCCTTAGAAAAATCCTATGAGTATTCTAGGACATTTTGTAAATATTTTTGTATAAATACTTCACCCTTTCAAGTATTATTGTGGAATAAATTGCTGAAGATTTCTATAGTCATTTTTGTTGTACCTGAAGAATTTATTGTAGCAAGTTCAAGTAGCAGACTGGATCAAAATCATAAAGCATCATATTTCAAGATTCATGTGATGAGTCATTGAAGTGAAGTACTTTCTACTTTCATTGTTAATCTTCTTATGTTTTACATACTTTCATAAAAGTGTTCTAAATTTGAAAGATAAATCATGAATATTATTACAAAAATTGTTAAAACACTTTATTTTGAACTATTTATCATTTCTATGTTTTCTGTTGATTTCCAGAGTAGGGAACCCTTAATTGATCCCTCTTTCAAATGACCTCTCTCTTCTCCTTCCTTATCCGTATCAAAGAATTCTTAACTACTCTTTGTCCTGATTAATCCACTTCACCAGTCAACCTTCAAAGATTTTTAGTGACTTTTATATATTGCCCTAAAAATATTTGACTTTTGATCTTGATCTTGAGCTGTCTTCTTGACATATTGACTCATTTTTCCCAATGGAAAAATATATCTATTACTATCCATCTCTTTAAGTGATTTTTCCCACCAAACAAACCAAATATTAAAAACAAATTGTCCTTATAAATAGCCTAAAATCAAATGTTTAAACAAAGTTAAATCTTATATAGAGAGCCCTCTCTGAACCCTAGGAAGGCTCGATCCTAGAGTTTAAAAGTAGGTTTGTGGTTACCTCTAATGTTCTTTAAACTATAAATTAAAATCTAACAACTTGGAGAATTATTAGAGTGATAACATACTGACGACCATATTGGGGAACTAACCAATCCTCAATTTTAAAATAGGTCTTAAAGGAAATATTTTTCATTATCCTTATGCCTTAAGACTGTTTTATAAGTTGTGAGTATCATTTCATAAAAAATTGTAATTCTGGCTTCCAGAAGAATCTACTATACCAGGTCAAATCCAGATCCTCAACCTGCTCCTATAGTAGACAATCTGGACATAATTGAAAAAAATAATAAACAAGTAGAAGATTTAGGTACTAAATTTTCCTTAGTTAGAGCAAATTCTCTTCCAAAATAGTTGACAAGTATACAAAACATAGAGTTTTATTTAAATGTTGAACATTCTTTATTCAGAAATAAATCAGAAAGTGACTTAAATAGTGCTGTTATAGATCCTGAATTTATTTCATTTCTTGAAACAAGGTAGGAAACTATTTCAGTAGATTCTGAATCAAATATATTTGAAGTTTATGATAAACTAGATGAAATAAATGCTACTATTCCTAAGGAAATAGATGAATCTATTCTTCAACATTCAGTTGAATTAGCTGCCTTATCAGCATATACACCTAAGCGCTCCACTTCTCAGTTAGATACCCATCTTTTAGAATTTGTAGGTTCATCTCTTTATACCTCTACATCATCCATAATTTCCACCACCCTTCAGTCCACAGATCCATTTATACCAAAACAACCATTCCAACCTAGAGTATTATTTCCATCTTCTACCACCTCAACTCCATCCACTAGTTCATCTTCTGCATTTTCAAATACATCATTCTAATTTCCAAGTACTTCTTCATATATTCCAGTTTCATCTTCCATCATCCAAACTTCACCTTTTATTTCTTCAACCACATTTTCTAGTACATCATCTTACATTCCAATCTCATCAGTAACTTCTTTAACTGCATCAGCTAGTACTTCTAGTTCTGCCCTAAGCACTTCCAACTTACCTCCTATCCAAGCTAGAATTCCAGCTATGGCTTCTAGGCATGTTCCCTTGGTCCTTCCAAGACATTTACATGATATGCCTCAGGATTTCCAGAGTAAAATACCTCAAATTGATGCTAACACTCATTATACTTCCCAACAACATATTAATAGGATGACAGATTATTTTGAGCTTCATGAAATAGATGATTATGATGTACAAATGAGACTCTTTGCTCAAACATTAATAGCGGAAGCTAAAAAATGGTTTAAAGGTCTTAATCCTTGTAATATAGCTAATTTCATAGTCTTTCATAGATTATTTTTGAATAAATGGGAAAAGAAGAAAATTCCACTCCAAATATTATATGAATTTGATGCTATGAAAAGAGCTCCGAATGAAACAGTCCAAGACTATTGTACTAGATACAACAACGTTTATAATTCAATCCCAGCTAATCTCAAACCCACTCTAGACTTTGTCCTACTCAAATTATATCAATTAAGAGGGAGAAATGTTGATACTTTAGAAATAATGCAAATATATTTGTTAGTGTAGAAGTAAATATTTTGGCTAGAAAAGCTAGATTAAGGAATGAGAGGAGGGTAACCATAAAAGAAGAGAAATCTAGTTCAGATGGAAAAATATATCAACTAGCTAAAACTTTAGAGAGAATGATGGATACATTAGAAAATATAGAAAGAAGACCACAATGGGATAACCAACAACAAATCAGAAATCTCAACTTCAGGAAAAATAAAAACACATGAAAATCTAAAGAATCAACACCTAATCAGACAATAAGACCTCCTTTTCAAGAGAACTATGCTAAAAGTTCCCATCAATATGAAAATGATGAAGACACCATAAATCTAATGGGTATAAATGATGATAACACTATATTTCTCACACAATAAGATTAAGAGTTATTTGAAATGCAACAACTTCAATTAAATTCAGGTGAATCATTTGACTACAAACAAGGTTATGATTTTTCTATCAATGAAGTTGTTGTAGAGGTAAATCCCCTCTGCGGATAGAGACGATCCCTACTAGCCCATATCGGGTCTAGCAACAATCAAACATGCTACAACGCAAGCTCCTAATTGCAAAAATCAAAGCACGATAGAAGGCCTACGTCAGGTCCAATGCCGTTGTTGTTGCGGAGAGGATAGTGCTCTCGATCCCTTGCTCCGACAGGTCACAATTACACCACTTGACGCGATCGAACACCTGCACATACAAGAAACACGACGAACATACGAGCGTAAAACCATATAATTGCAATTATGTGTCAGTCAGAGAGGACACAACTCATAGACAAGCATGAACAATATGAGTGGAACTATAATCGTAGTCGCTTATATTAATGAAAAAAAGGATGATACAACCTGGCCTCGACGCTGAAATCCTCCTTCGGCGGGTCGTCAGCGGAATACCTCTCGGTAAAGCTTGTTGGGAATAGGGACAAGCCTCTCTCTTCGATCGTCAATCTCCTTGCTATGGATTTGGGACTATGAGGACTATCAAAGCTCTTGCAGCATTCTTTAGGATATGAAGGCTCTTGGAGATTCTTGGAGACTCTTGGAGACTCTTGGAGATTCTTGGAGATTCTTGGAGATTATCTTGCAAAGGGAAATGGCAAGCTTATATAGATGGTGGAAGAGGAGTTAGGATCCCTACAATCATGGGATTGGCCCTATCCTCAAGGAAGCTTCCATGAGAGGTGGAAAACTACTTCCTCTACATGGAAATTCGGAGCCAAACGTCCCAACTCAATTTAGAGACCAGTTCAGGAGTTGGTTAAAGTCAATATTCCGCCATTTATTTAAAAAAAAAAACCTTTATTAAGCCTGGCGCGAGTGCGACTCTGAGACAGAGTGCCAATTGGTGCGCCCTCTTTGAAGAATTTCCCCCATTGGCTCGGGCATAACACTGGCTAGTCGCGCTAAGGATGAAAAGGCTATTTTTAGGGTTTTCACAAGGAGATGTCTTCAGGGGAATGAAATTACATATCTAAGGGAATGCCATGAAAGTGTTTTCAAGTTATGTCACTGCTCACAGGTCACGGAAAGAGCCCTCCAATGTGTGGGATGGGGAATTTCAGGGACGGTGACAAATTGTTGTGTAACAGATGCCCCCTAAAGAATGAGGTACGAAAGAGAGAGAGGGGTGAAATGCTTTACGAGAACGTGTCCAACTGAAAACACCGCTGTTGGAAAACCTGCGTAGAGAAGTAAAACTGATATCTAAAATACATGATATATGTGGTATGGGCGCAACCATCCATAACAGAGTATACAACAATCAAGATCCAAGGTATGGACGTAGCCATCCAGTAAGGATTGATAAATAGAATCAGGTATGGTCACAACCATCCAATGAATGAGTCATGTAACTAATCATAATAATCCACAAAATCGCAGCATGGATTCCAGCAGACAAAATCCAGGGTCTTGCTCTCAATCTCGACCCAAACAAAGTACAAGTTCAAGCATGCGAATAAGTGAGCTGAAGTCGAACATGCAAGAACATCGCTTGATTACCAGCCAATGATTAGATCTTTTAACAGATGCGAGAGGTACCACCAATAATGACAATGGCCCTCAAGGTACTATAGGTACAATCTACGGCATGCGAATCAGTGAGCTGGCGTCGAACACCCGTAGAGTCACTCGATCGGAGGCCAATGATGAAAACCTCTCGTCAAATGTGAAGAACTTGCCATTGAGGCATGCAGGCATCAAGGTACCAGAAGGGAATCTCCAGATCAGCTTCCTAGATAATGAGCTGAAGTCGACAGGAAGTGACCTTGATCGAAGGTGGGCCATAGTGTTTCCCACATCATCGATGCGAGACAGAGGAACATAATGTCTTTGTGAATCAAGATCATATGAGAATCAGAGGAAGGTTGAAATTTTGCAGAGGTCAACTTCTCTTGAACATATCGGTGGCACGACAATGAGTTTGGCAGTATTTGGCATCAAAAGATCAAAGGTCATGATGACGAGGCAAAGAGCAGATGAGAGGTAAAAAAGGATCACCCAAACCCATGGAAGCAAGTGGAAAATTAGATGACATGTCCCCAACCCGACACGAATGCAGACAAGTGCCATGTTCAAGAGCAACATACTGCCGACACGACAACGATTCTGGTTCCATTTTTCCCCACCATTCCTGGCGAGTACCTCTTTATTTTTACACAAGCTTGAAGAGGATACCATATGATTTTCATATAAGTCCGTCCTTTGGACGAATCCATCCTAGTACATTTAATGATCCCTAGGAAGGAGGAACTTGAATATCGTCATTACGACTAAATCCAATGTCATCAGGGTTTAACGAGTCTGACAAAAGAAGAAATCGGTGTCTTTTCATGTTTAGAGAGTTTGAAAAGACAGCGGAAAAGTAAAATCTAATGGTCCCTTTTCGCAAATAGTTCTTGAGATCCAAAAAGGTAGAAAACTGTGTCTGATAAAACCTCCTAGTCACAATAGGCTAGGGTATTCCTTTTTCGTAAGTAATCTATCCCAGCCCGAAAAAGGGGTAAACGTATACTGGGTAGATTCCATTTCGCAACCAATTTAACGAGTTCAAAATGACAAGAGACTCGGCAATCTTTTCATGTTTAGAGAGTCAGAAAAGAGCTGAAAGATGATTGTTCTTGGAGGAACAAGTGGTATAAAGGGTAGCAACTGGTTTCGCTAATGGTGGAACTGCTTAGAACAAATAAAGGTTAAGAGGCTGGGTAGCAAGACCACTCATCGCAACGGTTCCTCAGGAATGGGTAAAACAACCAAGTGAAGGCATATGATTGGCCAAGCATATAGTGACGATGGAGTGAGAAAACCAAGGATCATCTGGCAAAGACAGGCTGAAAAGATGGCAATCACGAGAGGTAAAATGGGAAAGGTTTCATTTTTACACAAGCTTGAAATCAGGAAACTCTGCTTGAAGTTGGTTTCATTTTTACACAAGCTTGAAAAAAAGATAAACTATGCTTGAAACCGGTTTCATTTTTACACAAGCTTGAAACAGAAACAAAATATGCTTGAAAAATTAAGCATGCCCCCAGCATGGTGACTCAATTCAAGGTAGATGCCCCCCAAGCTTCAGTCCATATGAAAGGCAGATGGAGTGAAGGTTCAAATTACGAGATCAAGAGAAAGACTCGACTGGGATTTTACGAGATCTTATCAAAGACTCGAATTGAACATAAACATGTTTCATTGTTTTAACGAGGTTAACACATTAAAAGAACTATCCTCAGGACACCTTGTTTCATGGTTTAAGGAGCTTGGCACAAGACAAGGAACTCTACTTCGACAACCTTGTTTCATTTTTTAAGGAGCTTGACACAAGACAAGGAACTCTGCTCCGACTTACTTGTTTCATTTTTTAAGGAGCTTGACACAAGAAAATGAACTGTGCTCCAACCAGCTTGTTTCATTTTTTAAGGATCTTGACACAAGAAAATGAACTGTGCTCCGACCGACCTCATCATAATGAAAAAGAATTCATCGCTTCCAAGAGTTCCACTCTTGATGGAAGGAACACATCTTAGAAGTCAGGACCCAATGCCCCCAACACCTGATGCACAATGGCACTATCACTGGGTACAGGCACGGGGTAGGTAGCCACATAGTTGACCTGCAGTGGGGCAGATACAACGGGTGGATAAAAACTAGAAAGGGATGATGGTGGGCCAGTTGCCACATCAGGACTAAAGAATGAAAGCTGATCAATGATCACAATCCATCCTTCATGTGGAAAACAGACCACACGAAAAAGGGAGGAGACAAGCGCTCCCATGGCATAAGTGTAATCATGCCCCAAGAGAAAATTGAAATCCAAAGGGCCTGGAACAACCATCACATGCATATGGATGATTTTACCTCCCAAAGTAATAGGTAACCTTGGAAAGATCCCTAACAGTTGACTAGTTCTTCTGTTAAATGCCAACAGATTCTGTGTAACGGGCACAAGTGGAGGAAAACCAAAAGCTTGCCAAGTAGTTGAAGATAGAATACTAACAGATGCACCTTCGTCTATAACCGTGCTGGGTATGACCAAACCAAAGGCCTGTACCGTTATCTCGAAAGGCACATAAGATGGAAGGCGGTATCCCACAAATCGATTCGAATCAAAGGAAGCAACCAAACTACTTGGAGGGGCTACCGTCGAATCGAGATGGTCTTCCCTAGTGTTACGGAAGAAGGAGCATCCTCCACGACCTCCATCTCGAAGGTGGGAGGGGTATCCTCCGGGACCTCCATCACGGGAGGTGGAGGAGCCACTTCTTGAGGTGTAGGGATGGGAGAATCTTTCTCCAAGTCTGAGGAATCTAAAGAAACAAGAAGAACCTAAGGGATGTGGGGTCCACTCTCAACGGAATATACCTGGTGCACCGCAGACGGGGCCAGCTCAACCGATCCCACAACCAATGGTTGGTCAAGGATGGATTCCTGAATTTGAATTTCCGGAGGAGCGGGATTGACCAAGGATGAATCTTGACCAATCATAGGATCAGCTGGTGAAGGACTCAAAGAAAGTTGTTTATAACCAGCCAGGAGGCATGGTGTAGAAACTGTTGAGTTGTCCAAAACTGTTTTGGCTTCATCCATATACAGACAAAGGTGAATGGCATGGTGCCCTTCACACAACTTACAGGGATTGGTAAGTTTACCCTGCTTCTTAGGAGCCTTACCAGTACTAGTTGAAGACGTGCCCCCAACTTGACTCCCGGAAGCCAAAGGCAACGGCAGATGACCGCTGGACCATTCTTCAAGCACCTTGGGTATGCCAGGGTAGTCTTGAAGAAGATGGTCTCCCGTGCACAACATGCAAGGGAACTTGACTTTCTGTGGAGGGTTGGGAGGTTTATCAATGGAAGGCTTGTTAGGCGCAATAGCCGCAGAGTTAGCCTCTACTTTATCAGACTTCTTCTTCTTTGTCTTCTTCTTCTTCTTCTTAGCCACCTGTTTACTCGAATCCAAACTTTCACCAGGCAAAGTAGAAGAGGAGGACGCAGAAAAAGGTGAAGAAGGGGAGAGGTCCACCTTGGATTCAACATGATGTTGTTCAGGCGAAGGAACTGATTGAATAGTAGCCGAGACATTCGGGACCACAGAGGTTGAAAACAACCAAATAGACAACCCAACAGTTAACCCGGGAAGGGACAACGTTGCCATGTAAGGAGCGCCAACATTTCCAAAAGGAGGAAAAGGACCAGGATTCCCATCGGAGGGGATTCCTTGGTTGGTGAACTCCGGGAAAGATGCCATCAACAACTCAAAACTGCACACGGGTTAAAAACCAAGGCACACAATCAAATGGCCAACAAGCAAATTCTAACAGGGTGTGTGATCGCAGGTGATTTATTTTACCACATTGAAACTTAGAAACTTCACCATTTAATGTTTTAAGAGTCGAGAAATGGATGAAAGGTGACTCTATCTCTTTCAGTTTTGAAGCAAGCGTGAAAGGACAAGCGCTTGGTGATCTTTTCAAATTTAAGGAGTCAGATAAGATCAAAATGACTGCTCAGGAATGCTAGGAAAAGGGTGTACCAAATAACCGTGAACTGCAATATACACCTTGGTTTCAAAATGAAGGAGAAATCAACCAAGGACTTAACATATGTGCAGGAAATCTCCCTGAATGCTGTGTTCGGTGTATCACGGGTATAGGGCGGGAGACTCAGCTTCCTATGGATAAAGGATAGAAACCTAGTGGGGTTTCCCTTTACATACGCGATGGTATGGGGAGCACAAGTCCATACTAGTGCTGTCTAAAGCCAAGAGGAAAATGACAGCTACTAGGTTTAAAGACTCCAGAACACGTCTCTAGCCTAGACCTCTAAATATTTCGTTAATGTTTCAATGCTTCCTTAGTGTAAATTGAATAAATTTTAATGTTTATCTTCAATTACGTTTCAGTTTTTAGGCCCTAGCAAATGTAATGTCTCAAAATCTCCTAAATTCACACTACATGCCACAGTATATCATTTCATTCGATGAAAGCTAGTTACAGGAGAGTTAAGAGCTTTTCACACAACAACAAAATGATTAGACAACAACCAATGATATCTCTAATGCAGCTAATGGAAACTAAAAGCTTTTCGTTCAAAGTTACTAATCACTAATAACACCGAAAAGATCTAATTCACACCAACTAATTCAAAGCAAAAGAGATTTTTTTTTATTTTCAGTGTTTAAGAGCAAGAGCACTAAACAAGATGAAAAATAATGAGACAAGCAATTGAGAAGCAAAAGCAAAAGAGAAAAACAATCAAATTTCACTCAATGCAAGCATACAATCAGCTCTCAAATCGATAAAAAGTCCCTCAAATCAAAAGACACCCAAAGACTCAATTGAACCATGTAATCTAGGCCCAAAACGAGACAAAGCGGAATTCGAATGAAGAAGAAGTCGATCACTCAAATAACACAATAATTCGATAGACAACCACCAAACAAGTGCAGAGAAGCAATCACAAAGCTGACTGAACAGATAGAAACCAAAAACTCCCAAGGGAGGCTTGATGCACAATAGCACCTACATGCCCTAGGGCTAAAATGTAAAATCGATAGAAATGGGAAAACAACTAGAGGAAGAAGGTCACAGTCAGTCAAACCAGGCCCTAGAACACTCAAGCAATTGAAAAAACAAGACCAAACACCCAAATCAGTCTCAGAAGGCTCAAAACCCAGTAAACCCTAGCACCTTACAAGATTGGCGCAACTGCCAGGCGAAATATAGCACCAGAACAAGATTGGCGCGAGTAATACACTGACAACATGCACTAGTGGGCGCGACTGTCACACTGAAAAGTGCGCCAGCCAAGTTTACTAAGGAAAAATAAAAAATAAGCAATCCAAGAAGCAGACCAGTGATGTTGGAGCTTAAACCAAAAGCCAAAGACACAAAAAGAGCCAGCCAAAAGAGCTGATCAAGCGAGCAAAGTCAAGAATCAACCGAAAGACAAGACAATAATCCAAGTGTTCAGTTCATAAACTAGGCCGGAGATTGACTGAAGCAGCATTGATCTACTTCTCTAATGCAGAGCAAGAGCATTTCGAAGGCTATCTGGCTAACTTCAGGCTCCGTTTGTAGTTCATAAAGCAAACAACACGCTAACTCCCCAGTGGAGTCGCCAATTTTTTGTAGAGGTAAATCCCCTCTGCAGACAGAGACGATCCCTACTAGCCCAGATTGGGTCTAGCAACAATCAAACACGCTACAACGCAAGCTCCTAATTGCAAAAATCAAAGCGCGATAGAAGGCCTACCTCAAGTCCAACGCTATTGTCATTGTGGAGAGGATAGTGCTCTCGATCCCTTGCTCCGACAGGTCACAATTCCACCACTTGACGCGATCGAACACTTGCACGTACAAGAAACACGACGAACATATGAGCGTAAAACCATATAATTGCAATTATGTGTCAGTCAGAGAGGAAAAAATCATAGACAAGCATGAACAATACGAGTGGAACTATAATCGTAGTCGCTTATATTAGTGAAACAAAGGATGATACAACCTGGCTCTGACACTGAAATCCTCCTTCGGCGGGTCGTCAGCAGAATACGTCTTGGTAAAGCTTGTCGGGAATAGGGACAAGCCTCTCTCTTCGATCGTCAATCTCCTTGCTATGGATTTGGCACTATGAGGACTATCAAAGCTCTTGCAACATTCTTTAGGCTATGAAGTCTCTTGGAGATTCTTGGAGACTCTTGGAGACTCTTGGAGATTCTTGGAGATTCTTGGAGATTCTTGGAGATTAGCTTGCAAAGGGAAATGGCAAGCTTATATCGATGGTGGAAGAGGAGTTGGGATCCCTACAATCATGGGATTGGCCCTATCCTCAAGGAAGCTTCCATGAGAGGTGGCAAACGACTTCCTCTACATGGAAATCTAGAGCCAAATGTCCCAAATCAATTTAGAGACTAGTTCAGGAGTTGGTTAAAGTCAATCTTCCGCCATTTATTTTAAAAAAAACACCCTTTATTAAGCCTGGCGCGAGTGCGACTCTGAGACAGAGCGCCAATTGGCGCACCCTCTTTGAAGAATTTCCCCCATTGGCGCGAGCATAACACTGGCTAGTCACGCCAAGGATGAAAAGGCTATTTTTAGGGTTTTCACAGGGAGATGTCTTCAGGGGAATGAAATTACATATCTAGGGGAATGCCATGAAAGTGTTTTCAAGTTATGTCACTGCTCACAGGTCACGAAAAGAGCCCTCCAATGTGCGGGACGGAGAATTGCAAGGACGGTGACAAATTGCTGTGTAACAGAAGTACATAAGCAATATAACTTTAGAAAAGAGAAAAACACTGAGCCTTCTACTAAGAAAACTACACAAACACAAAATAAGAAAAAAGTAGAAGCTCCCACTACAAAAATTCTTCAAATTCTACCTAGGGAAAATAAACAAAACTCTAATTCATCCCAGAAATTTTCCAGCTCTAAAATTTCACCCAGTCCTAATACTATTGATATAAAAGATGAAGCTGTCCAAACATCAACAAATTCACAAAAATCTGCTGCTGCCAAAACAACTAATTCTACTAAAACAACAATTTTAGATACAAAAACACCCACTGCTGATCCAAAATCAGTTGGTCCAAAAGCTGCCACTGCTAAAATAGCTTTTGATAATTCAAAATCTGCAAAAACATCTACTTCTCAAACTGTCCCAGAAAAGAAAATTAAAAACAGTAAGACAGTAGAAACTCAAACTGAAAATGAAAAGATAGATGTAGGAAAAGAAGATAAACCTACTCAAACTACAGTTACTAAAGAAGAGTTAATTCATCTTAGTAAATCACAAACTTCATTTAATATGCAAGCTGAAATTGAAAAATTAAAAATACCAATTCCTTTGACAGAGTTGGTAAACCATGATTTGTACAAAACAACTATCACTAAAACCTTAAACATGAATGATGGAGAAGACTCAATAAACTTGACTAATGATTAACCAGAGTTAATTTTTGGTCCTGATGTTAATGGAAAACACCAAGATGGAGCAGTTCCACTATTTTACATTATCTTAACTATTCATGATCAAATATTACATAACGCAATGTTAGATTCAGGATCTTCACACAATCTAATGCCAAAAGCAATAATGGAAACCTTGAATTTAGATATCACTAGGCCTTACAAAGATCTCTTTTCATTTGATTCAAGAAAAGTGAAATGTTTAGGTTTGATTAAATATTTGTGTGTCACATTAGTTCAATATCCTGGTAAAAGCATACTCACATGGACATTGTAGTAGTTGATATCCCACCCAAGTATGGAATGCTCTTATCTCTCTCATCGGGAGAAAAATTATAGCGATATCTAGAATTGGATATGTCCTATTCAACTATATCAGTTTTTTTCCAACCAAAGAAACTCTATAGGGAAACATTGATAAATATATGGTAAGTAGTGTAGAAAGACCAAGAAATTACCCAATTTACACTACACCTAGTGACTTAGAGTCATTCATCCCATGCAACTTTGAAACTGATAATGAAATCAAAACTAAACTAAAAGACAAAAATAAAACACCAGACAGTGAAAATATCTTTCATGAATCATTATGGCACCTAGATTTTGATGGATTAGTCAATAAACTAGGAGTAAGAGCAGGAGTTTGGATAACTAATATAGAAAATAATCATGCAGAAGGCCACACTTTTAGACTAAATTTTAAGTGTACCAACAACATGGCTGAGTATGAAGCCCTCATTTTAGGACTGCAGATTATCAGAAATTTAGGAGGTAAAAGAATATCAATTATGGGAGATTCAGAGTTTATTGTAAAATAGATAAATAGAGAATATTATGTTTATAATCCAAGATTAAGCCAATATAGAGAAACTGTGTTAGATTTTAAAGATGAACTATTGGAACGTATTTTTTCTATAATACCAAGAAAAAAAAAACATACAGGCTCACTCCGTAGCAAATTTTGCTAGTACCTGTATAATCTGCCATTTCAGCCAAATCATGAGTATACTGTAGAAGTAAAACACAGACCAATAATTCTAGATAACCTTAAATATTGGCAAATTTTCTCACAAGATCAATAGATTTACCATTTTATGAACAATGAAGGTGGATTTCAGAATTGTAAAATAGACACAGATTGCACATTCCATCAGAATTTAGATAGTGAAATTGATTTGAATAACATAGATGTGAATAATTTAAGTTTTTCTAAACCTACTAAATTTAGCCAATCAGATATAGATAAATTAGAAAAAGTAGAAATTGATGAGATAATTGATGATGAATAAGATATTTTAAATCTTAAAGATCATTTTTTACCAAAATGCTTAACCCCTTTAGAAGATTTATATGAATCAACTGATGTTGCAAGAAAACCCAAAATAGAGCCACTTAGATCTAATATTGAGGAATGTAACATAGGTACAGAGTCAAAACCTAAGATGATTAAACTTTTCAAATATTTACCTCAGCAAGAAAAAGAAAAATGCATTGCTCTTTTTAAGGAATTTCAGGATGTTTTTGCCTGGAGTTATGAGGACCTAAAATCATATGACACCAGTATAATACAACATAAAATCCCTATAAAAGAAGATCAAAAACCTTTTAAACAAAATTAAGAAGGATCAATCATGTTTTGATGCCTTTAATTGAAAAAAAGGTAAAAAGAATGCATGAGGCCCAAAAAATAGCACCAATCAGATATTCTGATTGGGTTTCTAATCTAGTTTCCACCAGGAAAAAGAAAGGAGAAATTAGATTGTGTGTTGATTTTAGAAATTTAAATAAGGTATCCTTAAAAGACAATTACCCTTTACAAAAAATAGATCACATTTTACAGAGAGTAGTTGGTTCTTCTAGGATTTCACTTTTAGATGGATTTTCAGGGTACAACCAAATTTTAGTCCAACCAGAGGACCAAGCCAAAAATAATTTTAATACTCCATGGGGTACTTTTATCTATATAAAAATGACTTTTGGGTTAATGAATGCAGGAGCCACTTTTCTAAGAGCTATGGATATAGCTTTTGAAAAATAAATTCATGAATTCTTAGTGACTTATTTAGATGACAATATTGTATTTTCAAAGATTGATTATGAACACTTGGATCATCTCAGGAAATTATTTCTTAAATGCATTAAATTTTGCATCTCTCTAAACCCTAACAAAACTTTATTTGGATTAGAAGAAGGTAAATTACTTGGACACATAATATCTAAAGAGAGAATTAGAATAGAGACCGCCAGAATAGAGGCCATTCTTAAAATTAGTCCTCCTAGGAACATTAAAGAGTTACAAGATTTTCTACATAAGATTGACTTTCTTAGAAGATTCATCTCAAATTTAGCTGAAATAATCAAAGAAATCAACAATATGATGAAAAAATATTCAGTTCTTAAATGGAATATTGAGGCCAAGAAATCATTTGAATCTATCAAACAAGCCTTAACAAAGACCCCAGTCCTTATAAGTCCTGACTTTAAAAAGGATTTCATCATTTTTTCATTTTCTTCAGAACACACTATTACTACAGTTTTACTGCGGAAAAATGACCGGGGCTATGAGAAGCCTATAGCTTTCTTTAGAAAATCACTTAGAGATGCCACTTTGAAGTATAATATCATGGAGAAACAGACCCAGGCTTTGGTAAAGGCCATTAAAGACTTTAGAGTGTACATTCTTTATTTACACATCATTGCCTATGTTCTAATGTAGTTGTAAAGGACATTCTAACACAGAATGGTCCTAGTGGTAAAAGAGGCAAGTGGATTGCCACAATTTTGGAATATGACAGAAATAAAATCCACTAAACTTATAAAAGGTCAAGGTTTAGCCAAACTCATGGCTGAATCAAATTGTCATGCTTTAGACATTAATTTTATTGCCCAAGAAGATGATCAGGAAGAGATGGTGACTCTAGAGATCAGTGAAGCCTTTTCAGACTCACTATGGTATGCATATATTATATTTGTATTACTAAATTTACAAGCTCCTCCTGGATTATCAAGAAGAAAAGCTAGATTTTTAAAGTTAAAGGTAGTAAAATTTTGTATCTTAGACAATGTACTTTTTTGGAAAAATCATAATGGAATTTTATTAAATTGTTTGTTAAAAGAAGAAGCTGACAAATTTTTAGAAGAATTTCATGTAGGTGATTGTGGAGGACATCTCTACTGGAAGACTACTACAGGAAAAATCCTTAGTGCTAGTTTTTACTGGCCTACTTTGTTTGCAGCTGTGAAAAAGTATGTGACCTCCTGTCACAAGTGTCAAATATTTGAGGGAAAGAAAAAGATGTTACCCCTACCCTTAAAACCCATCTCAACACAAATGTCTTTTTAACAATGGGGTCTTGACTTCATTGGTGAAATTCATCCTCTATCATCAGCCAAACATAAGTGGATTTTGACAGCCACTGATTATTTTACTAAGTGGATAGAAGCCATACCCTCTAGGCAAGCCACTGACACTATCATTATCTCCTTTTTAGAGAGCAACATACTTTCAAGATTTGGATTTCCTCAAAATATTATCACTGACAATGCAGCTGCATTAAAATCCAAAAAGATGATAGACTTCCGCCATAAATATCATATTATCCTTGGCCATTCTACTGCATATTACCCTCAAGGTAATGGCCTTGCTGAATCTTCCAATAAGAGCCTTGTGAACATTATCAAGAAATTACTAGAAGATAACAAGAAGACTTGGAACAAGAGGTTAGTTAATGCCTTATGGGCAGATAGACATACCAAAAAAAATCTATTGGTACATCCCCTTACCAACCTGTTTATGAAATGGATGATGTTTTTCCATCTTCCTTAGGAGTACTAGTAATGAAGATAATCCAAGAATTACAAGTTGAGACCAATGTCATTCAAATAATGATTAACCAAACCATTCACTTGCAGCAAACAAGAGAAGAGGTTTATCTTAAGTCTCAAGTTATCCAAGACAAGATAAAGAAATTTTTTGACAGAAAGAGTAAAGAAGATGATTCCTACATTGGTGACAAAGTGTTAAAATGGGATTCAAGAGGAGAAGAAACATGTAAACATGGGAAATTTGATTTCCTATGGACATGAACTTATATTTTTTATGGTTACAGAGGTAACAATGCTTTCTTTTTGAAAAAAATGGATGGATCATATCTGCGAGATGGACCTGTCAATGGCAGAATGCTGAAGCACTACTACTCCTTAGAAATAACCAATAGTTAGTTTTGTTTACTTTGTCCATTATACATAACATTGAAAATTTTAGATTGGATTGGATTTTTTCCTAAAAAATTTGAAGCCCGGAGAGAAGGTCCTAGCTTTGAAAGGAAAAATATCATAAGTATGAATAATTGCAGAGATCAAAAAACATTTACAAGGTCAACACAGTCAAAATTCAAAGGCTACTAGTCTCAAAGTTCCTGACATTTCAGCAGGAAATGCCATCCCCGTGTGGAGCCACTGTTAGGGTCCTATAATAATAGGATTCATAATTTTTGAATTGACTATGATTAGTCTTGTAAATATGTACATACCTTACTTTCTGCAAGTTCCTTTCCCATATTTTAAAATAATAAAAAATGAAAAGAGGGTGAAAGTCCTAAAAGAAAGATCAAAGGACTTGAAAAGAAAAAGATCAAAAAGAATAAACATGGACAAAACAAAAAAGAGATAAGAATAAGACATGAAAGTGATGCAAGCCAAAATGCCACTACTATTTACTTTTACTGCAAAAATAATGATTATGTGCAGCTTGTTCAAAATGCCATAATCCATGATGAGTTAAATAGTTTAATCTTAACTTTTTCATGCTTTAAATTTCATGTTATAGATAGAGAATAAAGATATGTCAAACAGTTTAAACTTGACAAATCAATAGATAGTAGAGAATAAATGAGGAGCTCAAGAGTTTAATCTGAGCCCTTGGATGAAATAAATTTAGAATTAGATTGTTTTATGCTTTAAAAAGAAAAATGGATTTAGGGTTGCAAGCTCAAATGCACCCATGAAAATAATGAAAAAATGTTAGAATAATGATGGGTAAGTAGAAAGTAGTTGTGCAAGGCATGTAATAAAACATCATCTGGCAAGTTACTAATTTCCCCTCCCCCACAATGTTCCAGTATTCAAAACCTTCAGTTAAAGAGGCTTAGAGCATTTCTCTAACTTCTGTTGGGACCGGAACCAAGGCTTAAGAACTGATTGGTAAACAGTACTGGATTCCCTTCACGAAACCCTTTTCCTCAATATAGCCATCCTTTTCCAAAAATATAATCCCTTTTCCTAAGATAAAAATAATTTTTACTTAGGGAGAGCAAAAATCCCCTTTAACTAATCTCATTTCATGCAAAAACACTTAAAAAACCCACAAAATACAAGTTATCCTAAGTATTATGTGTAAATGTTTAAAATGAGGCCATAATTGTGCTTAAATGCCAATTTTACACTTTTCTTAGTTGATATTATATGTATTTCCGCTCATATCATATTCTGTTCATATTAACTCTAATATAATGTATTAATTCCTTTATAACTACCCCTTCCCGTAGATATATTAATTCCTTTATTTAAAATATCCCAAACCACTATATTAACGTTTAACCTATGGTCTAAATACCCATGTGTTAAACATTACCCCGCCTATCCCACATAGGTTAAACACGTTATATATAATAAAACTCGCCTTCACAATACACATGAAAATCATCCAATTTTTGTGTAAACCATATTACACATATCTCGCTTATAACATTAGTTTACACGTTTAAACTACATTTAAACGTATTAACCCAACCTTGCCACATATAATCTCTCGGGCCCCACGCCCCATATGCCGAGCAAATCCATCGCTCCA
Source organism: Pinus albicaulis (assembly GCA_034641835.2). NCBI lineage: Eukaryota > Viridiplantae > Streptophyta > Pinopsida > Pinales > Pinaceae > Pinus > Pinus albicaulis. The sequence continues at coordinate 710,757,235 of CM076584.1, forward strand.
TCTCCACTGTTTACATTGCCTTCCCCAGATCCGACAAACCATGTTTGATATCGCAATTTCAATAGCGCCAAAAATAATCAATTTGAAACTTGCAAAATGGGTTGTATTGCTACATTCTCTCCCCTCCACGCGACACTAAATCATTGGATCATATTCGATCCAAATAAACCACTTATTGCTCCAAGCTTACACGATAACCACTGGTGGTATTTCTCCCATCGACGCCAAAACCACTCTCAGTTCTGACTTGACCCACATTCAATGGTTAACCTGTTTAAACCTAAAACTCTATAAAAATTCATAAATGCACAGTTTAAGCTTCCTTCTTCGCTCGTTAAAATCACTTCCGACTGAATAAAAACACCATTTTCCTTGTCTTTGTTCCCAAAGAAGCAGAGATATATTAAAAAATTGCTTCCAGTTTACTTCCAAGGACTAAAAAAGCTTCCAAAGACCATTCGATGCCTTAGAAACCATTTTTCAATACCTAATACCTGAAAAAATAGGTATTCCTCAAAAATACAATATTCCTATCATTTGAAAAGGAGTTTCCTATGAAATCGATAGCCATAAACCCTCTTTTCCCACAAAAAGATCTGTATTTTCCCTCAAAGAATATATTTGATGTGAAACCGTGATAAAGCCCCAGTTTCAAATACTGTAACCTTTTAAATCAAAATTGAAGATATTTTGAGTCTTGTTGCATATCTTGGGAACCTTTGAATAATTAAAAACCCTTTTTCAAATAATATGAACCCTCTGTACATGAATCAAACTGTTTTTTAGTCCAGTTTATCTAAAAAAAACAGAGAAACCCTTGTTATACATTTTATAAGTTTGTAAAAGAGTTTGAAGACCGATTTTAGAACTAAATTGAAGATAAAAAACACAAAGAAAGCGCGATTGTACCCTTTGTTGTTCAATAGACCTCTGTCAAGTCAAAAATGCCTTCTGTAAATAGTTTAAGCTTACAGAAGAGTATAAAAATCTTAAATACAAATTTTTAAGCATCCAAAAGGTCTAAAGTGTCAAAATCAAACCCAGTAATGGCTTCTAAAACCACCATTGTTATAAATCCACCACAACCTCCTATTGTAGATGTGGAACATACACCCACAGCTGATGTTGATTACAAAATAACTGATCCAATGATATAATTCAATCTTTTAGAACTCCACTGCTGGAGTCTAGAAAAATCCTTAGATCAGGGAGATGAAGTACAGATATGGGATTTAAATTTACCCAAGTATGTAGTTCCACATACTCATCAGTGTCCAGAAGTCATTAAGCTGTGTCAAACCTATTATTCCCCTGAACAAAGAGCTATGGTGGATGCTAACAAAGAATTATTGTTCACTATTACTGCAGAGTCCATAAACATGATTCTTTAGATGAAACTAGATCCTAATGCAGTTGCATTATATATAGAAGCACTTACAAAGATTTATATTTAGTTAGACTTTCCTAAGAGATTTGAGATTTTCCAAACTTTCATGCCTGCATATGTTGAAATCCCAAAGATAAACCCTCCTTATTCTACTTCCAAATTTCCTGAAGGGTGTAGTATACCTAGGGGGAATAATATAAGGTACAGAGGTAGGTACCCAAGGTAATAATATGATGTAATAATGTAATAATGCTAAATAAATGGGCCATAGTTAATAAATAAATTGGTTAACCCACATTATGAAAGGGACCACATGCAGCTAGGGAATAAAGTGATAAGCCCATTGCATTGGATGTACGGTATTGATAGACCCATGGTAACTACCCATGGTATTGCATGTATGAAACCTATATAGAGGATAGAGACTCTTCAATGAGAAAGGTCAAGAATTATTGTATTGGCAAGCACATGGCTTGTGGAGTGATCTCCTTCCTTAAGGATTGAATGTATGGTGTTGCCCTACCTCAAGGGTTTTGATATTAATGAATATATGAAGTTTTATCTTCTATGGTGTTATTTCTTGGGTATATTTTCCATTTATATACATTTTCTTGTCAGATTTATTACAAGTGGTATCAGAGCACTTTCTTGGGTAGAGTTTGGGAGATTTGTTTTTTCATTTTTTGCAGGAAATTTTTGGGCGGCGATTTTGCAGAGAATATATGAAATTTTTGGCACAAAATTTTTAGAAATAAATAGCATATCTGGATTCTTTGTGCAAAAATACCCAATTTAAAAAAAAAATCAGTCAAATCAGAGTCTGGATGAGGGCGATATCGCTGATTTACATTAAGCTTTGTTGCAGAAATGTTTCTGACGACAATTTGTGTATGACAGATCTCTTAACATTTTTTTTGTAGATTTTGGTGTAGAATTTCAGAAAAATAATTATAGATCTGATATCCCCTTGAAAAATCGCCCGATTTCAAAAATAAAATCAGTCAAATTGGAGTCTGGATGAGGGAGTTATCACTGATTTAAAATCAGAGATCTTTTTTCAGAAATTTTGTGACGGCGGGACAGTTGCAGCGCAGATTTGTGTTTCCAGAGTTACTAGATTAGGATTCCAGTCAAATGAATAGATGAAGAATGACTATTCCATTTTCAAAAACGAGTTATATTAAGGATTCTGAGTTATATTGACCGAGTAATGTCCATTTTAAATTTTTCCAAAGTAAGTGATTTTCTTCAAAACCCTTACCTTGTTTTAGGGGTTCTCGCAAGATGAAGTTTACAGGAAAATATGATGGTCCTAATATTGAATATTTTTTACAATATCACAAGGCGTAATACCGAAATTTTTGGATATGCTCCACAGGGCTTCATATGAAAGATGAGGTAAATAAATGGTGGACCTCACTTGACAGCTCAGTGAGGAAACTTCCCGAGAAAAAAACTTGAAAAAGTCCTTTTGGACAAGTTCTCTCAAGCTGGAAAGAAGGACAGTAAGAGCCATAAAGACTTATTTTATACTAATATTTCCATATTACAGGTTCATGGAAGTATTCAGAAAGAGAGCATCATTGTGTCTATCATTCCTAGTTGCAAGCATAATTGTATCAATGTTAATTTAGCTAAAAAATTGTAAGTTCCAACAAAACATATTGAAAACACACAGGTTGATAATGAAGATGTTGAAATTTATAAAGATTTGAAGGTTGCTATGGATAAGTATGTATTGCATTCCGATTTTTATGCTTCAGATATGGCTGATATGGATGTTGTTTTGGAACACCCTTGGATGGAATCCGTTAGTACTGTTAATTTTAATGTGCAAAAGAAATTCATGAAGCTTTGGTATAAAAAGAAGAGAATTACATTGTAGGATATTTGCATGAGGAACCATGCAGAGACTAGGGAGGAAGAAGCACAATTCTCTAATGAAACAGACTCATCAGATGATGAGCCTTTGATGGTAGACAACCAAACACGGACATCAAATAAGGTACTAGCAAAAGCACCAGACACCACTCCATCACTAATAGTGGAGGAATTAATGACAGATATTCCATCAGTTAAAGTTTCAACATATCACCACCCACATCACCCATCAAGACAACAACCATCAAGGTGGCAATGGATTAACAACAAGGACAACAACCCTTGGACGACACATAGAGAGGAGCGACGATCCACCTACAACAAATCAAGATAGAGGAACCACCAGAACCCGCTTCCATCTCAATCAAGAGAGGCACCAACTAGATCGAGTGTTTACCTTTCTCTGGGATGGATAGATGCACACAAATGGTACCAGTGGAATACTCTTTTGAGTAGATCTTATTATTTGTGTTCTTCTCATGTTTCGGGGACGAAACATGTTTACGGGGGGTGTATTGTAGTATACCTAGGGGGAATAATATAGGGTGCAGAGGGAGGTACCCAAGGTAATAATATGATGTAATAATGTAATAATGATAAATAAATGGGCCATAGTTAATAAATAATGTGGTTAACCCACATTATGAAAGGGACCACATGTAGCTAGGGAATAAAGTGATAAGCCCATTGTATTGGATGTATGGTATTGATAGACCCATGGTAACTACCCATAGTATTGGATGTATGAAACCTATATAGAGGCTGGAGACTCTTCAATGAGAGAGGTCAAGAATTATTGTATTGGAAAGAAAATGGCTTGTGGAGTGATCTCCTTCCTTAAGGATTGAATGTATGGTGTTGCCCTACCTCAAGGGTTTTGATATTAATGAAGATCCGAAGTTTTATCTTCTATGGTGTTGTTTCTTGGGTATATTTTCCCTTTCTATACATTTTCTTGTCAGATTTATTACAAAGCGTCAAGGCATGTCATTTCTATGTTATCCTTTATCCTAGGCTATTTTACTGATGAGCATACTAATGAGTCAATTCTTGGTTTTCTATCTACCTTTGTGCTTGGTCAACCTCCTTCTGTCATTTACAATTATGCTGAATACATAACTGATAATATCCATGACCAGCCTATGAAATTGCCCACTGAAGGAGATTTTAGATATTCATGCTTCCTCTTTTACATGTTCCTTTATTTCCAAGCAAATAAATTCCCAATAAATATTCAGAAGTTGGATGTAGAAGGGAATCCATTATCAGTTATCTTTTGGACATCTCTAATCAGAAAATAATCAACAGGATTCACTTATGTGGATTTCATAGATTATTTTGTTCATCCATTGATAAACATGTTGACAAACAGTGTACAACAAAGAATTAATAATGAGATAAAGAAAGTGTTACAACTATTAGAACAAATCAGAACTGGAGATTGGTACGTTTACCAAAATCATACAAAGATTAGAGTCTATGGGTCTAACCATCTGCCATATAAATTGCCAAGATATTTTCCAATGAGAGTTTTTTCCCTAAAGTACATAAGACAAATTCTAAATTCAGATTTTATCAACTTTTTGGATGCCAAAAAGAAGACTCAATTCAAGTTCAAGAACCAGGTAGGACCTTTCATTTGCAATCACAGGGATGCAGGTACAGAGGTAGAAAAATAGTTGTTGGAATACAAATTTGAAGACCGTTTCTTGTGGAATTATGATCCTCATGGAATACTTAGCAAAATGAGGGTAAAATGCAAGTTAACCCCTTATATCCATGATAAAAGGCCTGAGATTGAACAGTTTGCTAATCAAATAGAGTGGCTGGAAAATACCTTGATGGAAATAGTTAAACAGGGTGATACTAGTCACACCTTGAAAACTGTAAATCAAGAGGATAAAGCTACCAAAAGAGTGAGAGAAGAAGGCACTTATACAGCTGAAACAACAACAGAGACCAGTTTCAAGCTTAGATATAACAAGAAACCCAAACTCAATCCAGTGGATAAGGAAAAAGAAACAATTGTGCTAGATGAAGAAAATACAGAGAAAAACATAGATGCTGCTACAATTATTGTAAATGAGCAAGAAAAGGATACTCCAGATACTCAGATGATTGAAAAGAAACAAAATATAGAGGCATCCTCATCACAACAAGAAGAGAATACATATTTGGATATAAAGAAAAATACAAGGAAATCAAGGCAAAAAAGGAGGAGTTAAAGAATGAGGTTTATTCACAGTATCTAAAGAAAACTCTAGAAAGTCAAAATAGATTATTATCAGCCTTTGATTACACCAAAAAGAAATTTCTTATGACAATAATACAACCAACAATGCGTAAACCTACAATGGTAGCAGACTACAAGAAAGTTGACTTAGAAGTACCAATTGATAACATTCATCCTTTAGATCAAATCGAATTTCATAAGAAAAGCTCTGAAATGCTCTATTCAACTATGACTAACAAGGAAATGAGTGCCCAAAAGCTTCAAAATACTATAACCAATTTGAGAGATCAAATCAAGATTGAAAAATCTTCCTCTTATAGCAAGGACACTAGAATCAAGTCCTTAGAATAATTGGTAATTGAGATAGGGTATAATCCTACAAATGTAAAGGCTGCAGAAGAATTGGTGAAAAAGAAGAATGCTAACATTTCAGCACTTAGAAAACAATTGAAGCTTCCTCCAATAGAACATCCATAGACAAAATAAATTATGAAAGAGGAAAATTAGAAAGATGAGATGATGAGTCTCATTCTTCAAATGACAACACATATTAAGGAAATGGAAATAGAAATGCACAAGCTTGTCCAAGATAAAGAAATGACTAAAACTTAGAGTGTCCCTCCTACATTCATCCCCATGGTTACTACAGCAGTTCCTTCAAACTTAGAAGAAGAATTGGCACCAAAATTACCATTGGCTACAACTGTGCCAGTGACATATTCCACTACTTCAGCTACAAAATCATCTACATTAGGAGTGCAACAAACAAATGAGGCCAGAAAGCTCATCAAAGCTATGGAATAAATGTCTATACAAAGTAATGAAATCAATAGGTTGAAAGAACAAATCAAAAACTTGGAAGATTCCAAGAAATTGACCCAAATCAATGCTAAAAATGAGGAGAAGAAAGCCAAAAGGGCAAGTGAACAGTTGAAAAAAGTTGAAGCAGAGTTGACATTGAAGGAACCAATGAATTTCATAAAGAATCAGTTGTGGTCCAAGATCATTGTGCCAATAAATGATACTTGGCCTTCCATTCAGGTAATTTATGAACAAAAGGACTTGATTAAAGTAGCAAAAGAAGAAATTTTGAAGACAAAGGAAGAACTAGGTGCCAAACCTGAAGAAGCCCTAGAAATAATCAAATTTCTCAACACCAAGAAAAACAAGAATTGGATGAGATAGGAATCACTGATAGAAATGAAACAATTCTTGATGTGAGAAAAGTGATTACAAAGAAAAAATTTATGAAGCATCTTGAAGAAAAGTGCCAAAACATGGATTTGGAAATAACTAAATTTATGGTAAAGTTTGATACATTGAGGCAAAAGGCTTGCCAAATATTCTTGTTTTAAATGACAAATTAATGAAGCAAGAGGATTACAACAAGAAGATCGGAGAGTTTTCCAAAGAACAGGTAAACAAGGCATATTGGCAAGGAATACCTATAGGAAAAGTCTTGCAAAAAAGAATTGAAGATTTGTTTTATTGCAGCATGAAATAAAAAATCTCTTTGTGGTCAAACCAACCTTTATCAAATACACAGAGGCTGATGAAAACTACAGAAAACTTACCAAGATCAAATTACCTGACGAGAAATTTTGGTAGAAACTTACTGATTTGCTATAAAAGGAAATTTTACAGTGAAAGAGGAAGAAAAATAATTTGTTGCTTTTACACAGTAAAAATAGAAATTTACAGCAGTGAGGCAGTTAAATCAATGGTTAAAGTGTATCAGATAAAATAGTATCAAATTAAAGCGAATCAGATAAAAGAGTATCAGATTAAAGTGTATCAGATAAAAGAGTACCAGATAAGAGATAACATTTCAAAACAGATTTAAAAGATGTTTTCTAACATTGAAGACAACAAAGTAGGCAGCTACACCCAATCGAAAACAACATTTCTATTTTATTTAGATAAATAGGACAACTTGCTAGTTGTTAAGTAGCTGTCACTATATTTTTGTAAAAGATATTTTATTTTCCTTCGAAAAATATTATGAGTATTCTAGGATATTTTGTAAACATTTTTGTATATATACTTCACTCTTTGAAGTATTATTGTGGAATGAATTTCTGAAGATTTCTATAGTCATTTTTGTTGTACTTGAAGGATTTCTTGTAGCAAGTTCAAGTAGCAGCCTGGATCAAAATCATAAAGCATCATATTTTAGGATTCATGTGATGAGCCATTGACCTGAAGTACTTTCTACTGTCATTGTTAAACTTCCTTTTTTTTACATACTTTCATAAATGTGTTCTAAATTTCAATGATAAATCAGGAAAATTACTACAGAAATTGTTAAAAGCACTTTGCCTTGAACTATTTATCATTTCTATGTTTTCTACTGATTTCCAAAGTAGGGAACCGTTAATTTATCCCTCTTTCAAATGACCTCTCTCTTCTCCTTCCTTATCCAGATCAAAGAATTCTTAACTGCCCTTTATCCCGATTAATCCACTTCATCAATCAGCCTTCAAAGATCTTTAGTGACTTGTCTATCTTTCCCTGAAAATATTTGACTTTTGATCTTGATCTTGAGCTGTCTGCTTGACATGTTGACTCCTTTTGCCCAATGGAAAACCAGATCTATTACTATCCATGTCTTTAAGTGGGTTTTCCCACCAAAAAAACCAAATCTGAAAACCAAATTGTCCTTATAACTAGCCTAAAATCAAACATTTAAACAAAGATAAATCTTGTAGAGAGAGCCCTCTCTGAACCCTAAGAAGGATAGATCCTAGAGTTTAAAAGTAGGTTTTTGGTTACCTCTAATGTTCTTTAAACTATAATTAAAATTTCACAACTTGGAGAATTATTAGAGTGATAACAACTTCTTTAAGATGAAAACATTGATAACTTGGAAAAACTAAATCAGAGCATCATTAGGATGAATTAAGAATTAAACATGTAGTTTTTACAAGAAAGAAGATATGCATTTAAGGGATGTAAACACATGATATAACTTACAATATAAAAGGAGCACAAACCATAAATATTCTAACACAGGAATCCCTGCAAATCACCTTTTAATTCAATTCGTTCACTGGAAAAGCTTTAAAAAAATGTAATGCACAAACGTATTTTCTTCTCTAATCTAACCAATAGGTCCACTTAAAATGATTTTCGTATATTTATACATAATTAAGTATTTGATATGATACCATATGTAGTCAAAATCATTGACCAAAAAAAACTTCTAACTATATCCATCAGCATTTTGGTGCATATACTGAAAAACTAGAGTAGCTTTCCTTACAACCAATCCAAGCCTAAAACATCACTAACTTGGGATATTGGAAAATAAACATTAAATACAACTCCTAAGATATTTTTCCACCTATATAAATGATCCAAATTACTTCTAGAATCCAAAAATTTTAAATTTTAAATGAAAAGGTAATGATTGTCCAAACTTGCAACACATTAGCCAGTTTCACAACAAAATGAAGTAGATTCCATGTCTTGCATGGTTCCAACTCTCCTTTGTAAAAATTAAGAAAATGGGTATGCTTAAAATACCTTTGTGATGGTGTTGAACCTCTTAAGTAAGATTCAAAGTGCTAGCAGACCTCCCTTTGACCTATTACCCACTTTTTCAACAAGATTGTCTACTTTCATAACACCTTCAAAAAACTGAACATATGGTGACTCTTTTCTAATATAAAGTGTTGGAAACATCAATGTCAATGTTGAAACATTCATATAACCCCCCTCATGATAATAATAACTTCCAAACTTCACTATCCTACCGATGCCAAAGTTTATATAAAAAGTGCAACAATCCCCTTGGTGTGTTCTTCCAAATTTCATCAAAATTGACCTTTGTTTGATTTCTTGAGCCAAATAAAAAACTTTAGAGCTCAGAGGTACTTTATTGCTAGAGATTAGCCTTTGTACTAGCCTCTACAAGTATATCTAACTTGCATCTCTTCTTCTTCCTTCCATATTCCTTGACCTCATTGAGCTTCTTCTTCACCAACATGAGTCTTCTTTTTAGTACCAACTTCTGTGTCTATAGATTTATCACCTTGCCTATGGAGAGGCAGGGCCCACTTAAGCTTGTATCTGAACTTATCAATGATTGTTTCAACAACTTGTGTTTTTTTACACATATTAATTTTATCTCTATGATCCTTCTCTACAAGTTTATCTACCTATTGTTGTACTCCTTGAAGTTGTTCCAATAATTTGTCAAATTCATTCTTCTCATCAAAAAATATCTTCTGTTTAGGTTGAATAGCCTCCTCTACTTGCAAATATACATTGGAAACAAACCTAGTTCTAGGTATCCTTGACCTCTCAACTGCCTCTTTCAACTATTCAACATCAATAACCATTTTTCCTTTTCCTTTGGAAGCATGTGTCAATATTTTCTTTGATGACTCTCCTGCACTAGGTTGAATAGTTTCTTGTGATACTTTATGCCTAAGTTCCCTATTCTATTGTTGCAAGTATGATATTTTCAAATGGGCCTTGTCCAACTGATCGTGTAACTCACCAATATTTTGTTCCCTTTCATCAATTTCCACTTCCTTCTGTGTAGTTTCTGATTCCATAACTTGATAGGTGAAGACGGTGGATCTACACGAAATCTATTAGCTACAACTCTTGTTCTTGGTACCCTTGCCACATTTTCTACCTCAGGTGAGAAATATAGCCTCTTAACACTTTTATTATCAACTAATTTGATTTTAGTGAAAGGATTTTTGACTGAGCTTCCTACTGTAGGTGAAGCTTATTTAATCACAACTAAAAGGGTGCGTTTCTTGGTCTTTTGACTATTCTAAGATTGTGGTACCCATCCTAAAGAAACCAAAAATCCCTCCCATGACTTCTTCTTCTTTTCAATCTCCTTCATCGCCAACAATTTAGTTAATGAAAAATGAAACAAACTGGGTTCAAATTGACTTCCTTTTGTTTGACCTCGATCAAACATCTTACATAGAATCCTAAACAAATAATAAGGAAGATTCAAAATTTTATTGCTAGTAAAATGCATTAAGAGCCTAATGTGATAGTGATACACCTTACCGAACCTCCCTTCACATGTGAAGTACCTTTGAATCACCTTCAACAGTTTACTATGGCGATCTTGTAAATAACTCCTTGGAACAACATAACCATACCCTTTCAAGTGTTTTGGCTTGAGAAAGTCCTTGAAATAAACCAAATAAAAATCCATACCTTTGAACCATTCCTATCCACTTAAAGGGATCTCAGTGGCCTCAACTATTGATTGAGGCTGGACTAGAAAAGTTAGACTTCCCACCTTTGCTTGCACACCACTAAAACCCCTAGGAAATTCCTTTTTCAACTATAAATGATACCCCTGAATCTTCTCATAGAATATCATACACCCTACTTGTTCAAAAGCCATTATCATGGTTGGATCTTCATTGATGGTTGCGACATCTTGTGGTTCAAAATGTACAATGGCACCTCCTTTGTGTTTTTTATCTTCTAGAGTTTACATAGTTTTTCTTTTGCAACAATGAATAGTTTTAGGGTTATGAGGATCTAAGTGGATGTTGGTGGCCACTCGTCTATTCCATTTGGACCTTCGCCATTTTTTCTTTTAGTTTTGCAGTTTCCTTAATTGTAGCACAATTTACTATTTTTGGTTGTTTTTTGTGTCCTGAACTTCCTGAGTTGTTTTGAGGCCCTAAATGACGTTTTTAATTTTTATTTTTTAATGGGAAAACATGATTATTTCATTGATATTTGCAGTTGAAAGATGTATTCCTTGAATAGATATTTCTAAAGCAAAGACCGAATGCCAAAGCTACAACCCTAGGAAGTTGATGTACAAATTCACCCCAACGGGGCCCACAAATTTAGTGATTCATCTCCTAGGGCTAGGTTTTTGGATGTTTATGGTTTTCCATTGATTCTAAATAATAAATAGTCCTTTCAACCTCATTGTAACATAGTTCAGAGGCATGTAGTCGCCACATCTCTTCTCATAGATAAGCTACCATCACCTAAGCTATTTTATTTCCATTATGTTTGTCAGCATATTTTAGTTCTTGGATATTATTGAAATGAAGTTTTATTTTTGGTGCATCTCTGTATTTATGGTTATATTTTTATTTTTTTGCATTCTTGTGTAAGTTCGGATTAGTGGTATCAGAGCGATATGCTCTTTCTCTTTTTTTCTTTTCATGTCCCCAATGAGTTCATGGTATAAGGAGTTATGGCTTGAACTTGTTGAACCTTTGCAAGACAAGCCTCACAAACTCTGATAGCCTCCCATGGCGGAAGAAAATAAAAAATAGGTAGCAGGAGATCCTTTCAAAATATTTCTCGAAGAAGCCCTCAAGCAACAGAGGAATGCAATGATGGAAAATGTTTCCTAGATCCTTCGGCAGGTGCCCATAGGTGACGCATCTTCATCCATAAGTCACTCTAAAGGTGCCACTCCCTTCAAGGTAAAATTAAATTTTGACATTCCCATATTTGAATGCTAGATAGATGGAGACGTTTTAGATAGATGGTTAAATCTATTGGAAGGATATTTTTCAATTCATGATTTTTCCAATAGGGAAAATATTACTTTTCTGCTCCTCAAAGAAACCCCACATGTCAAGGATTGGTGGGAAACCTATTGCGAACAGAGGGACGAGAGAGAACCCTCACTATTTTATGTTGAACCCACTTGTAATTATTTCTAATATACCATCAAGGAACAATATTACCCGTGGGGAGCTATGAGGACAAGTACATAAAATGGACTATGCTGCAGTAGTAAAGGGATCAAGATGTGCATGAGCTGGAAAATCTATTCCATACTCTGTGCACAAATTTGGGTATAAAAGCTTGAGAGAAACATTTGATGCTTAAGTACCACAATTTTTTGCACATATAAATTTAGGAGGAAATTGATTTCGTCGACATCTCCTTGCTTGGTGTAGCATACCGATATGCTACTAAGATCGACCATAAATTGAAATAGAAGAAGAGAGACTTTCGATATGTGAATCTGAAGCAAGGGAAAGGCGCCCTGATACCGCAAAAAAATGAAAAATCCAAGGTGGGGTGACCTAGGACAATTTTTAAAGCCACAAGCATAGAAAATCTCCATGAAAATAAATAAGGACACGGGAAAGTCGAGTGAGTTCCATAATATCCCCACTCACAATACAAGTGAGTGTCGGGCCAAGTAGTCAGTGGTGGTCGAGCTAAATTCTTTCGAATAATACACGTGCTTCAACTTTGAGTTGAACCTGATTAGGGGAATGAAAAAGGGAATCATATTATTGACATGGAGTTCAGTTCTATTGTTTCCACCACCAAGATCCAGAGGAGGGAGAATGACTCTTGCACTCCAAAATGTGGGTGAAGGGTTCTTCATTGTAGTTCACTTTCAACAGTGGAAACCAAAAGAACCTCATTTTAGTATAGGTCATGAAGTGGTTGGGCCTACTAACCACGACACACCTACAATCATACACCATCGGGTAGCTTCACCAAGGACGATATCTTTGAGTTAGCCAACAGTCTCACCTTCCCTACAACATCAAGCCCTTCATAGATGAGGTATTGTGTAATGTTTCTCCTCTTGAATTTTGTGATGTATTATAAATCCAACCATACTTATGGAAGAATAATGATGTGTATGATTCTAGGCCTCACACTATTATTATTACTTTGGGTGAGAATTTATACAGGATACTAGAGGTAGCACCGCCAACCGCCATCTCTTTAATGACTGCAAAGTAGTATAATAAGCTCATTTCCCATACCGGGAAATTTGTTTTCCTTATGATTCACCCTCAGGGAACGAATAATATTGTGGCCACAACCTGTAGACAAGGCTCCTTTGCATGTAAGTAGTAGATGGAAAATGTCATGAAGGATTACAGGGACATCTTCCCCTCACCCACAGGGGTACCTCTACGCTGTTAGGTCAAGCACTCCATTGATCTGACCTAGGTGTGTCACTGCCTAATCGAATGATCTATTGATGATTTGTTATGGAGAATGATGAAATCAAGAGGAAGATTCAGGATTTGTTAGAAAAGGACACATCAAGCAGGGTTCATCACCTTGCAAGAGCCCGATCGTGTTGGTATAGAAGAAGAAAAATACTTGGAGACTTTGTATTGACTATCTGGCGCTAAAAAATATCATTATATAGAATAGGTATCCCATCCCACATATTTATGACCTTTTAGACCAGCTCAAGGGGACAAATATTTCAGCAAGATCGACTTGAAGTCTGGGTATCAAAAGGTACCAATCAAACCCTCTGATGTGTGGAATATTGCCTTCAAATCCAATGAGGGCCTTTTCGAATGGATGGTGATGCCTTTCGGGTTGACGAATTCCCCTGCAACCTTCATGAGGCTGATGGAAGAAATCTTACAACCCTTCACCAAGTAATGCATGGTGGTGTATTTGGATGACATCCTGATCTTCACCCATATTTAGGAAGAGCACCTCTACCATATTTGAAAATCTCTTAAAACTCTATGAAAACAAAAGTTGTGTGCCAATTTAGAGAAATGCACTTTTGATATGACCCATGTTCAATATATGGGGTACATCATTTATGAGCGAGGTGTGCATGTGAACTCAGCCAAGATACAAGTTATTCGGCATTGGCTAGCCCCAACCACTCTAACAGAGCTCCATATTTTTCTGGGTCTTTCCAATTTCTATCGCAGGTTTGTGTAGGGGTTCTCTCATATCACTTGGAATTTGATTCAAGTAACCAAGGGCAGAGTAAAAGAAAAATTCTTTTTATCTGAATCCCAATAGAAGGCATTTTACGAGTTGAAGCATCGACTCTACTCTACACTAGTGCTCACATTACCATACCTGTAGAAAACATTTGAGATCGATATAGATGCTTATGGCTATGTTATTGGTACAGTTCTTACTCAACAGGGGAATCTAGTGGCATATCATAGTGAGACACTTTTAGACACAGTCTGAAAGTATCCCACCTATGAAAAATATATGTATTCCATTGTGAAAGCCTGCTAATAATGGAAGAATTACATTATGGTGAAGGAAATGATCATCCAAACAGACAATAAACCCCTGTAGTTCATACATACACAAGGGAAGTTGTAGAACGATCGCCATAAAAAATGGTCCATATACCTGCAACAGTTCCACTTGATTAAGTATAAGAAGGGAAACACTAATAATGTTCCATACTACCTCAGTCGACCACCGGTCATGGTTCTGACCACTGTGCTTGAATATTGTGGGAATGAGACTTCACAGTAGTCACATATGTACAAGAGAAATCCAGAATTTAGAAACACATACATAAAACTCCTGGAAGGTAAGAAAGTTCCAAATTTTCACCTCCAAGATACACTATTATGTCACCTAGGACACCTTTGTGTTCCTTCAAGCAAGCGTCCAAATATGATTTTGGAGGTGCACTACAGTCAAGTCACTGGACACTTCAGAGTGGAGAAAGTAGTGGCAGTGCTACAAAATTATTTTTATTGGCCAAACCTTCGACGAGATGTTAGGAAGTATATCATATCATGCAATGCTTGCACCATTTCCAAATTGACCATCAATAATAAAGGCCTAAATAATCCTCTTACTACTATTCAACCTTGGGAATCCATCTCTATGGATTACATGTTGGGCCTCCCTTAAACTAATCATGGAAATGAGTGCGTTTTCATGGTTTTTGAAATATTCTCTAATATGGTCATTATGGCGGCTTGAAAGAAGAGTATCACATCATAAGCCACTGCTGAGCTCTTCTTTGAATGAGTGTGGGTACACTTTGGATCCCGTAGTCCATTATTTCAAATTGAGATAGTAGATTCCTAAGTACATTTTGGTCAAGTCTCTGGTTTATTTTGGACACCAAGCTACCTAATTCCACTGCTTTCCACCTCCAAAATGATGTCCAAAAATAGGTCGTCAACATGATGATCATACACATTATGTACATGTAAAACTCGAATCATCCTCGCACATGAGATGAAAGTCTCTCCTATGTCCATCATAACTACAACATAGCTCTCCATAGCTCAATTGGCCACAACCCCTTTCAGGTGGGGTTGGTATTCCAGCCATTATGTTCCATTGATGTGGCCATACCATTTGAAGATACTCAAGAAGCTTCGACCCATGTCAAGTCTAAAACTGACAAGGATAACAAATTCATTGAGAGAATCAAACACATATACTAGTAGGTACATGACATATTGGAAAAATCCAATGCTAAGTATAAGAAGCGACATGATCAACATCAAGTGGCACACAAGCTCCATGTGGGCGAAATTTTTTTCCTACATTTGCAGATTGAGCACCTCATTTGGCCATACACCATCACCAAGGTTATAGGGGACAATTATTTCGAGTTCAACATTCCACTATTCCTTGGCCTACACCCAGTGTTGAATGTGGACCACCTTTGGCCATAATTTCCACCATTATTGGAGAAATCCGACATTGGATAACAACTCACACCAATAGATTTTGTTAGGTCCCTATAATAGTAAGTGTATCACCTTATGTTGGGAAAAATACTGAGAGGGGGGGGGTGAATCAGTATTTACTGCATATTCAAATCTTTTTACTTTTCCACTTTCTAAAACCCATACGCTACTTTCCTGATACAGACTCGCGTATATACGCGGATACCCTTTATGAAACTTGCGTATACACAGAGATCTAATTATGCCATTAGTTCTTCACTTATATCATTCCATAATTCATTCATTAGATGTTCTATAAACAGTAAACATGTGCAGTAAGAACAGAATAAACCATCACACATAAGCATCACACATGAACACCAGGATTTTAGGTGGAAACCCAAGTCGGGAGAAAACCACCGCTGCAGTTGCTCAGCCTTCAATATTTTATTATAGAGAAAACATCTTAAAACATATGTGCTGGCGCAGACTTGACCAGCACGCAGGCACCCACCTGCGCTCGTTTACCAGCCTCTCCTGGAAGGGAGCTACGACCCCCTGACTCGTTTACCAGCCTCTCCTGGAAGGGAGCTACGACCCCCCGATCTCGTTTACCAGCTTCACCTGGAAGGGAGCTACGACCCCCGATCTCGTTTACCAGCCTCACCTGGAAGGGAGCTACAACCCCCTGACTGAAGGCTACAACCCTCAACACCACCTTGGACCACGTTTCATCAATTTTCGATCGGACCCTTTCCATACTTTTAAGCTCAAAACATACAACCAACCGATACAAACAACTCAAAGACCGTAGAATACGTATAGCAGAATACAAACAGAACAGATCAGTATACATTTCAATACAAATGCGAAGAAACCTCGAAACAGACACGCGCTTTTCCTTTCACTAATGTCGCGTATATACGCGCTTCCGTCCACACAAACCAGCGTATACCTCAGTGTATATTTTATTGCGCATACGCGCTTTTCTTTCAGAGAAGCCGCGTGTATACGCGCTTCCTCCGCGGAGAAGTAGCGTATAGATATTCAATGATTACAGAGCTACATACTTCATCAGATCAGATGTTCAATTCAGATTTACCCTTTTCACTTCAGTCAGATGTTCACCTAGATGTTCGCCTCATCACAGGTCTAGGCCTTCCATTAACAGATCTAGCAGATACAAATACATTTCAGATCTAGATATCCCGCTTCATCATTTCTTCATAGGTGTATCATAGATTCAGATCTATCATCAAACCTTTACCCTTTCCATACATATATACTTCATAGAGAAGTATTCATTCAAGCTCAGACATCTTGCACCCACACTTCTGATTTGCACAATGAATTTCTTCTCCTTATATAGGTTTATCCTTTTTCAATACCACGAGCCAAAACAATACCATGAGCCTTCAATACCACAGGCCCCTTTTTCAATACCATGAGTCAAACCAATACCATGAGCCTTTAATACCACGGGCCCCTGGATTTGCACTTTTTGAGCGCTTTTGCCCATACGCGACTTGGAACGTTCTTTTCCGCGTGCATACGCGACTTCCCTTAGACATATCCGCGTATTCATAGAGACATACTCTTTTCATCATACTTTGAGCACATTCTGAATTCCTTTCTTCATTTCCTTCTGTACACACTGTAGATATATCATAATTTCTTCATCAAGAACATATTCTAGCCAGCACAACTTCATCAAGTAAGTTGCCATCATCTTTATCAAGTGGGTTGCCTTTCAGGGACAACACTCAACATCATAATATCAACAAGCATCATATCACATCAGATTTACATCATTTACCAAGTCCATCAAGTCAAGAATAACTTCATCAGGTGGATTGCCATCAAGGACAACACATGTCAACAGTCGCATGTCTTCATCTTCATTCAGTGGGTTGCCATCAAGGACAACACTCTGCATCATATTTCCAACACCTTATTATTATTGTTAGTGTATCCCCCTTATTTTTATTTTTGTGTCTATGTAGTCCCCATATTTTTATTATTGTGCCCCATAGAAGCCCACTTTTGTTATTGTTGTCCCCTTACATTATTATTGTTATGTAGGCTCTGATTATATTGTGACCCCTTATACTCCTATGTATATAAAGTAGGTTTTTCATTTGAATCATCCAGTAATTCATTTATGCAATTTAAAAGAGGTTCCCCCCTCGAAGAGGTCGATTTCTAAGTCGTTGATGTTGGGTATGTGTTATATTCAGTTGGATGAGTAAAAGACAGTCTGTAGTGGCTCTTTCAACTACAGAGGCAGAATACATGGCAACCACTCATGCAAGCAAGGAAGCAGTTTGGTTGCAGAGATTGTGTTCAAGTATGGGGTTGGTGTAGCAAGCTATAAGGATAGACTGTGATATCCAAAGTGAAATTTTCTTGGCTAAGAAACCTTCTTATCATTCAAAGACAAAACACATTGATGTTCAATATCACTTTGTGAGAGATATGGTTGAGGCTAAAAGGGTGTTGCTAGTAAAGGTGGACGCTTTGAATAATGTTGCAGATGCATTGATGAATTCTGTGAGCACTCAAAAGTTCTCTTGGTGTAGAGAAACAATGGGTGTTGCAGAGCTGGGCTAATGACTAAAATCTCATGTGGCCCCCTATAGAAAGAAAACAACAAGTGGGAGAATGTTGGGTATTTGTTATATTATTTCCATGACTAGTGACACGTGGGGGGTTCATAGGGGGGGCGACAACTCCCTGTGTACATTGTGCTAGGTGCAGCAGGGGGGTCACAGCGGGTGTGGCAGCCCCCCCTGTTCGGGGTCTGGCACAGTGCCCTGGGAAATTTTTTTTGGACCCTATTTTTCGGTGGGCAGACCCGCCCATGGTTTTGGGGCATGATGGTTTTTTGCCCTTGGTATTTTGTAGATCCAGTGAAGGGAACTACGGTTATGTTCTAATCCAAGGTTAATGGATTGGGGTTTATGTATGCTTCGAGATCTCTCTCTCTCTCTCTCTCTCTCTCTCTATATATATATATATATATCTGTATGTGTGTGTGTGTGTTGTAACACTAAAATTAATATAATGAAAAATCAAGCTGCTCGTCCCGATTTGGGATCCAGTGGAAAATCTCTGTGTATATCTGTTTTATGTTTTATGCTCTCGCTATTGTTTATTTTCTATTTTTAAGATTCGTTTGCAGATAATTTCTGTATAGGGTTAAAAGCTACAGTTGATTTATCTTTTCTTTCATTTTGTGAGTTGGTTGCGTAACATTTGGTATCAGAGCTTTGGATTCTAGGGTTTCACTGCTGCAAATGGGTCATATTGGAATATTCACTATAAATTTTTTTATACAAAGGTTCATAAGCTAAAAAATTTACCATGATAAGCCAAAATCCTGAGGAACTTGGTGCAAAAAATTTAGATATTGGTTCGCTATATTTTCAGAGATATGATCTGAGGAAGTTAGGGATTTTGCAGGCTCCAAAATTTCATCTCAAACAAGTGACCCAGGGAAAATTGTTCGATAAATTTCATTTCAGATATCAGATTGGAATTTTGTAAAACGTGTCCAAATGTGAACAGACTAAAGTTTATTTTATATCAATTTTAGGGCTGAAGGTCAAAACAGTGACATGTTGTACAAGTTCGCTCTACTGAACCAGTCCATAAATAGGTTATTGTGGCATATTGGACATAAATTTAACTTGAAGAATCCAAATTAGGTTTGACCTATGGAGTTGGAAATAAGACTCATAGAGATACCATAGGACTTAATTTTAGATCTCGGAGATCCGAAATTACAGAGTTACAACCATTTCAAGATTGAGCTCCTAAAAGAAAGAAAAATGTGTGTATTTTTTAAAACAATTTGCATAACTTTTGTTTGAAAAATCAGTTTGAAGTGATTCCAAGGGCATATTAAAGCATAGATATATTTATTGGGTTATAAAATTCCTATAACAAATAATTATATGCCCATGAAGTCCCCATATAACTTTAATATGACGCATGAGGAGGAATAATTTCAACATGATATATCAAAATTACGAGACCAAGAGAAACAAATGTCGCCCTCACAAAGAGTAACCGGAAATGTGATGGAAGCTAAGATGGATGGTTTAAATAATGGTTTAAAAATAGACATGGAAGGTTTGAAGAATGGTTTAAAATCAGACATGGAAGGCATAGAAGCAAAAATGAAAGACAACATGGAAGATTTGAAGAATGGTTTAAAAACAGACATGGAAGGTTTGAAGGAGGCTTGAAAAAGTTGGTACAAGAAATTATTCCTAATGGTGAAAAGGTGTTATATGAAACTCATGATGAGAACAAAAGAAATGTTAATCATGATTTCATAGACTCTAATGTTGGATTTAAGACCTACCATATTCCAAAGATCGATATGAGGAAGTTTGATGGCAAGGATTTGATAATATGGATACTACAAATGGAGCAATATTTTGAGCTCCATAATGTGCAACACATACAAAAGGTATGCGTTGCAACTTTATATTTAGAAAATAATCAGTTTGCATGGTATCGATGGCTTTGTTGTCATAAAACACTTGTCACTTGGCCAATTTTTAGGAAGGAAATGATAGCACATTATGAGATAGAAAGAGCAACACCTTCTTTATCCAATTGATAAATCTAAAAAAAAAAGGGTTCAATGATGGAGCACATTGAGGACTTCCAAAAATTGAATATAAGGGTAAATAATATTCTAGAGGAACATAGGATTGATGTCTTCATAGGGACTTTAAAGGATAACATCCAACATGAGGTTTGCCTTTGGTAACCCGATACATTGGATAAGGCATTCAGGTTGGCAAGAAAAATTGAAAGCAAAATTATGGCGACAAGGAAGCCTACCAATCACAACTATAAAGATGGAAACGTTGCTACTCATAGTTTTCCACAACCTACAAGGTTGAAACCACAAAATTTGAAAGAAAAAAGAGCAAAAGAGATTTTTTACAGTTGTGATAGAAAATACACTAAAGGTCATAAGTGTGCCGAGAAGAAATTATTTTACATAGATTGTGAAGAGGAGGAAGAAAATGAACAAGAAATTTCAAAAGACGAGTATATACACCAAGAACCGGCCTTAGAGAAAGAAGATATGAATATGAACATATATTATAATGCACTGGTAGGAATTACCACTCCTCAAACTCTCAAAATAGAAGGACATATCAAGAATAAAAAGGTAATAGTGTTGATTATTCATTGTAAGATAGCCAAAGAATTGAATTCATTCCTTTATCCAGTAGAAAATTGTCAAGTGATGGTTGCAAATGGAGGAACTATAAATTGCTCTGGAAAGTGCCATAATATGAAGCTAACCATGGGAGAATATGTATTAAATATCCCAATGCTTTCCATTCCAATGAGTGGTGTTGATGTGGTACTAGGAGTTCAATGGTTACAATCTTTGGGTTCAATAAATTTTAATTCACATGAAATTTTCTTGAATTTTTTTTGGGAAGGAAAGGAAGTTGAATTAAGGGGTATTATAGGGAAACCAGGCAAGATAACCAGTTCTAATGGCATGACAAATATTCTAAACCAATAACAACGAGGCATAATTGCACAGTTATGCTGACTAGACTTTCAAACATCGAAATCTTCTATTTCTCCATAACTCTAAAAAGTATTGGACAATCGTTCCAAGGTATTTGAGACTCCCAAATGCCTCCCACTTGTTCGTGATCATGATCATGCTATTCATTTGATTCCAAGAAGTGTTCCTCCAAACATCAAGCCTTACAAATATCCCTATTACAAAAAGAGAGAAATTGAACATATGATTGCAGAAATGCTAGAGGCTGGTATAATTCAACATATTCAAAGTTATTTCTCTAATCTAGTAGTATTGGTGCACAAGAAGGATGGATCATGGTGCATGTATCTGAATTATATGGATCTCAACAAGGTCAATATTAAAGATAAATTTCCCATTCCAGTCATTAATGAATTATTGGATTAATTACATGGAGAAAATTACTTCACCAAGTTGGATCGTCGTTCAGGATATCATCAAATTGGAATTAATACAGAAGACGTTCCGAAAACAACATTTAGAACTCATGAGGGTCATTATGAATTTTTGTTCATGCCTTTTGGCCTTACAAATGCACCTTCTACACTGTTTCAAGGGTTGATGAATTCCATTTTCAAAACCTTCCTTAGAAAATTTGTGTTAGTATTTTTTGATGATACACTAATCTACAAGAAGTCTTAGAACGATCATGTTCAACATGTTGACAGGGTGATAAAACTATTGGAGGAGAAACAATTATATGAAAAAACCTCCAAATTTTTCTTTGGAGTAAAGGAGGTGGAATATTTGGGTCATATTGTATCTCATGAGGGTGTTAAGGTAGACGCTAACAAAATTAAAGCCATTAAGGAATGGAAAATCCACACAATCGCAAAGAATTTGTGAGGATTTCTCGAGTTAACATGGTATTATTGCAAGTTTGTTAAGAATTATGGGAGAATAGGAGCACCTCTAACAACATTACTGAAGAAAGATGAATTTTCATTAGAGGAATTTTGAGGTCTAAAATGGGCATCCTAAGGAAATTATAAAATAATAATGGAAATAATAAAATAATATTATATTACATCATCAAATTTTAAAGGGAAAAAATAAAAACAACTTTTCAACTTCTATTTTCAAATTATTTCCCTATGGGTTTACTCAAATTTCGAGTGGGAACACTCATTGGATGCATAATTTGATTCCCCATCCAAGGAGTACCCATGTTTCATACTTTCTATGGACCCTACTACAAAAAAAATGAAAAATACATGAAAAATGTAATTGCAATTACATTTTTTCATGTATTTCTTATTTTTCGTGTAGCAGGGTCAATTGAAAGTATGCAACATGGTTACTCCTTAAATGAAGAATTAAATTTTTCATCCAACGTGTACTCTTGCTCAAAATTTGAGTAAAGCCTTAGGGAGATAAGTTGAAAATGCAAGTTGAAAAAGTAATTTTGTTATTTTATTATTTTTTAATCTTTTTACCTTTTTACCCCAAAAATGGTGAATCATCCCCCGTGGTTGACATCATCATCTTGAATCCTATTGGTTCTTATAAATTATATTTTAGTTGAACATTTTTCTTAGGAGGCCCATTTTAGACCTCAAAATTTCTTTAATGCTTGGACTCCACAATCAACTAAGGCCTTTAAACATCTTAAAGAGGAAATGTGCGAAGCACCAGTCTTAGTTATGCAAAACTTCACAAAAACCCTTATTGTGGAATGTGATGCCTCAGGAAATGGAATTGGTGTTTTTATAATTCAAGAAGGAAGACCCATTGCTTTTGAAAGTTTCCCAATCAAAGGAAAGTATTTACAAAAACCTATTTATGAGAAGGAAATGTTGTAAATACTACATGCACTAAGGAAATGGTGACCTTACCTAATGGGAAGACACTTCAAGGTAAAAACAGATCATGATAGTCTTAAATAGTTTTTGGAACAGAAATTATCTTCAGAAGAGCAGAAAAAATGGGTCACAAAGATGTTGGGTTATGACTTTGAATTCATCTACAAAAAAGGGAAGTTAAATGTGGTTGCAAATGCACTCTCAAGAAAGGATGAAGATGTGGAAGCATTGATTTATGCCATTTATATTATCCAAACAGATTGGATAACCAAATCAAGGGAGGAATGGAGGAGTGACAAATAAGTGTGGACACTCATTCAAAATTTGTAGCAAGATGCTAGTACATCTGATACATTTAGCTGGAAAAATGATTCATTATGGTACAAAGATTGCTTATATATTTGTAAGTATTCCTAGGTAAAAAAAAAAAAAATTTAGAATTGCACATCTCTCCCTTAGGAGGACACTCGGGATTTTTAAAAACTTACCACAGGGTGAAGAAAGAATTTTTTTGGGATGACCTTAAATTTGATATTCAAAAGGTTGTGGCAGAATGCTTGGTCTGCCAACAAAATAAAGTTGAGATAATTAAGACCCCAAGTCTTCTACAACCTTTATCCATTCCAAGTCAACGTTGGGAGGAGGTTTCAATGGATTTTATCATAGGTTTACCCAAGTCCGAAGGAAAGAGTGTCATCATGGTGGTAGTTGATAGAATTACCAAGTATGCACACTTTTTTGCATTATCTTATCCATTTAAAGCTAGTATATTTGCTATTGCATTTATGAAAAAATTCAAAAGATGCATGGAAACGCAAAAATTATTGTAAGCAACAGAGATCCCATTTTCACTGAAAATTTTTGAACGGAATTATTTTCTTTTTTGGGTACACAACTAGCTCATAGTTCATCTTATCATCCCGAATCTGATTAGAAAAATGAGATAGTGAACAAATTTTTAGAAGGATATCTTAGTTGCTTTGTATCTGATAAACAAAAACAATGGGAAAGTAGTTACCTCTGGTTGAATGGTGGTATAACACTTCCTTCCATACTGCATAAAAAATTACCCCATTTATGGCACTTTATGAATATCATCCACTGTCCATCACACCATATTTAAGAGAGAATTATAACGTTCAAGTAGTGGAAGATAACATCGAGCATGAAAAACAAGTTCCCCAAATCTTAAAGGATAGCCTCACTTTGGCATAGAATGAATGAAACAACATGCAGATCAACATTGTAGCAAAAGAAGTTTTGATGTAGGCGACTGGGTATTTTGACGGCTACAACCATACAAATAAATGTCCCTCAAGCAAGTTTTTAGCACTGGAATTAGCACTTGGACGACTTCAAGTGTTTGACCAGTCACATCCTATGCTCTAAGGCAATTTAATGATTTGGATTTTATGATTGTTAGGTGGTTTAAACCCTCAATCACTAAAAATGGATTTCATTCAAGTTCATTGTCATACTAATGAGGGTATTGAGTCCTAATATGGTAGCAAAAATTTAAGTTTGTAGCCTATGGAGAGAAGATATTCTGAAATAGAAGAAGAAACAGTGGGTCTGCAAGGCATAAATCCACTATTTTTGGTGAAAAATAACACAAGGAACAGTTTGCAAATATTTCAAAAAGAGAAGGCTATATCAAGGCTTATAATAATCTTACTGAAACATCATGAAAAGTAACTATCATAAGGAATGCTCTTTAAATTGTCATTATGTATATCTCATTAAGAAAGCTCACTGTGTATGACTAATAAAAGTTGAAAAAATACATAAACATATCAAGATACTGATAAAAGCATACAAAACATCTGAAATTACAAACTGCAACTGAAGAAAATGTGGTGTGGAAACACATGGAAATATTAGCAATACACATATCAAGTAGGTAATAAGTCCTCAAAAGTCTTTCCCAATATCATTGACTGAAAATTACACTGATCATATGAGCAAAAGATTCATAAACCACAAACCTTTTATTCATGGAGCTTTATCATATAAATACAAAAGACATTATACTGACATCTCCACAAAATGTGTGAGTCAGATCTACAAAAAGTTATTACAATCTCATTCAAAAGATGAGGCTTATCTTAAACTTTAATACAAAGTGATACAACATAAATAAATTAAACAACATGATGGCTTGTAATTCGAAGTGGCTGAATGATGTGGAAATCTACTGGAAGACTGCTCCTTCATTCTGGTGCAACCACTTTCACAAAAAGTGAAAACAACAATTGAAGATGACATGTGGTTATTTCCCTCAAAAAGTGTAAAACAGAATTCTGAAATTTAGAAAGAAGCTTGATCAATGACACTTGGAAGCAGCTAATTCTATGGATAATGAATGCATGCAACTAATCCTTAGTAGTACCCCTCAATACTTGAAGAAAAAATACCTCCCCTCCCTTCATCCAAAAACTCAGGAGATAATAGCTGCCCTTTTCAAAATTAGGTAGCAATAACCAAAAATTCTGCAAATAGTTGCGTTTTTCAATTAGGCCAAAAATGTGAGAGCTTCTCCTGAAAGGGTTAGATGAAATCAAGTATTGAAGAAAATATCTTGAGAGACTCTTCCTTAGTGAGCCTTCTAGCTCTTTTTCCTGCATGCTTTTGTTATTGAGCTCTAGCCTTCTTGGTTTCCTTATCTTGGATTTCATCAATTTTGATGACTTCATCTCTCGTTCTTGGGTTAGCAATCAATTTGCTATTCAATATAAGTTTTTTTTTGGGCCGAGTGTGAGGCCTCTTAAGATATGGATTTGGAATATAGGAAACCCTTTTTCTCTTCTGCACCATAACACTAGACTGACCTTATTCATATTTTGTCTCTGAAAAGTCTTCATCAGTGCTATCTTCTTCAAATGATGACTAAGAGTGAATGAAATTATTATTATTTCTCCTTGTAGGTGTCTTCGGTGTCTGGGGTGTATTGGGTGTCTTGAGGGAAGAAAAAAATTGAGCTAGTGTTGTTTCCCTGACCTCTTCTTGCTCTTCTGCAACTATTGGGAAAGAGTGTTGAACTGGAATAGACACTTGAAATGGTATTTCAGCTGGCACTTGGAAAAGCACTTTAGGACTAATTTTTTATGAAATTTTCTCTCCTAGGATCAACCTTCTTATGCCTTTGTATCTTGAGGAAGAAGGTTTGTTCTCCTCACATGTAGACTTAACAATTTTCCCTTGCTTGAATTTCATAGAATGCTCTCTGATGAATGCTGCTAAAGTCTGAGATTCCTTTGGATATTTTCTCTCATAAAATTTCTCTGTAGGCTGCACCATGGGTATCGGAGAGACACTTTTAGTTCTAGCCCTCCTAGATGAACTTCTAGTTTTCATATTGGTTGATGGGGTAGACTGAGCTGGCTATGACCTGTTTGGCATAGGAGTTCCACTAGTTTGTTCATGAGAATTTTGATTCTTGGGCCTCCCTACCCTCCACCTAGAGTTGATACTACCAAACCCCTCATGTGTTAGGAACTTATCCCAGGTAGTCCTTTTATTTTTAAGTTAGTACACAATCATCACTTTAATTAAACCCTTATGATATAAGCTGTGCACGGGATAGTTATGGATTTTCTGCAACTTTAAGGACATCTTGAGCAAGGATTTGCATAGGAAGTAGGGAAAATTCATAGGTTTATCACCTTAAATATGAGCAAGGAATATCATTTGGTAATGGTTGATAGAGGATAACCTACCCTCACATGTAATGTAGCGTTGAATAGTGGTGATCACATGTTTCCATTCAGCCTTAAAACAAGAAATATGTACAGTCGGATTCCATTTGGCATTCACATGTTCAGGTTTGAGGAAGAGACTTACTTCTGTGGGCAACATTTTATTATTGAACCAGCGTTATCCAGTGGTCGATGTTTGATTGGCTCAGGCTATGATGACTTCAGAGATCTTGAAATTCTTGCCCCAAACTTGACTTTCTCCCCATCAAATCTCTCGACAAAGGCTTGTGCTAAAGCCACATTTTCTTTGGAAATTTTTTGCAAAAAGTTATACCAGCCTGCTGACTTAAATTGAGGTTTTTCCCTTGCATCAAAAAACCTGATGTTTGTTGGCTCGGACCTGTTAACATTCCCACATTTTCCCATACTTCTCAATAGCTAATATCCTTCTAAACAGACAATTGTTCAATCCTGGAGGAAAAACCCTACACAGAGCCTTGTTTTCCTGCCTTGGAATGATAAAATTGTTGTTGGAGGATGTGACTCCTGTTAGATGTAACTTTCACAGAGTATGGACTTAGCTATGGTATAGTTTAATGGCACGATTTGAAATCTTTCAAATATGGGCGCCAAGTCACCCCATAACTCATAACACTCCATTGCATCATTTAATAGTTGATACCTTGTACCATGATCTCCACTTCATCTTAGTAGGGTAGTTATAGGTTAGCTGCATTAATCATATAACCATTCACCTATAATAAGTCTCCTAATTCAAAAATAATTAATCTTGTTAAAAATAATAATCATTCTTATAACATAGGAGGTCTTCAATCATCTTCAAACATGAATGGTATTTTCTCTGAAAATATTATTTGCAGCTCCTAATGCCTGAGAAATAGATGCCTTTATCTCTGTATTGCAATATAACCAAACCACAACGAAATAGTTGCTCTTTTCACTGTGTTAGTAATATGACCTTCATTTTGCAGAAATAGTTGCCCTTATTTATATCACTGTGTTACCAAAGAAACTTAAAAAGAGGTAGCTATTATCTAGAAAAAGCAGCTATAATTTTATTGCAAAAATGACCAATAGAATTTGAAACTAACCTAAGTTAAAATAGTGGTCTTAACTTCTTTTATGAACCCGAGACACAAATACCATCTATACAACTTAAAAGTATTTTGGTTTTGAGATTCTTTTTCATCTTTTTATCAAGAATGACTCGAACTTCGACATAGGCTAGGAAATAAGAAGATTTTGAAAATACTGATACAATGGCAGTCAGACTATTAAAATTTATAGTGCTAACAATGGCTCCTATTGGGAATGATGTCCTCCCTATGAAGCTTCAAGGATTGTAGACTCAGTGCCTTAAAATTTTTCAAAATTTAGAAGAATTCTCGAAATTATGACTATGACTGACCTTTGATTGACTAGACTCAAGACTGATCATATTTACAGACATAAGTACCATTGGGCATGGAGTTTTATTGACACATTACACTGGATATTTACAATGAAATGACTAACTAACTTATCAAACAAGGAATTTTTTAATAAAATGACCATTAACTAGACCTCCAGTCAGTTGATCATCATCTAGATGCTTGAGCATATATGTATTGTTTTCCAAAACTTCAGCAACTCTAAATGTTCCAAACCACAAATTGTCAAACCTACAATGCTTTCCATGGTATTCCCTCCTTACATCCCAACACAACACCAAATAATTATCTTGAAATAATTTTTGATTTTCACTTTTTTTCCAAAAATAGATTTGACTTTAGTCATATACTTATGTACTTTGTCCATTAGTGATTCTATGATTTGATGTGCTTCTATCGGCTACAACATTCTCCTTTGAATTGGATTTTCATCATCAACTTCATCTTGTGGAAACGTCATAACAAGAAGATATAATTGCAATGGCATTACAACATCAGTACCATATACAAGCTGAAAGGGATACATTCTAATTGATCTTTTGCCACTCACCCTGTCTGCCCAAAGAGCATGCACTAGTTGAGTGTCCTAATTTCTCTTATTTTCAGGAAACATCTTTTAATGATTCTCCCCAAGATTTTATTGGATGAATCGGCTAACCCATTACCTTGAGGGTAATCAGGTGTGTAATGAGTCAATTCAATACCATATTGTTGACAGACGTTATTCATCTTAGTAGACTTAAAATCCATTGAATTATCAGTCACTACTTTCTGTGAACAACCAAATCTACACATAATTTTTTCCAATAGAAATTTGATTATTACCATATCAGTGGCATTCCAGGTTGGAACAACTTCAATCCACTTAGTGAAATAGTCTATAGCTGTAAGAATCCATCTATGCTATCTTGTTGAAGGTGGATTAATTTCAATGATGAAGTCTAACCCCCACTGATGAAATAGGAATACGAGGTAATGGAAGCAACTTATGTTTACCAGCAAACTTTTGACATTCAACACAAGTCTTGACTTTCGAAATACATCAGAGAAAAGAGTTGGCCAATAATAGCCAGCTCTTATAATTTTTTTGCACTGGATTTCCAATACAAATGTCCTCCACACACTCCTGCATGTATCTCTCTCATAATCTCTTGTGACCTAGCTTCATTTACACATCTCAATAAGACTCCCATAGGATCTTTCCAGTAAATATGGTCGTCCAAAATGAAATACTTAACAGATTTCAATTTAAAAGCTCTCCTTTTTTACTTCTCCATTTCAGGAGGACAAGTAATATTTAATAAAAAGTATATTATGTCTTTATACCAATTTGAATGAAATATTTCAGGATAATCAAATATACCTTATCCATATTTTTCCTCAGCTACCTCCATATTCAGATTTAGAGCCTCGCAGTTATATTCGTCCATCAAGCGATCCAAGCCTTGTCCTTTTATCAATTTAGTAGGTCTGATCTCAATATCAAATTCCATAATTTTGGTCAACCATCTTCCCCTCCTGCCATCTTTATATGGTTGTAGCAATACATCTTTGACAATGATATTTGGCTCAAAAGCAACAATTTTCAAATGTAATACATAAACTCAAAAAGACTTTAAAGCCTTAACTAGTTCATATTCTTGTTTTTCAACCAAGTTATAATTTAATTCAGTATCTCTTAAAGTACGACTGAAAAATGAAATAGGTTGTTCTAAACCTTTTTTTTCTTTTGTAACAAGACAACTAGATTAATTTTTTCTTCTAAATCATATGAAAAAATAAGAAATTCTTTCTCAAAATCAGGACTAATTAAAACTGGAGCTTCAATTAAGGCAGAGTTGATTACTGAAAAATAAATTTTTTCTTCATCTCG
Source organism: Pinus albicaulis (assembly GCA_034641835.2). Lineage (NCBI taxonomy): Eukaryota > Viridiplantae > Streptophyta > Pinopsida > Pinales > Pinaceae > Pinus > Pinus albicaulis. Next base: position 710,787,547 of record CM076584.1, read on the forward strand.
CCACTTGAATTATGCATCTTTCTTCAACAAGAAATTTATATGTTTGATTATTTCTGCAAAATTTGGGACAAAGCACCTCAAAAAATTAATTTTCCCCAAATATGATTGCAATTATTTTTTATTCCTTGGCAAACCAATCTTCTAAATAGCCTCAACTTTCCCTAGATCGATACAGATACCAATTTTTGTCACAATATGTCCCAATAAGTTTCCTTCTTGAACAACAAAGGATGAAATCTTTGGGTTCAAGGACAAACCAAATTTTCTGCATTTGTCAAAGACTTGTTTCAAATGATCTTCATCAAATTTTGAATAGACTATAATTTCATCCAAGTAAATGACTACAAATCTGTCTTTTTCTCCTGCAAAGGCAATATCTATTACCCACTGAAATGTTGCACCTGCATTTATTAAACCAAATGGAATTTTGTTGTACATGAATGTCCCCTAGGATGTAGTAAATGTTGTCTTTTCTCTGTCTTGTTTATTAACTAAAATCTAATTATAGCCTCAAAAGCCATCTATTACTAACAATATTTTGAAGCCTACAAATTTCTGCAAAATATAATCCATCTTGGGTAATGGATAGTTATCCTTTAATGAACACCAGTTCAGATTGCGAAAATCAACACAAATTATTATTTCACCATTCTTCTTTCAAATCGGGACTATGTTAGCTACCTAATTAGAAAATCTCAAAGGTAGAGTTATTTTTTCTTTCCATAATTTTATGATTTCTTTTTCAATGATAGGGAGTAGCATGGGATTAATATGTCTTATATTTTGTGCTACAGGCTTTGCATCTGATTTTAGAGGGATTTTTTGCTACATTATACCTCTAGCATAGGTCTTAAACTCACTATAGGACCATGAAAAAATATTTTCATATTGTTTCAGTGGCTTCACATTTTTTGTTATGGTTTCTAGAGAAATAAATTTAGAAACTTTGACTAATTTTGGCTGATCTTTTGTACCAATATTACAGTCAATTTTTATCTCTCCATCATCTTTATTTTAGGCTTTAAAAATAAATCATTATTGTCAAACAATCTTTCTAAAGGAACTAGGCCTTTAGGAATATAGTTAGTTTTCAGATAAATAATTTCTTTCCCAACCATTGTCTTTTTGAAAGACTTGTTGTTTTGATTTTCAACAATGTCCTACTCATCATTAATTTGAATGTATGAAAACTCTTCAACACACTCTAAAAACTTTTGAATTTATTTGTCATCCTCAAATACTTTCTTGTATTTGATGTTATAAGGAATAGAAGGTCTGTTTTTTATTTGAACATCATATGTTGCCTTGACATCAAGAGGAACTTTGAAATTACTAGCAGCAATAACTAGTGAATCAACCATTTGATAGTGAAAATTTTTATATTAAATGCTGAAAAATAATGCTCAATCAAGTCCCACACTTCATTCCTATAATTCTTCAATTTGGAATTTTTAACTTGATAGTTGTTTCTCACCTGCCTTATCACCAATTCTGAATCACCAAAAGAAACTAGTTGTTCATCTCCCAAATCTTTCGCTGCCTTCATACACAGAACAAGCACCTCATATTCAGAATTGTTATTAGTGGTAGAAAATTGCAATTTATATGATATAGTTACCCTTTGTTGAGTGGGATAAATGAGAACTACACCGGCTCTCGATCCTTCTTTTGATGAGGCTCCATCAAAGTACAATTTCTAGATTTTTCCTCCCTCTAAATGCTACTCATTTATATCTTGGAAGTGTTGTTTTTCACTGATTTTAGGCTGGAAATTGTTATCATCAGCAGAAGGGTGTAATATGGATGATCCCAATTCCTTCTCCTCAGCATATATAGGATGATTTAATGGATTATGCTAATCACTGATGATATATGCCATTTTGGTTTCCCAATACAACCTCTTGAATTCTCCTCCAAACACTAGGATTGTGGCATATGACATATCCATTTGAAGGGCGCCCCCCAATTTTTTAGACCAAGACCTAGAAAGTAGCATCCCAAATCTAGAAGGTATGTCTAAAACTACGATGTCCATCACTAAGCTTTTCATAGGAAGATGGGTAAGAGAAACAACCATGTCTTTAATCACTCCTAAACACTTGAATTTTTGGTATCAAAGGTGTATAGGTCATGGTATTTCTTGGTGATTTCGAATCCTAATTCATCCATCACTTTCTTTGACATTAAATTGTGAGAAGCCCTAGAATCTAATATACAATTATGAAAAAATTTGTCATTGATATTGAGAGAAAGATATAAAGGTGGTGAATTATCATCATTTTGGTCTTGGACATGGCATCCTAAATAAATTGTAGGATGTTCATCTTCAAGATTTACTGAATCGGGAGCGAGAGGTTGCTGTAGCAGAGTTTTAAAAGACTCTTTATATGCCAGATTTTTCAACAATTCCAGAAGTGGGACAAGAATTTTAATTTTATTCAGTTATGATTTGAAACTGTAATAAAGAGGAGATAATGTTTTATTTTATGCAGAAATTTTGATGATTGGGGCAGAATTATGTGGTGGAGGGACATGATTGACTTTCGCCTTTTGTTTCGCAACTTGTTTGTCAAAATTTGATTTTTGTTGAGGCTGATGAACATGTCCTCTGGACCTCAGAGGATAGTTTCTATTTTGAGCTTCATCCTGTTTTTTATCATTTTGTGCATGAATGCGAGTATTCTCATCTAAAAACGGATATATCCTTTACTGGTCTTCATATTCTTGCAAAGTCAAACAAGTTGACTATGATGTTTCTCCTACAATTTTTATTTATTCATTTCATTCATCATGTTCTTGCTGCTCTTCTTCAACAAAATTATTCAAAGGAGGCTGAAAATTTTGATCATCAACATTCCTCCTTGGGCGTTGTAGAATTTGTTGAGGCTAAAAAGGTCTTTTGAAGGGAGCCTGATTTCTATTGGTTTCATTTTGGTTGGCTCTAGCAACTGGTTTGTTTTCTAACTCCAATTTTGTCGTCTTAGAGGAAATTTATTTGATCCAATTGGACATTTGATCAATATTTTCTTTAGCTATAAGATTTTTGGAAGAAGAAGGTTTTTCTTCTTTCATTTTATTTTTTTCTTTTGCTGCTTTATCCTCCTCCATTTTCACTTTCTTTGAAGCCATAATATTAGACTGCACTCCAATTTCAGCCTCTTGCATATCCATCAATGTTTGTGCTTTCTCAGTCCTTAACCATAAAGAAAACTCATAATCTAAATCATTGGAAAAATTTCTCATAACTGTGGTTTCAAGAGGCTTAATTTCTTCAGGAATTTTTTGACAAAATTTTATTAAAACTCTTTGTAAAATCAGCCAATGACTCATCTATCTTCATTTTTAGAGTTCCAAACTCTGTAAGGTAGTACACATAGTCTTTCCTATCACCCCATTGTTTCAAAAATACTTCCTCCAATTCATCTATTCTTTTTATTGAGTTTGGTGGTAGACTTCTAAACCATTTACGAGCTTGTCCATCCAAGCTCTGAACAAAGAGTCTTGACTAGACATATTCATGTTCAATGTTCTAGTTATCAGCATAACTATAGAAATCAACCAAATGTTCCTCAGTAGAAACTCCTTTTCCCTCCCCTATGTATTTTGGAAGATATTTTAGATAATCCCTTTGAGGAAGAGGATGCAAAGGTTGAGGAAGAGTAAGTGGTGCATATCTTGCAACCACTATCTATTACATCCTTGTAAGGGCAGGCTGAGCCATGGTTTGTTGATGTATAATTGATGGATGAATAGTTGATGTAGCTGCTTGGGAATCAGGAATTTGAATTTGTGGATTTTGCATATGATTTGGGACAACAGAAAATTGGAAATCTTGGGTCAATTATTCAAGTGCTGGGACTGAGAACAGTGGATTTTAAAAGAGATGAACATAGGAGGTCTTGAATTCACCTTCTATAGAATAATCAAATTCAAATGTTGTCTCCTGAGGGGATGAAGTAAATTCAACTTTATTTTGTTGAGCTAAAAAGTAAGCTAAGTTGAAAGTAAGGCCTTTAGGAACATTCCCTTCTATTGGATGAGAAGAGGATGACCCAACAACTAGATTTTGAGACAAAGGAAAATACTCTTGCTTAGGGGTAATAAAATACTGATATTTAGGATGAGTTTGAAGTAAATTTAGAATGGTTTTAAAATCTTCTTCAGTCAAAACATCCCAATCAAGAAAAGGTGCAATTGCCAATACTGGTTCTACCTCCCCTTCTGTTAGCACAAACTCTTATGATTCCTTATTGACACTTAAATCCTCTATTTTTTCCTCGACTGAAATATTACTTATCTCAGATTTACTAAATGATGAACGAGAAAAACTTCCAGCTGAGCCTAGGTTAACACCATCTACTTTCTTTTCTAGGGAAGTAGTTTCAACTTGAGATTTTTTAGCAGAATCTTTTGAAACTAAAACTTATTTTGATTCTAAAGTAGATGAAGGTAACTTTTGTTTTGGAATGTACCTTTTATGTACCTTATTCACTGACTGAGATGTGGCTTCAAATGATCTTTGTTTTCCCTTTGCATCTTTAATGATCTTCTCTGGGGCAAGAATTGGAGTTACAGTAGGTGATCTCTGATTTCTCCTTGTAGTAGGAGGTCTTGAAACCCCTCTTCCTCTTTGTGGAGTCACCAGGTGAACCAATTTACAGTCTTCTTCTAGTCACCAATTCTTGTTCATCATCAAGAATTGATTTTTAACAATTAAAAACAAGAGACTCAGGAGAATACTTAGTTTCAAAGGCCTTCGTATCCCGACAGATGCACCAAAATATGTTAGCACTAGAATCAACACTTAGACTGCTTCAAGTGCTTGACCAGTCACATCTTAAGCTCAAAGGAAAATTCATGATTTGGATTTTATGATTGCTAGGTGGTACCAAAGTGTTACATTTCGCTATAGGTGTCTCTGAATCCATTTGCAGTGTTAAAATTGAGAGACAAAGGGGTCTCTGAATTTACAGTGTTAAAATTATGAATACCCTTTGGTCTCTAAAGTTTAACAGTGCAGATGGATTCATCTCAATTAACATAATTACATGTATCATATATCAAATTTACACTAATGTCTTAATTATAACTTTAGTAAAGGTAATATAAATTAGATAGCCAAATTAATATTTATATTTATATGTAATATTTGGCCATAAATTTTAATTTTTAAACTTCATTGATTTATGTTAAAAATCTAAGTTGTTTTAAATTTAAGGTTAAATCTTCATATTTACATTTAATAACTAGATAAATATAACATTTCTTATGTTAAACATGTGAGTTCATTTAAATATAGTATTTAATCATCATATTTACATTTGATAAATACCAAATAGATAAACCTACAATATATACTTATAGACCTATTTAGTAAATAGGTATGAACATTTGTTAATTTAAGTATGAAACTTAATTAAATTATTAATGATGTATGAACCTTTGTATTTTTGTGAGTCAATGTTATATTCATGTAGGAAAAAAGGAGTACATATATCCAATTACAAAGCAGGTGATCTCACCTTGACTTGGTTTGTTGACAAAAATTTGCACCATATGCAAAAAAATCCAAAAGAGGAACTTGGGACATTGTCCATAAATGGTTGGGCCATAGGCACCAAAACACATATAAAACATAAAGAACACCAAATAGCATACTATTCTTCCAACGTTATTGATTTAGGGTTGTACAAGGTTGTTCCTAGATGCGGTGGAGGACAATAGTCACACTGACCATGCCATTGAAAGTGTGCCAACCAAGTCTCCAGCTATTCTGCTTTCTCAGTGAGTTGATTTTGGCCTCGCCAAACAACTACCAGTCTCTCCTGGACTTGGAACTGTAAATAGTGAATTCATTCCAATGTTTCCATCTGCTCTGCATGCTCCTCATGACATAATCTCTCAGTTGTGTCCACACTTTTCATCAGGTTGTTGATAAGTGCACGACTATTCTCTAGGCAACAATGTTGGATAACCTACCACTCATTTACCTCAAATTAATCAAACCCACAATTCCCCTTGCCACCACGTCCTCCTCCGCCCTAACAACTTTGATTTTTAACCCTCAAACCCCCACCTCTGTTATCCCCCCACTTACCTCCTCCACCACCCCCATGCGCACCTACACTAGCAATTCGCACATGCCCCATAGTCTTTCCACCCTGGCGTGGAGCTACCATGATTATTTTTGAGTATGCCTCCCCCACAAGGCCATGGATTACAAGGGAGGGAGAACACCCACACCACACCAGAGGCTTCATAATTCGCCAAGGTCGAGAAACGTCGCTGTGTGTAGAGTCGAGAGACCAGACCCCCCCACTATAGAAAACAAACACCACCAACGAAGGAGCCAAATATCATCTCCCACCACCACAAGGAAGAACATAGACACCTCCCACTACTAGATAAATACTTCCACCACCAGCAAAACCAAATACCATCACCCACCAAACCAACACAGGAACTTGAACAACAAATGATGAAAAAGTAGCCAACACTTGAGCATAACTTCCCCCAGGGCAGTGACCAGCCTCCAAATTATCCACATAGAGACCACACACCAATCCACCAAACACTGTCACACCCATGTTGGAGGGCACGGAATTTGGAAAAGAAACTAGTTTTCTGCCACCACCCTCGAGCTTTCCTGGACTGCAAATTCTAGCTTCCTCTCTTATCACAAAAAAATAGGCTCACTGAAAGCCAAGAAAAATGGAAACGAGTGATCTCACTTCCCTTCAATTTCCTATCCTCAACCCAGACGTAGTCAATGGCTAAGAAACTAAGCAGCATGGACTGATTGAACACACTACACCAGCAAATTCCCACAACAAGCACACACAAGCCACTCCCTTCATAAACCTTCCTATGACGTTTATGCTTCCTCTTTAGAGGCTACCATCAGGACTAGCACCAAACCATATTTAGGAGCCTAATTTTGGGCTCCCTCATCTTCCCTTGCCTTATCCTTTCACCAACTCCGAACTCCAATGCACAATTACTTTTCACACGAATTTCCAACGTCAAGCTAGTAAATCTCAACCCATAACCCATTGATCCCTCACCCCTAACCCCGAAAATCCTTAACTGTTAAATCCCATAACCCCTAAGCCCCTAATCCCTAATCCCTTTACCACTAACTCATTATTCACCTAACCCCTAACTGCGCCTAAATCCCCTAACCCATAAGCCCCCAATCCCTAATCCCTTAACCACTAACTCATTATCCCCCTAACCCCTAAATGCACCTAAATCCCTTAACCTCTAACCCATAAGCCCCCAATCCTTAATCCCTTAATCACTAACTAATTATTCCCCTAACCCCAATCCCTAACCCCTTAATCACTAACTCATTATTCACCTAACCCCAATCCCTAATCCCTTAACCTCTAACTCATTATTCCCCTAACCCCTAAATGTGCCTAAATCCCCTAACCCCTAACCCCTAAATCCTTAACCCCTTAACCAATAACTCATTATTCCCGTAATCCCTAACCCTAAGCCCTAAGCCCCTAATCCCTAATCCCTTAACCACTAACTCATTATTCCCCTAACCTTTATAACAATCCTTAAAACTTTTTGGGATTATCCGTTCCAAATGACAACAGGTCTAGTTTGGACCTACGATCGAGTTAATTCCCCCTTGTTGGCAAGATTAAAATGGTTAATATTCGATATAAAAAATGTAGATCAAATATTTCATTAAAAAGAGTGAACCATACCCTCTCTTCCAGGCTATTCCTATTGGTCGCTTTGCCTCTTCTTTCTCTCACATGAATGTAGTCTTGCTTGACTAGTATAGAAGAAGGTTTCACATTATCAACAGTCTGTTTGGGACAAATTTCAGTTGTTTCATCACTGTTACATTCTTCAAGCTTATCCTTTAAATCATCCTAGTATTTTGTACTACCTCTTAGTCTCATCTGTTTCCTTGGTCTATTAAGGGACAAGGTCAACAACATTAGGATGTTTTTGCAACAAACAAGGGTATTTACAAGACACAATCAGGTGGAGCAAGAGTATAATTGCCAACTTTCTCATGAATGTGGGACACTCGAACTTAAGATTTTTTGTAGCAGTCATGAGGTGCAGTGTGGTTATTGAGACTTCATCATATGTCCATTCTACAGACTTCAATTGTGTGACAACACTGTGGCAGAGTTTGAAACTAGAGATTGAACATAAATTTGGTTTAATTTCAATAGACATTTTCATCGAAAAATGTAAAGAAATGGCTAACAAATAATAGAAATTAATAAATAGACAATACATGACAACAAGAAAAAATACCTACAAAATTGTTACATTGAGACACAAAGAATAAATAACCATTGTGCATAAACAGAGACCAACGAAACTATCATATTAACCCCTAACCCCTTGAACATTAATTCCCAACCCCTAACTCATTTAACCCATAAACCCTAAAGCTCTAAACCCGCAACCCCTAACCCCTAACCCATTTAACCCCCTAAACCCTAAACCCCTCACCCCTTAAACCCTAATTCCCGACCCCTAACCCATTTAGCCCCCTAAACTTAACCCCATTAACCCATATCCCCTAACCTGTAAAATCCTTAACTGCTAAATCCCATAACCCCCTAAACCTCTAAACCCTTAACCCATTTAACCACTAAACCCTAAACCTCTAAACCCTTAACCCATTAAACCCCCTAATGTAGTAAGCAGGTGCCAAGCCAAACTGCATTACCATTTTACTCACAATGATGTTATTCATTGACAAAATTTATTCAAACCAAAAAATTTTCCATGGCGTAGGCTAGGGATTAACTCGAAATCGATGGCCTTTTAGGTGCTAATATGTTTTGGTTGATCATACTGCGCTTCCCATGTGTTGATTTAGAGAGAAACCACTGCAAGTAAAGAAATGGTCCCCAAAACAGAGAAGGACCCATGAATGTGACTCTATGTCTCCCATGAGAATGAAGGAAAGCCTTTAAAACTTGCAATAAGAAAACAAGTGGAATTTAAATGTTAATTGAGAATAACACAAAAATGTGGTTGTAGATCATTTGATGAAAGACAAAAAAAAATATGCTACAGTAATGAGGAATCCTTATCAGTATTTTAGGAAAGAGTAAGTTTAAGAAGCTCAAAACAACTCTTGGAGTCATGTTAAATTAGTGACCATAAACTTAAGGGTGTTAGAGTGGCTAATAATCATAGTTTATGGTGGATGATATTCACCATACATAACATTTGTCGTTTAGGTAATTTGTTTGGTGGTCAATGTTGGTGAATCAATATATTATATCATGGTACCATATATTTCTTTTTTAAAGGAAAAAATCTATTGAACATGAAATAAGTTCCATCTCATGTAAATGTTTAATGTCGTGATGTTGTGAATGGTTTGCACATTATATGTATCATATATTTGTAATCACTTATTTCAAGTTTACTTTAAGAAATAAAGGAAGAGGTGCAGGGCCTTACCATAAGAAGGACTTGCACTAACTCGTCTCCTCATATCATTCAAACATTAGCCTATAAATCAAACACATACCCTAATTTCTCTAGTATGGAAACCCTTGGATGAATATAATAATGAACTCCTCCCAACTGCTAGTTCTAACCCAACTATTGAATGTCTTTGGTTGGCATGTGTAAATGGCTTTAATGGAGCCATGGATATGTATGAAATCCAATTTTTCATTGAAATGATACAAATACCCAAATTAACACGAGATATAGAAATTTCAATCTTACAACTCTCTCATACAATATTAAATACTTCACTAATTAGTCAAGGGGTAATCTACTTAACTTTATATTAAATATTAAAAACACTCATATTAGCACAAGAAAGTAATATTAGTATTTAATATAAAGTTATAATATAGGTATATGCTAAATTGGCATGTGAGACCCCCTTGTTCATGGGACAATGGATGCCCTTCATGCAATTATTTAACTATTTAATCCATGGAAATATACATACCTTAATTTCACTTGGATTCAAACTTGTGACATTTAAAGGGGAAAAACTTTAACACAATTCTAACAAGTAAATACAAACTTAATTTGTAAATGTATCAAAGTTAGTCTAAGAGTTGCATGACATGCTTAATTTTGCACGAAATCAATAGAACTTGTGAAGGGTTTATCAAAATAGGCATGTATGGTTGATTATGATTATCATAGGTATGTTAGTTTGGTTTTCCCAATGCACAAATTGCACACATTGTTACTATTGTTAAAGGCATGTCATGTTGGTTTACTTGTTCAAAATCATGCACATTTGGTTGTGTTAATTAAAGGAATTTTAGTTCATTGAGAAAACCAATATTTTGTCAAGGTGGTGAACTTAGGTTGGTTATTAACATCTATTTTTTATTAACACTATCTTGGAGAAAAGAAACTAACTTACAAATACAATTGCCTTTCTTTTTGAAAAACATCAAAACAATTATAACTTTTAATAACTTTTAAAAAAATTAAAATATTTATTATATTAAAATAATATTTTTTTCACATTCCCTTTTTCATTTGGAATTTCATTTTCCCTCCAAGGAGGATTTCCATGAAAAATCCCACAAAACACATTGATTCAAAATTGGTACTGTTGTCGACCTCGGTGCCTGCATCATCAACATCTTGCAGCAAGTGCAAGTGAGGCCAGTGGAGTGAAGCTCTGGGTGTAATCCATCAAATGCACCAGAAGGTAATATCAGTCGATTTCAATACCTATGCATCTCTTTTGCAGGCCTACAATGATTCTAAAGCACCAACGCGAGGCTACGCCCAACATGGGTTTCCTGTTCCTGTCATCAAATTGGTTATTATTCTACATTTGTCTCCACTTCTATTGGCTTCTATTCATTAACCTATGGTAGTATCCATGTTGGGCTAGCTTTGATTAGCACCCTCTCTGGTTTTATTAGGTTTACATGGCAGTTGGTTGTTATAATTACAAAATCCCAATTGATATTCGTGGAAATCGCTGCTATTTTTATTTTGTTGCAAATTAGTTTTAGGTTAAATATAGTCTAATGCATGGCACTTTGTTAGAGTTTGGAATAAGGGTAAAAATTAATTAAGGTTTGCCTAAATTATGCATTTTCAAAGAATGTTTCTCAAGCTATCTTGAATGTCGCATGTTTGCATTTTTTCTTTTAATGATTTCCTGCTGATGGGATTATATGTGGAAACCCCTGCTACTTTTATTTTGTTGGAGATTAGTTATATTCGAATACATAACATTCTGTTAGAGTTTATGACGAAGGGAAATTTACTAGAGCTTTGATTAAATTATGCACTCTCTAAGAGTTTTTCTCAATATTTCTGGAATGTCTTATGTTTGGGATTTTTGTTTTAATGATTTCGTGGTAATGGGTTTTGCAATTTGGTCCTACGAAATGAAATCTTAAAGCGACGTTTTAAAAATTTGTTTGATAGAACTTGCTTACATGACAGGGTATTGGTTTTAAGGTTGATTGGATGTTTTTTTTAAATTATGAAAATAGTTACTTTGAATTATTATTGTTATTATCTCAAATCACAACCAGCGGAGTGGAAACTATTCAACTACTAACAACACTTTGGTTGTTGAATTTACAACCAATTCTCCTCATATCATGAGCCTACCAAACTGATCTAACTTAAAAACACAAGTCCAACAGCTATGGAATACCTTTTCTTAGTTAGGTTTTGGCAACTTGTAACATGAGTGAGAAGAAGTTGGTCCTGCACCAATTGTCCCTCCGAAATCTGTGTATGTATCTTTTGGTTTACAGAGATTTATTAAATATTAAATTTGATCCCTAATCAATCCAATGGAGGAGGATGAGCATGCTCACATGTTTTTCTGATAGATAAAGAGATCATACCATCTTAACATATCATGATCACCACCTACCAGTGTCATTCTTAGGAAGTAATAGAAGATTGAAGAATTAGGATTTTCTAATACACACCAAAATCAACTTATAGGCCAAAGTGAATCATTTTTCTATACAGGAACAAGGTTGCAAGAAAGTTCGCATTTCCGACAATTTTTCTAAAAGAATGCAGTTGTTTTTAGTCAAAGCTGCATCCAAAATATTTTACCATGCTATAAATAAGATATATTAGATGGAACAAAATTAGAATGAATTATGTAATGGTATCTTCAGGTGGATGGATTGTTTCAACCAAATATCCTTCCTCTTTTGTCAAGCCTTTTCACAGAAGTAGACTCTACGACATTATCCACAGTTCAATGAATGGTGCATGATGAAGATGAATAAGCCAAAAACAAGGTTATAGTAAAATAATAAGAACTCAAGCTGTGAAGCCACCTAAAGAGAGTGTTACCATTTACACCTTTTGGAGCTGAAGCAAAGAATATCGCTAGGAGTGCTGGAAGTTTTAGCCACAATGTTTATTTTCCTTAAAAAATTTCCAAGACTACTCCAAAGGTTTTTAAATTTTAATGAGACTATCCAAATGATGCTTCTATAATCTTCAACAAGGATGTTCTGAAGGAAGTGCTTCAACAAACTTCAACAATACTTCTCCAAAGAATTCTTTGTGTCAAATCCAAATGTTGCTTCTAAAATGTTTAGTGACTATTATAGATGATGTCTTTGGGAGTGCTCCAAATAGTCTTTGAGTGATAATCCAAAAGAACTGTCTCAAGACTCCAAGTAACACGAAGTGCCTAAGTCCAATTTTTTTATGTTGCTATAATTCAAATTTATTTATTACCACAGTCAAAATTAAGATACCCCAAAAATTCTTGTCAAGAATTCTTAGCACTTTGAGTTGAAGGACACCTAGCATGGGAAAACCTTTGAACAGGGAGAGGCTTGAAGACTCAAGAGACTTAAATAGACAGATCCAAGAGGAAAGTTGATATTAGATGAAAAATCACATGAGCTAGAAAAATAACTAGCCAAATGCCAAGACTCTTTCAGCAACATGAGGTAAGAATTATACAAGAGCATCTTGAAACTCTTGCAATTATGAAGAAAATTCATTTAGCTAGGTAATTGGTAAGAGGAGAGGTTCACTGAAATGACTGCTTAGTTCCCAAGGTTTGACAACAAAGGAGGAGGCATTGAAGAAGCTACAAGCAACTGTCCAAGAGACCAAGCAAGCCCCGTTCAATGTTGTTGCAAAAGCTATCATCATGAAAAAACCAAGCATGATAAACTCACCTTCCAAGATCCTATCTCAATAGCCCCTTATAGATTTCCAAAAGCAGAATAAAGACACTGATTCCAAGTCATTGGGTCAAATGGTCTACGATGACCGAGGGCTGCCACGAAATAAATTCCAAGGGTTTATGTTCCTTATTATAGCTCAATAGAGGCTCAAGAATAAAGTCTAGGATTCAGTTGATAAAAATAAATCACCCGTGTATTTTAAAAACATTCATCACCTCTCCAATGGTTTCCCAGGGACTACTTTTAAGACATAAAATTTTACCATTTTAAGGACTTCTTATTGAGATGCTTAAGGTCCCTCATGACCATCAAGTGACATATTTATAATTTAGTGATCCTATTTATCATTATCATTTTCCACTATCCTTGGACACCATAAATTAGTGATCCTATTTATTTTTTTCCCATAAGTACTATATTTATAAGTTAGGGATTTTATTTATGATTTTCCCACCATCCTTGAACACCATTTTCTGCAGCACCATTGAGTAAAATTTTCTAATCAATTTCCTTTGACTCCAGAAGTGTTCCATCATACTATTGCACAATTATTCTCATGAAAACAAAAGAATTATTGCAAACTTCACAGAGCCTAGATAGAAATATGGATAGACACTTGAAACCCATTTCTCAGTTTTTCAACATTTATAGAAATCAATACATAGTTTCTCTACAAAATATGTTTGATATAAACATGACAAGTATTTGAAGATATTATTATTTTTATAATGCTCAAATTTTATTTCCTAGACCTCTTTTTTACCATATTTATTTTCAAAGTAACATGTCCATCAAGTTCTCCTATGGTAGCCTGGCAACTCTGCTTGCAATCATAGCTGTGATAATTGGTGAGTTTCCATGTATATTAGTCGTTACTAAATTTTCACATGACCGTCATCTACTAAATATTATGAAGATATAAGAAATATTACAACTTTGAAAATATTCAACTTGTAATAGATACAGAATTTCTTAACCAACGTAAATCACACAGGAGACAAAAGGATTGTCTAATACACATCAAAATCAACTTATAGGCCAAAGTGAATCATTTTTCTATATAGGAACACAGTTGCAGGAAATTTTGCATTGCCAACAATTTGGTTAAAAGAATGCAGTTGTTGTTAGTCAAAGTTGCATCTGAAATATTTGACCATGCTATAAATAGGAGATATTAGATGGAACAAAATTAGAATGCATTATGTAACGATATCTTCAGTTGGATGGATTGTTTCTGCCAAATATCCTTCATCTTTAGTCAAGCCTTTTCACAGAAGTAGACTCTATGACATTATCCACAGTTCATCGAATGCTGCAAGATGAAGATGAAGAAGCCACAAACAAGGCTATAGTAAAATAATAAGAGCTCAAGCTCTGAAGCCACCTAAAGCGAGTGTTACCATTTACACCTTTTGGAGTTGAATCAAAGAAGATCGCTAGGAGTGCTGGAAGTTTCAACTACAATGTGCAGTGTCCTTAACAAATTTCCACTGAACTCCCACGTGCTCCACTTTCACTTCTAGCAATCTCCACTCGAGAAGAAATTAGGATTTTCACCAAATGCATATTTCAACCTTCCAGGAACACAGTGAAGAAACCAAGTTGCATTGCCAAAATTTACATCATGAATATAAGTAGGATCAAGGACAACAGTAAACCAAAAATCCACTATATTTTGTGGACGATGGGAAAGAAGCCAGGGACAGGTCAATAGTACAATAGTAAAAACTCAAGATGTGAAGGCACCTACAGAAGGTGTTATCGGTTGCACCCTATCAGAGATGAAGAAAATAAGATTGAAAGTAATGTTGTAATGTTTCAGCCACAACTTGTAGTCTTCCTTGACTAACATCCATTGAACTCCCACAAACTCCACCTCCACATCCAATAATTTTCACTTCTTTAGCTACTCTCTGTTTATAGCACTCCCAATCCTCAGTATAAGGCCCACTGGCACATCCATGATGACTACCTTCATGCTTAGAAGAGACACGTTTATATTTTCACCAAAATCATATTTCAATCTTAAGGAAACACATTAAAGCAACCCACTTGCACTGCTGGTAGCATATACACGAGAAAAATAAGCAAGATCAAGGAAAAAAATGAGCTCAAAATCCACTGCATTGTGTGGGAAATCATAATGAATGTTGTTCTTTGACAGAGCATTGGCTGCTTTATCTGAAAAATCCATATTTGCATTGTCTAGAGACATTACTGCGTAAGAATTCATCCGTAAGTGACTGTCTAGGTATAATTCAACACGGGGCCTTTCTGAGGGAACTGTATCAACACCCTGATCTTGAGCTATCCCCTGCTTTCATGCAATGAGCTTCAAAAATTCTCGAAGAACTCATATTGTCATTAGTAACAAAGTGACAAAGGAAGTAATTTTAAATGCATCATATGGTTCTGATACAACTCGCCTACTAAAAAAGTCACATAGTTCACCAATTTCCTGAGAGTTTAGTTCATCTTGGCTATTTGTTTGCTTTCGTGGTAGTGGTTGGTGTTGCTTCTGCACTAGTGTGTATAGGTTATAATTCTCCACACTTAGATGTTGCATATGAAGTTGAATTGGAATTTTATTTTGTCCTCCTAAATCAGGAAAACGTACTTCATACTCATGGCCCCTGCTAAAAAAGTCACATAGTTCATCAATTTCCTGAAAGTTTAGTTCATCTTGGCTATTTGTTTTCTTTCATGGTAGTGGTTGTTGTTGCTACTACGCTAGCATGTACAAGTGATAATTCTACACACTTATACCTTGCATAACGATTTGAATTAGAAGTTTATTTTTTCCTCCTAAATCAGGAAAAATTTCTTAATACACATGGCCCCTGACACGAAAAATAAAATATGGATAACAGAACAAGTAATCAACCAATTCTCCATCTACTTTCAAAGTCGAGTGTAGAATGTCTAGTAACTACTAAAATGACCATAGAATTCAAAGATACTTCACAATGCCACGTAATTTTTTTTTAAGAGAAACAAGAGGGACCCAACCACCTCCATAACCACTATCATTCCCAAGTTGAACATAAATAGACCTCTCTTCATCCTCATCCACTAGGAGACTAGTTCCTGCAGTCTTAGGAAACTCAACCAAAGTCATTCCCGCTTTAAGTGCCGCTATACATTGCGTTTCCATCGCATTTTTTATGTTAGTTACTCTATTTAATATAGTGTCTTCCCTTCGGGTTAATGGTGCTGCTTGAGAAATTCCAAGAGAAATGGTGCCTATTTCATTGGCATTGCCAACAGGAGACTGCCCAACATTCAGACTTGAATTATTTGAAGTTCCTAGGGCCCCTAAATGTGGATTAAGATGAGTTTCCAGAGTATTTAATCTGGAATTAACAAACCTCACGAGTATTGGATAGAGCATTGAGTCTCCTTCAAGATCACCACCATTAGGTGGTATAGCTGGCTTTATCCATACTTGATCACTAGCAAATTAGAACATATCAACTGCAAACTTCTTGCTATAAATGCTACGAATCCAATAGGGACTTTGTAATACAACATAAACATTAGTAGGAAATAGAGAACTTGGAACTATGGTCAGCCCTCTACCTATACTCAATACAATGGATCCATTTTGTGTATTTAGATTCCTACTAGCCCCACTACTAGGTGCTCCACCAGATATACCCCCAATAGCTTGAGGGCTAGAGGAAGATTCAGTGCTTTGAGCCAGCGCTTGAGACACCATCAATTTATTTGTTTCAGTAGTTATTGGAAATCCTGATGGTACTAAACTTAAGCCAGTGCTCTTCTTGTCCATCAAAGAATTAGGGTGTCATCATGATCACTTCAAAGCTTTATTTAGAATATGAACTCAAACTACAATACGTATGCATAAAATAAAAACCTAATAAAAGACATGGCATGAGCTTGCATAGTTAGTAAGCATGCTATAAAATGATTGTTAATATGTCAGTATCATAGAGGACCATGTCCCTAATAAATATAACTGGTTCTATCTTGACTACATGGTCATATTTGGAGGCAGAGTATTTCCTGTGAACATTAGTAAGCTTCCCTTCCCCTGCCTTTTGACGATAATGCACCATCATCTTGGTAGATTCCTAAAGTTGCATTCAATACTTCCATTCCAACATGGAATTCTTTTCAGGGTACATTGTGCAGTATAAACTGCAGCCTCCATAAGCATGGAGTGTTGATATCTCAACATAGCATACTCCACCAGGAAAAGCTCCATGATGGAAAAATACAATCTCTCTATCTCTTCATTAGATTGAGCTACCTTCAACAATCTCTTCATGAAGACATAAGGAGTTGGCACTGCCATATTAAAGTGCAGAGTACTAAGTATCAATCTCTTCATTTGTAAAACTTATCCTTTAGTGTACACATTTTCAGAGATAAGAACGAAGTTATCAGCCACAAGAACAAAGGCCTCCTCATACTTGCATTTCAAAAGCATGGCAGTGACCCCTACAAGCTGCAAATTATTTCTCATCACTTTCTGTCTTGAAAGCTATATGTCAATAATGTTGACAATAAAAAATAGATTTTCATCCATGAGCTCAAACGTCATGTGCACCTCAATGAGCCAGTCAATCAGGATAGCCCTCATTCTCTCATTTATGTCTGGTTGCAGGGACATGTAGTCATGTGGAACACAACTAAAATTCTCCCTAGTTTTATACAAACTACAAATGTCTTGTATATATTATGAAACAACCATTGGGTCTCCTACATCAGCCTCATCAATGTTTGACATCGGATCAACTGAATCTACCATTTCCACTTCACAACTTTCCTCAGTTTGAACCATAGAAGGTATAGTCAGCTCTAATGTCATCTGATCTTCCATATCAACTTCATGCACAATTTGATATTTATTGTTCCCTGTAAATGAGAGTGTCCTTTTTTTGCTTCACTCCCACCCACAGATTCTCATTAGGTCTATTCACAGGTTGGGAATCCTGTACAAAATGCTGATTGTTTGATAATGTGGCAAAATATTTCCTTGTCACTAGACAATTGAATATGAAAAAAATCTTTAGAACCAACAACACGTGGATTCCTTTGGGGCAAGGAAGATGTGCATTATTATCCTTTTCCACAAAGTTAAATATATTAAGGATTATTCTTTTTAATACACATTATATTTCTCTAAATTTCAACTTCTTATTAGAAGTGTGTCCCTTGTTTAAAATTCAGTTCTTCATCGCTATTCTCCCTTATCCCCTTGATTATGCATACTGTGTTTTCTAAAAATATTTATGAATGAGACAGTCAATGCTGCATTATGTTCTAGCCTTCTCACAGAATTTTGGGGCTTTTAGTTATAAACATAGAAAAGTTTAAATTTTCTAGGAGTCTTTTTAGAATTATTAGCGAAACATAATTTTATATATTTTTTGGGTCTTGCGCATTTTTGTGGTAATAATGGTTCTTTATAGTAGTAGGTTTTTTATATTGTATTTTGAAACTGAATGCATTTGAATATTACTAGGATAACCAAAATATATCTACAGTAACTATGGTACATGTTGCCCATAGCTTCTCAAGGATGAAGTATATAAAAAATTTGTGACTGTTTCTAATGGTTTGAATGGTTTTCAAGTTGAGAAGAACATGATTTCCTATTTATTGGAAAAAAATACACTGAAATGTAGTAGTATTTTAGAAAAGCTAATACTTTTGGCAAATATCGGTTGCCCTTGGGATGAGATTAGCAAGCTATACCGTACAAAGCCTCAATTTTTTATGGACATTTTAGAGACATCACTGTATTCTACAATGGATGTTTTGTCAAACCTGGGACTAAGAAAGGAAAATATAGGTAACATTATTTTAAATTATCTTGAGATTCTTAGATGGGACCCAAGAAAATCCATGGCTGACAATCTAGATTTTGAAAGCATTGGTTTGGATCAAAAGGAGACAACAAAGAAAAATTTGAGTCATCCTCGCTATTTGCATGAGAAATTGATCAAGTTGATTGAAAATATTTATTGCACTTGGATTTAGAAGTAGGGAATTGTTGTGTCTATCTAAGAACATCTAAAAAACACAATGCTCATGAATCCATTGTCTAAGGTTTCTTCAAAAACATTTCAGAATATTCTGTACAATCAGAACCTATCCATAAAAGAGATGATCTAGTTGTTTGTGGCTCTAAAAGAGAATATTTGAAAAGCACAATCCATGTGACTCGCTTGTCTAAAGTTCTTAAAAAAAATTCAGAATACCCTTTCTCGAGGATTCTTTTCAAGGAATGCAATAATATATTACCATTCAAACCTCCTCAACAACTCTATAATAAAGATAGCAATAGGATGTTGAGATCCCCTTTCTACTCCAAGAAAAATCATGAAAATAGTTTAGAAAAAGAGTACAATAATACAATAAAATATTACCATTCAAACCTCTTGAACAACACTATAAAGATAGAAATAGGATGTTGAGATCCCCTTTCTACTCCAAGAAAAATCATGAAAATATTTTAGAAAAAGAGTACAATAATGCTCTCAATCAACCAGCTCCATGATACAAGTCAAAGATAACATGGTAATGGAGTTGGTTTTGCAACAATCCTCCAAAAATGGCACCACAAAGTACAGTTCCTCCTCCAAGTGGTTGACCATGTATCTACCTATATGAAAAATGAATGAATCCTCCTTAGAAGCATGTGTGGCCTCCTCCAAAGTGGATTCCTTATTCAGACCTTGAATGAATGCACAAAGACCATGCAAAACTCCAATAAAGAGGCACTTGTGGCATCATGAATAGAGATTTCCATCAATATTTAATGTAGAATATGTCTGGATGCATTTGAGCATTTATCAGCTATCTACCAAATGAATTAGTTATGATGGAGACATCTAGTATAGGTATTGAGGGAGAAATCGAGTGGAGGTGTAACTCCTTCAAGGCATTGGCAATAGTGCAATGTTACTATTTAGCATTAAAGTTTTAGTTGTTGACACATTTAATCCCTATGCCTTGTTACCCAATTTAAATAGTGTATGCTATAATTGCAATCCATGTATATCAGAGCACAGGTGAGGAAAAGCCCAAGCAAGAAGAGAGTGAAATACAAGTGAGAAGTGAGATATTCTACCTTGAAGGCATTACTCATTAGGTATGTAGCTGAAATGAGAGATAGATCAAGAGATATTTTTCCTTTGAGATACTTACGTTGACTATGCAAATTTTAGTAAACGTTGAGGTTTCATAGTGACATGATTTTTCATAGGAGTCTAGCAGTTATTTGTATGTCAGAATAAGAGGTAGCTCAAAATTTTTAATAGGAATTGAGTTCATTGAAGTCTGGCTTAGTCAAACAAGAGGCCTAGTATTGACTTGGTTCTTATACTATGAAAAAAGGAGTATTGTTGTAGTACCACTATAAGAGTGAAATGATAAACTTGTCTACAATCCTAAATCAGTCATTCAGACCTCCTTAAGGAAAAAAGGCTTTGTTTGATCTTGGATTCTTCATTTTGTATGCCGGTCACTTCAAGTGGGTATGCTATGAAATATTTCAACCTTTGGAGAAGTAATAGTTCTATTGTGGTGTGGGATTCAGTGGATACATGAAGGTGTATTAAAGACTCTAAGGGCTTAGTCTACAGGAATTTCTTAACAACTATTTGACACCTGGATATATGAGTCATATATATACGTTGATGAGACTTCATGCCTGTCCGAGTTTCAAGAATGACTTTAGCTCATGTTGATCCAAGTTTGAAAGATTGCAAGCCATTCTTATCTGAGTTTTAATGGAAGATTACAGATCTAGGTACAAAGGTTCTTTTGTCTGAGTTTAAGGATTTATTTAATCACTCTCTTCTGCCCTAGAACAAAACGACTTGTCTTTCGGATTGTTCAATTAAAACAACCTCAATACAGACCAAGATTTATCTGGCCTGAATTTTCTTAAGTTTGATATGAAGTTTTGAACCATATTACAATTTGTTGTTGTTTAAGGTTCTAATAAGAAGTTGTTTGAAAGTTTTGGCCTCTCCTCTACTCTTTGAACAAGACTATTGAACATAAGTATGATAAGTATTTTTTATTAGAACTAGGGCCTAAAGAACAAAATTGTCACTGGCATAACTCACTTAAGTTTCATGTGTGAATATTTTACTGTTTGAAAGGCTAATTTTCTAAGTATACATCTGATGTAGAATGAGTTCAAACTTGCAAGAATACTTCTCTAGTCCAAGGTTTTACAACAGATGTCTTGATCATGACTCAATTCCTAGTAAGACCATCTCAAATATTAGCTCTCCAAGAAATTGGATTGTGAGCAATAACCTATTGTGACATCTCCAAAATTATGGTCTTCATAATGACAAGGAAGACAACATACATCTTTAGGACATCAAAGGTACATCAACTTAGTTTGATTTCTGTCTTTTCTCATTTGAAGGAATTGTCACCAGCTGAAGTAAGTGTGTTGTCACCTACAAAAGTAAAATCTTCATTATCATCAATTTCTTCATTGGATGGTAGAATGAATTTATTGCAACAATTGAGATAATGTAAGGTTGGGTACAGGTCAGATTAGCGGCATCCAATTCACAGATCCTTTCAAGAATATAAGTTTCACATTTTTTCAAATTACAGGACATTCGTCCTATAAAATGTAGAAAAGCTAAGATATTGAACAACGTTCAAAATCCATCATGACCATCATGATCTAGTCAAGGACCTCTCCTTCATAATTTGTATGGTTTCTGAAGCAGAGCATTTGATTCTGAAAAGTGCAACATGCAAAGTAGTGATAGCAGCACCTTCAG
Organism: Pinus albicaulis; assembly: GCA_034641835.2. Taxonomy (NCBI): domain Eukaryota; kingdom Viridiplantae; phylum Streptophyta; class Pinopsida; order Pinales; family Pinaceae; genus Pinus; species Pinus albicaulis. Next base: position 710,809,502 of record CM076584.1, read on the forward strand.
GTATCATGGGTATTGTTACAATAAGATAATGAAGATTATGTAAGTCTATAACAGAAACATGCTTATTCAAGATTGACTATGAATCAAGCATTCTTGATCCTTAAAGAAAATGAGATGCAAAAACACCTTATGATTTGAGACAATATTTGTTGTGGCTAGTTAGCAGAGGAGTTCAGAATGATGGTATTAAAGGTTCTTTATAGTAGTAGGTTTTTTATATTTTATTTTGAAACCGAATGCATTTGAATATTACTAGGATAACCACAATATGTCTAAAGTAACTATGGTACATGTTTCCCATTGCTTCTCAAGGATGAAGTATATAAAAAATTTGTGACTGTTTCTAATGGTTTGAATGGTTTTCAAGTTGAGAAGAATAGGATTTGCTATTTATTGGAAAAAAAATGCACTGAAATGTAGTAGTATTTTAGAAAAGCTAATACTTTTGGCAAGTATCATTTTCCCTTGGGATTCCCTTGGGATGAGATTAGCAATCTATACCATACAAAGCCTCAATTTTTTCTAGACAACTCAAAGACAACATTGTATTCTATAGTGGATGTTCTGTCAAACCTGGGACTAAGAAAAGAGAATATAGGTAAAATTATTTTAAATTATCCTGAGATTCTTAGATGGGACCTAAGAAAATCCATAGCAGACAATCTTTATTTTGCAAGCATTGGTTTGGATCAAAAGGAGACGACAAAGACAGATTTGGGTCATCCTCGCTATTTTCCTGAGTTTCAAGAATGACTTCAGCTCATGTTGATCCAAGTTTCAAATATTGCAAGCCATTCTTATCTTAGTTTTAATGAAAGATTACAAATCTAGGTACAAAGGTTCTTCTATCTGAGTTTGAGGATTTATTTAATCACTCTCTTCCACCCTATAACAAAATGATATGTCTTGCATATTGTTCACTTGAAACAACCTCAATACAAACCGAGATTTATTTGGCTTGAATTCTCTTAAATTTGATTTGAAGTTCTGAAACAGATTATAATTTGTTGTTGTTTAAGGTTCTCATAAGCAGTTGTTGGAAAGTTGTGGCCTCTCCTCTACTATTTGAACAAGGCTATTGAACATAAGTATGATAAATATTTGTTATTATAACTAGGGCTGAAAGAACAAAAGTGTCATTGGCGTAACTTGCTTAAGTTTCATGCATGAATATTTTATTGTTTGAAAGGCTAGTTGTCTAAGTATACATCTGATGTAGAATGAGTTCAAACTTGCAAGAAGACTTCTCTAGTCCAAGGGTTTACAACAAAAGTCTTGATCAAAACTCAGTTCCCAGTAAGACCATCTCAAATATTAGCTCTCCAAGGACTTGAATTGTAAGCAGTAACCTATTGTGACATCTCCACAATTTTGATCTTCATAATGACAAGGAAGACAACATACATCTTCAGGACATCAGAGGTACATCAACTTAGTTTTATTTCTGTCTTTTCTCATTTGAAGGAATTGTCATCAGTTGAAGTAAGTGTGTTTTCACCTACAAAATTAAAAGCTTCATTATCATCAATTTCTTCATTGGATGGTAGAATGACTTTATTGCAACAATTGAGATAGTGTAAGGCTGGGTACAGGTCAGATTAGTGGCATCCAATTCATAGATGCTTTCAAGAATAGAAGTTTCACACTTCTTCACATTACATGAAATTATTCCTATAAAACGTAGAAAAGCTAAGATATTGAACAACGTTCAAAAGCCATCATGACCATCATGATCTATTCAAGGACCTCTCCTTCATAATTTTTAGGGTGTCTGAAGTAGATCATTTGATTCTGAAAAGCGTAGCATGCAAAGTAGTGATAGCAGAACCTTCAGGCATCATGGGTACTGTTACAATAAGAGAATGAAGGTTGTGTAATTATATAACGGAAACACCCTTATTCTAGATTTACTATGAATCAAGAATTCTTGATCCTTAAAGCAAATGAAAGGCAGAAACACCTTATGATTTGAAACAATATTTGCTGTGGCTAGTTAGCAGAGGAGTTCAGAATGATGGTAGTATATAACCTAGAAGTGACTTTTGCATAATGTCAAATTTCTTCATGAATAAATTTGTATAACAATAGATGAATTTTAAACATGATTATGACCTATAGGAATAATATGTGGTCCTGGTAATTCTAACCATACGTCATTATAGTAATAGTATGTGATAATTATTTGGATAAATCATAAAATTTCTCGGGGACAGTTCACTCTATGATGATTACGTCTACTAAAATCATGAGCGCTTGTTTACAGAGTTTATACTCTGAATAGAAAAAAATATTGTGTCATAAATTTTGTCATTGCATTTTACAAAGTAATTGAGATAGTTGTTTACAGCACATGAGCTTTTGAAATTCCAAATCCACTGTTTCTTGATTGAATTTTACTAAACTTGACATGATTACAGTGAAATTTCATTAGCCTATTGACCATATCATGCGGATGCCACATATGACTTCAAATATGGTGTTCATTCAGTTGAGGTATGCTTAAGCATGCCTATTTGCTGAGTAGTATGCCTATCTTTAAATGCTTCTTTCTTTTGAAGATACAACTTAGTGATTTATGTGTTATAACTGCATTTATATAAAATTTAGGGAGGTGGTAGACCTTTAGCATGGGAAACAATTGGAAGAGTAGCAGCTGGGGCTGTGGCAAAGAAGATACTTGAGCTAAAAGTTGGGACTGAGGTACGATCATACTACTTTCAGTATTTCAATTTGTAGAAATGTGTTGAGGCTTCTCGTATACTTTTTTCCTCTCTAGATGAACTAGAAATTTTTAATTTCTGGGAACATTATTTATCTACTACCTTAAATATATATTGTTCATATTTAAATTTCTAGAAAATAATATAGTGTGGAATACCTCATTTAATTGTAGAAATTTCCAACTATTGAAAGCAGTGCCATGAATGCTATGTCAAACTGTTTTCTCTATTGGTATCTATGTGAAATGGCTACAGATAATCATTAAAGGATTCATGATAGGCACGTGGTAAACAATATCATGTATGCATATTGATATTGCTAGGATGTAGGAATTTCCATTTTGTAGTTATTCATAGGATCCAAGTAGAATAATTGTTTGAAGAATTGAAATTATGCCAAAGATATGAACTCATGAATTTTACCATGCCCAATTTTAGGCATGTGGCTTGGGAAATACTAAATATTGAGTTGGATTTCGTTGAAACTTAAATTATAGAATTTGAAAATTAAGAAATGTAAGTACTCTAAATCCATCAGCTTCTAGCCATCCTCTATTTAACCAAAAAAATGAGAAATGTAATATTAGTGGAAGTCATGAAAACTAATGAAAATGCATGTTATCAAAATGTCCAATCTGATAGTATGTGTTAAAATTTATTTGAAACCACCATCTTGGAAATTTACCACCTATCATATTACAAATCTATTGAATAAAGATACAACTGGGATGTTAAATTATCCTAAAACCAACTATGTAAGCAAACAAATTAGATCTAGTTACTTGCTAGAATTATTAACTCAAAAAACTTTGGGATGTAAAGGGTTAGTGAATCAACTAGTAAAAGAGAAAACCAAACCTGGAGTGATTATGCAAAACGTTTGGATGTACAGGAGTAGTCAATTAGCTAGTAAAAGACCATAGTCGCTAACAACCTCCTTCAAAAAGCTGTATGAGGCATCTTCAAATACCAGACTACACTATCTCATAAATTTTCCCTATTAAGTAGCAATATCTACTCAATTCATATACCACACACTTCACAGTCTGTGCTGGAATTTTGTAAAGATTTTATTTTTGAAAAAACAATAACCACACTAAATATGAATCTCCCTTTCCTTCAAAAGGCTCCCATATACATTTTCAATGAAAGGCATTCTACCAAGTAAGAAGGATAACAACTTTAGAGTACATAACTTCTTGAAAAGTACTAAGGTTGTGATTGCAACCATTCATTGATCAGTTGCAGCAAATAAGGGGACATATAATGCATGACAGGCCCTACCAAATAATACATCAAAAAATTTTAAATCATATTATCCAGGAAGCTTTATCTTTTCACCTATTGAATGTTTTGGAAAATGATCTTCAATATTTGTATCTGCTTCTTGCCTTTTTGAATGGCTAGTGCTATTCCCAAACCTTGAACTTTTGTTGCCACCACTTCTTTTTAGTAGCCATAGTGTCATTTATTGTAACTAAAGCACTGTAAGCATGATCATAGCTATTACTACAACCTTTTCCTAGTTTAAATATTCTCTGCAAGGAATACAATAAAATATTACCATTCAAACCTCCTCAACAACTCTATACTAAATATAGAAATAGGATGTTGAGATCCCTTTTATACTCCAAGAAAAATTATGAAAATATTTTAGAAAAAGACTACAATAATTCTCTCAATCAACCATCTCCATGATACAAGTCAATGACAACATGATAATGGAGTTAGTTTTGCAACAATCCTCCAAAATTTGCACCACAAATTACGATTCCTCCTCCAAGTGGTTGACCATGTATCTACCTTCACGAACAATGAATGAATCCTCCTTAGAAGCATGTGTGGCCTCCTCCAAAGTGGATTCCTTCTTCAAACCTTGAATCAATGCACAAAGACCATGCAAAGCTCCAATAAAGTGGCACTTGTGGCATCATGAGTAGAACTTTCCATCAATATTCAATGTAGAAGGTTCCATTTGGAAAATTCCATGGTAGAAGTAAAATCTACAAAGGAGAAGATGAAGTAATTTTCAATGAGTGTAAATCCTCATCATAATAGCTTGGAAATGTGTGCAAGATGACTTCCTCTCATATAACGTGTCCTCCCCATTGAATAACAAGTTCCTCAAAGGGGTAATGACCCTTAAAATATTTGTTGAAATTGTGAGTTCCTTATAATCATATGTTTGGCCAACATATCAATTTTTTTCCTTGATGAATAGATCTGAAAAAGGTGTTTTAATTATCGTTGGAGATGCAAGTGAGACTTGAACACACTAAAATAGATATGAGAGAAAGTCGTATATTCTTCACATAGATAGAAAAATTGATCACTCAACACTCCGAATGCATGTGCGGCTGCTACGATATTTCATGTTACCTTATTTTTTCTAAATGATGAGTATAGTTTGTTGGAAATTATCAACTATTCACTAGTGGCTTGGCATCTTAAAATGTGTAAATAAACATCAAACTATTCTCAAATATTTGCTACAGGTTGTATAAATTTGTTGATTTATGAGTAGTGACGTGTTTAGCTAGAAACAACCCTCGTACAATATTTTAATTTCCACATCTAATGAATTCAAAGTAGTATGGGGCTTCTTCATGTTGTTTTGGATTTATTAGCCTACATGAACTTTGTCTTGCTTTTATTTTTTTTACTTTGAATTTTTTCATGAAATTTTCTTTAGTTATTTTTCTCAGAACTCATTAGGCTCTAGAATATGTGCATCAATCTTCTCTTGCCATGCTTGAGAGTTATTTTTCTCTATAGAAAATTTCCAAAATTTGTCCAAAACTCTCTTTTCACAATGCACAAAAACTTACTTATCTAGTCCATTCAGAACAATGACTTACTTATCTAGTGGACCATTCTATGTTTTGGGTGAAGGAGTCACACTTCTCAATTTTGAGAGAGATTCATTTTACACCTGGGCAACCAAACATGCTTCCTTATCAGCTAGGTTCTTCATGAATTCCTATTCCAGAAAATGGAATTTATGTAAGTATCTTGTGGCATACCTATTATTTGTTGCATTATTTTACGCAACTGAATCTATCTTCACAATTTCTACTGCTTTGTCTATAAAATGCTTTGACATGTCCTTTACTGAATTTTATATCTGTAGCTCTCCAACACATTTCTATGAATTTTCTACTTTCTCTAAGTCCCCAGATGGTGTGGGTATTCTAATTTATTTTACAGGAGAGGTACACTAGAAACCATTTTCCTCTTGGATGTTGAAATTGCTGAATAGATGCCTTGTCGAAACAAGGCTTCAATTAGAAGGCCTTATTAGCTCATCGTTCATGTCTACATATTTTACTTTACTTGCTTAAGGAGATGATACATTACAAAGGCCTTGTTTCGATTTTATACATTTAGCATCATCATCATCAGACACAGAAATAATTCCTATCAAGAATCTTGTACATTTAGTGGACCACTATTTATGATTTGACCATGAGTGCCTTCCTTCAAATTTTATATGCCATATGCCCTAGATGCATTGTTGAATTTATAACTAAAGAGTTGCTCAATGCTAAGTGTGGTTTCTCAGACATTTCAAAATACGAGCAACAGAGAAATATTTGTGAACACAGAAACACTTTTGTCAATTTTAAAACTTCCATGGTTGTTTTATGATATTGAAATCCAATCTGATATCATCAAGGAGAAAAAGTGTATAATTATGAGTATGTTGCCTAAGGTAGGGATCAAAGCAATGAGTGAAAACATTTTTGAGGTTTTGTGCTTAGCATTGCAAGATTAGAATGCTGATGTCTAAGCTGAAGATATTGCATCTATGCCAATTCTTGTGTTCAATTCTAGCTATGATGTTCTTACAACCATGTGTAGAAGATTGGAGGCATTTGTTGAAGACAAAGCTGGCAAATTTCATGAAATTTTAGCTCATGATATTGGATACATTGCATGTTTATCTGCTACTCCTTTAACAATAGCTCATGATATTGGATACATTGCATGTTTATCTGCTACTCCTTTAACAATCGATTATGCAACCAAATTTCTGTGTCAAATCCACAAAAATGTTGGTTTGAAAGTGAATTTGGGAAACATAGATTTTCTTATATCAGGATTCTTTTGTACTCAATATGATAAAAAAATTTCAGCTAACTCAGGTTAAAGTGACCTTAATGTAACTTTATATCAGATATAAAGGAAATACATTCTTAATAATACAACTGTTAGAGTTTACTTTCAGTATTTGTCAGTCTCTCTTTTCTTGACTTATTTTTAGTGAATCATTAGAGCAAGTTCGTGTTGCTATTGTGGAAATAATTTATCATCTTCTATGTCATGCAATCAAAAGTGGCCTTCTGGGAACAAAACCTTTGTGGATAAAATACCTAGATATACTTCCACTTTATGAGAAGAAGGTTGTGAGGAGATAATTTTTTTTGAAAATCCATTACTTCATTGAGAATAATGTAATGGATATTTTGTTTCAAGATGATGATGCATGCAACAAAACAAAAGAAGAAAATATGCTTGGAATATTGAAACATGCTTCGAAAGCCACTGAGGATTTGGATTTATTTGAGACTTTGTTGGAAACGGTAGCAGAAATTATGAAAATGGATGATTTCCATGGATATTTGTTTTTTTTCTCATTTTCTTTATTGATTTATCAGCTTAACAATTCAAATAGTTGGGTAAGAGCAACAACTACTAGGTTAATACATAAATATACTAGTTTTAAATAGAAGGGAGGAATCAAATCAATCATTTTCAAGTTTGGTGGAATTGGAGATGCGCCATTTGAATACTTGAGTAACATTAAGTTTTCTTTGAATATTTATAGAACCATTTTAGAGATTCTAAATGGAAATTGCGTGTGCTAATCTTGCTCAATTAATTATAGGGAAAACCAGGGTCATACATAATTAGTTGGCTTATGGGAATTTGATTCATTTTCCCTTGGAATAGTACGTTGATAATTGTATTACTATATTGAAGCTATATTCTTGGTTAGTATCACAATTTACAAAGTCTTGTCTTATTCTTTTTTAGTTTCTTGTTGTAATATTGTGTCAACAATACTTTGCTCCACCCATTAGATTTATACTAACCAGTTTTATTGTTGAACTGTCACTTCTTCTTAGAGATAACTAGAGGAAATTATGCAAATACAAAAGTGGAGCATGAAACATTCTTAGTAGAAATTTCTAGCTCTATTGTGTTTATTTGTGAATTTTATTTGCTTTGTTTATACAGGTCATCTGGACACATAGTGGCCACTATTTCCCAACTAAAGAAAAATTGTTTGAGTTTCTTGGTTTTATGGGGAAAAGTGACATTAACAATATTGCTGATGTTGAGGTATATATTGTATAAATCCTTTATAGTCTACTTTAGTTTCTATTCCAGTGTTCAGCGACTTTCATGTCTTATACTCTGCATTGTAATTTTTTTTGTTTTCTTTTTAAAGAAAATGGACTCAATATTGATGGTAAGAAGAAAGGATTGAAGAAAGAGGGGAACAATAACATTATAGTGAAAAAGAGAGATGAGTGTATTTGTCCAGTGGTACCCGTAGAGCCAATATCCCACATAAGACACACAGATAAAGACTGATGGTCAAGTTTTCAGAGTTGGTGAATTCACTTGCAATTCCTTGGCAAGATAATGATAACGTTTTGAAGTGATGAACAATATTTTATTTGTAAATTGTACTCAAACCAATATTAATTTGGAAACTCATATTGTAAAACTTGACATTTTATATAATATAATTTGTGGTTGGAATTATTTAGAGTTGCACTTGATATTACTTGGTATTGTAATTAACATATGTAACTTTTTGTTTTCATATTAGATGAACATGTAAATTGTATGACATTTTTTTTAAATTTAGTTGCAAAATCATACTAACTAATTTATGTTGATTAATAATGAACATATAAAATCAATCTAAAACTATTAAAATAGTAGTTTATATTGATTAATTATTAACACAAATAAAATTAATATACGACTAAAATAGTCATTTATAATGATTATTAATGAGAGTAAATGAAATGAATATAAACTACTAAATTAGTCGTTTATATAATGAATAAATGACTACTACACATGATAAATTTGTGACTACAAATGACGACTAATTTTTGCATATATACGACTATTAGTAGCTAATTTACAATATCTTATAACACGACTAAAATTTATTCATATTTCATCGGTCATTAATTGGTTTCAAACGATGACTAAAATTTGCATATATATGACTATTAGTAGCTAATTTACAGTATCTTATAACACGACCAATATTTTGGTCATATTTCTTTGGTCATTAATGAGTTTTCTTGGGTGATGATAACTAATGACCAAATCAAAGATTAAATCAATGATTAAATCAATGACCAAATCAATGACCAAATTAATCACCCAATCAATGACTAAATTAATGATCAAATCAATGACTAAATTAGTGACTAAATTAATGACCAAATATACAACTAGACAACAAAGTTGAGATAACCAATTAATGACTACGCTAAAAATGACCAAAAGTTGGTCGCGTTATAAGATACTGTAAATTAGCTACTATTGGTCACTAACTGAAAAATAGTCGTTTATATACAAATTTTAGTTGTTTTTTTAGTAACTAATTAGCAATTTTCTACTAGTATATATGTGTGTGTGTGTGTGTGTGTGTGTGTGTCATTGTGGCATATTGGACATAACTTTAACTTGAAGAATCCAACTTAGGTTTGACCTATGGATTTGGAAGCAAGACTCATAGGGATACCATAGGACTGAATTTCAGATCTTGGAGATCCGAAATTACAGAGTTACAACCATTTCAAGATTGAGCTCCTAAAAGAAAAATGTGTGTATTTTTTAAAACAAATTGCATAACTTTTGTTTAAAAAATCAGTTTGGATTGATTCCAAGGGCATATTAAAGCATAGATATCTTTATTGGGTTATAAAATTCCTCCAAAAAATAATTATACACCAACTAAGCCCCCATATAACTCTACTATGACACATGAAGAGGAATAATTCCAACATGATACATCAAAATTATGAGACCAAGAGAAACAAATGTCGTCCTCGCAAAGAGTAACCAAAAATGAAATGGAAGCTAAGATGGATGGTTTAAAGAATGGGTTAAAAAAAATATGGAATGTTTGAAGAATGGTTTAAAATTAGACATGGAAGGCATAGAAGCAAAAATGAAAGACAACATGGAAGATTTGAAGAATGGTTTAAAAATAGACATGGAAGGTTTGAAGGAGGTTTGAAGAAGTTGCTATGATGAGAATAAAATAAATGTTAATCATGATTTCATAGACTCTAATGTTGGATTTAAGACCCACCATATTCCAAAGATCGATATGAGGAAGTTTGATGGCAAGGATTCTATAATATGGATACTACAAATGGAACAATTTTTTGAGCTACATAATCTGCAACACACACAAAAGGTATGCATTACACATTCATATTTAGAAAAAAATCAGTTTGTATGGTATAGATGGCTTTGTTATCATAAACCACTTGTCACTTGGCCAATTTTTACAAAGGAAATGATAGCACATTATGAGATAGTAAGAGAAACACCTTCTTTATCCAATTGATAGATCTCAAACAAAAGGGTTCAATGATGGATCACATTGAGGAATTCCAAAAAATGAATATAAGGGTAAATAATATTCCATAGGAACATAGGATTGATGTCTTCATAGGGACTTTAAAGGATAACATCCAACATGCGGTTTGCCTTTGGGAACCCGAAACATTAGATAAGACATTCAGGTTGGCAAGAAAAATTGAAAGAAAAATTATGGCGGCAAGGAAGCCTACCACTCACAACTATAAATATGGAAATGTTTCTACTCCTAGCCTTCCACAACCTACAAGGTTGACACCACAACAGTTGGAAGAAAAAAGAGAAAAACAAATTTTTTACAGTTGTGATATAAAATACAATTAAGGTCATAAGTGTGCTGAGAAGAAATTATTTCACATAGATTTTGAAGAGGAGGAAGAAAATGAACAAGAAATTTCAAAAGAAGAGGATATACACCAGGAACCGACCTTAGAGAAAGAAGATATGAATATGACCATATATCATAATGCATTGGTAGGAATTACCACTCCTCAAACCCTCAAAATAGAAGGACATATCAGGAATAAAAAGGTAATAGTGTTGATTGATTTGCATAGTACCCATAATTTTATTCATTGTAAGATAACTAACGATTTAAATTTCTTCCTTTATCTAGCACCAGATTGTCAAGTGATGGTTGCAAATGGAGGAACTATAAATTTCTTTTGAAAGTGTCATAATATCAAGCTAACCATGGGGGAATATGTATTAAATATCCCAATGCTTTCCATTCCAATGGGTGGTGTTGATGTGGTACTCGAAGTTCAATGGTTACAATCTTTAGGTTCGATAACTTTTAATTTTCATGAAATTTTCTTGATTTTTTTTTGGGAAGGAAATGAATTTGAATTAAGGGGTATTACAGGGAAACCATCTAAGATAATCAACTCTAATGGCATGAAAAATCTTCTAAATAAATAAAGACGAGGCATAATTGCACAATTATGCTGACTAGAGTTTGAAACATCAAAATATTCTATTTCTCGATATCTCTAAAAAGCCTTGGACAATCATTCCAAGGTATTTGAGACTCTCAAATGCCTCCCACCTATTCTTGATCATGATCATGCTATTCATTTTATTCTAGGAAGTGTTCCTCCAAAAATCAGGCCTTACAAATATCACTATGACCAAAAGAACTAAATTGAACGTATGATTGCAGAAATGCTAGAGGCTAGTATAATTCAACATATTCAAAGTTCTTTCCTTGATCCAGTAGTATTGGTGCATAAGAAAGATGGATCATGGTGCATGTATATGAATTATATGGAGCTCAAAAAGGTCAATATTAAAGATAAATTTCTCATTCCTGTCATTAATGAATTATTGGATGAATTACATGGATAAAATTACTTCGCCAAGTTGGATCTTCATTCAGGATATCATCAAATTAGAATTAATACTTAAGACATTCTGAAAACAACATTTAGAACTCATGAGGGTCATTATGAATTTTTGTTCATGCCTTTTGGCCTTACAAATGCACCTTCTACATTTCAAGGGTTGATGAATTCCATTTTCAAACCCTTCCTTAGAAAATTCGTGTTAGTATTTTTCGATGAAACACTAATCTACAACAAGTCTTGGAACGATCATGATCAACATGTTGATAGGGTGATAAAACTATTAGAGGAGAAACAATTATATGAAAAAAACTCCAAATGTTTCTTTGGAGCAAAGGAGGTGGAATATTTGGGTCATACTGTATCTCATGAGGGTGCTAAGGTAGACGTTAACAAAATTAAAGCCATTAAGGAATGGAAAATCCCCACAATCATAAAGCATTTGTGAGGATTTCTCGGGTTAACATGGTATTATCACAAGTTTATTAAGAATTATGGGAGAATATGAGCACCTCTAACCACATTACTGAAGAAAGATGAATTTTCATTTGGGGAATTTTGAGGTCTAAAATGGGCATCCTAAGGAAATTATAAAATAATAATGGAAATAATAAAATAATATTATATTACATCATCAAATTTTAAAGGGAAATAATAGAAAAAGAACTTTTTCAACTCGTATTTTCAACTTATCTCCCTATGGGTTTACTCAAATTTCGAGCGGAAACACTCGTTGGATGCATAATTTGATTCCTCATCCAAGAAGTACTCATGTTGCATACTTTCTATGGACCCTGCTACAAAAAAAATTGAAAAATACATGAAAAATGTGATTGCAATTACATTTGTTCATGTATTTCTTATTTTTTGTGTAGCAGGGTCCATTGAAAGTATGCAAGATGGGTACTCTTTGGATTAGGAATTAAATTTTTCATCCAACGTGTACTCCTACTCGAAATTTGAGTAAAACCTTAGGGAGATAAGTTGAAAATACAAGTTGAAAACATAGTTACGTTATTTTATTATTTTTTAATCTTTTTACCATTTTACCCCAAAAATGGTGAATCATCCCCTGTGGTTGACATCATCATCTTGAATCCTATTACTTCTTATAAATTTTATTTTAGTTGTACATTTTTCTTAGGAGGCCCATTTTAGACCTCAAAAGTTCTCTAATGCTTCGACTCGAGAAGAAACTAAGGCCTTTGAACATCTTAAAGAGGAAATGTGCCAAGCACCAGTCTTAGTTATTGAAAACTTCACAAAAGTCTTTATTGTGGAATGTGATGCCTGAGGGAATGGAATTGGTGTTGTTATAGTGCAAGAAGGAAGACCCATTTATTTTGAAATCTGCCCAATCAAAGGAAAGTATTTACAAAAACCTATTTATGAGAAGGAAATGTTGGCAATACGACATACACTAAGGAAATGGTGACCTTGCCTAATGGGACGACACTTCAAGGTAAAAACAGATCATGATAGTCTTAAATAATTTTTGGAAAAAAAATTATCTTCAGAAGAGCAGCAGAAATGGGTCACAAAGATGTTGGGTTATGACTTTGAAATCACATACAAAAAATGGAAGTTAAATGTGGTTGCAAATGCACTCTTAAGAAAGGATGACGATGTGTAAGCATTGATTTATGCCATTTATATTATCCAAACAGATTGGATAACCAACTCAAGGGAGGAATGGAGGAGTGACGAATAAGTGTGGACACTCATTCAAAGTTTTTTGCAAGATCCTAGTACATCTGATACATTTAGCTGGAAAATTGATGCATTATGGTACAAAGATCACTTATATATTTGTAAGTATTCCCAGCTAAAAAAATACTATTTTGGAATTGCACACCTCTCCCTTAGGAGGACACTCGGGATTTTTAAAAACTTACCACAGGGTGAAGAAAGAATTTTTTTGGGATGGCCTTAAATTTGATATTCAAAAGTTTGTGGCAGAATGCTTGGCCTTCCAACAAAATAAATTTGAGACAATTAAGTCCCCAGGTCTGCCACAACCTTTATCCATTTCAAGTCAACTTTTGGAGGAGGTTTCAACGGACTTTATCACAGGTTTACCCACGTCCAAAGGAAAGAGTGTCATCATGGTGGTAGTTGATAGAATTACCAAGTATGCACACTTTTGTGCATTATCTCATCCATTTAAAGCCAATATATTTGCTACTTCATTTATGAAACAATTCAAAATATACATGGAAACACAAAGATTATTGTAAGTGACAGAGATCCCATTTTCACTGAAATTTTTTGGACGAAAGTATTTTCTTGTTTAGGTACTCAACTAGCTTGTAGTTCATCTTGTCATCCTGAATCTGATAGGAAAACTGAGATAATGAACAAATGTTTAGAAGGATGTCTTCATTTCTCTGTATCTGATAAACAAACACAATGGGTCAAGTATTTACCTCTGGTTGAATGGTGGTATAACACTTCGTTCCATATTGCATAAAAAAATTACCCAATTTATGGCATCTAATGAATATCATCCACTATCCATCACATCATATTTAAGAGAAAATTATAAGGTTAAATTAGTGTAAGATAACATCAAGCATCAAAAACAAGATCTCCAAATCTTAAAGGATAACCTCACTTTGGCATAGAATCGAATGAAACAATATGCATATCAACATCGCAGGAAAAGAAGTTTTGATGTATGCGACTGGGTTTTTTGACAGCTACAACCATACAAACAAATGCCCCTAAACCAAGATGTTAGCGTTGGAATTAGCACTTGGACTGCTCGAACTATCTGAACAGTCACATCCTATGCTCTAAGGCAATTTAATGATTTGGATTTTATGTTTGTTAGGTGGTTTAAACCCTCAGTCACTGAAAATGGATTTCATTCAAGTTCACTGTCATACAATTGAGGGCATTGAGTCCTAATATGGTAGCAAAAAGGTAAGTTTGTATCCTATGGAGATAAGAGAAGTTGAAATAGAATAAGAGACAGTGGGTCTGCAAGGAAGAAATCCACTATTTTTGGTGAAAAATAACACAAGGAACAATTTAAAAATATTTCAACAAAAGAAGGCTATATCAAGGCTTACAATAATCTTACTAAAACATCATGAAAATTAACTGTCATAAGGAATTCTCTTTAAATTTTCATTATGAATATCTCATTAAGAAAGCTCATTGTGTAAGACTAATAAAAGTTGAAAAAATACATAAACATATCAAGAGAGTGATAAAATCATATACAAAATATGAAATTACAAACTGCAAATGAAGAAAATGAGGTGTGGAAACACATGAAAATATTAACAATACACATATCAAGTAGGTAATAAGTCCTGAAAAGTCTTTCCCAATATCATTGACTGAAAATTACACTGATCATATGAGTAAAAGATTCATACCATGAAACTTTTCTCATGGAGCTTTATCATATATATAAAAAATACATTATACTAACATCTCCACAAAAGGCGTGAATCTGTTCTAAAAAAAAGTTATTACAATCTCATAAAAAATATGAGGCTTATCTTAAACTTTAATTCAAAGTGATACAACATAAATAAAGTAAACAACATGATATCTTGTAATTCGAAGTGGCTAAATGATGTGGAAATATGTTGGAAGACTACTCCTTCGTTCTGGTACAACCACTTCCACAAAAAGTGAAAACAACAGTTGAAGATGACATGTGGTTGTTTCCCTCAAAAAGTGCAAAATGGAATTCTGAAATTTAGAAAGACGCTTAATCAATGATACTTGGCAACAGCTAATTCTGTGGATAATGCATGCATGTAAATACTCCTTAGTAGTACCCCTCAATACCTGAATAAAAACTGCCTCCACTCCCTTCATCCAGAAACTCAGGATATAATAGTTTCCCTTTTCAAAATTAGGTAGCAATAACCAGAAATTTTGCAAATAGTTGCGTTTTTCAATTAGGCCAAAAATGTGAGAGCTCCTCCTAAAAGGTTTAGATGAAATCAAGTATTGAAGAAAATATCTTGAGAGACTCTGCCTTAGTGAGCCTTCTAGATATTTTTCCTGTATTCTTTTGTTATTGAGCTCTGGCCTTCTTGGTTTCCTTGTCTAGGATTTCATCAATATTGACAACTTCATCTCTCAGTCTTCGGTTAGAAATCAATTTGCTATTCAGTATAAGTTTGTTTTTGGGTTGAGTGTGAGGCCTCTTAAGATATGGATTTGGAATATAGGAAAACCTTTTTCTCTTCTACACCATACCACTAAAATGATCTTCTTCATATTTTGTCTCTGAAAAGTCTTCATCAGTGATATCTTATTCAAATGATGAATAAGAGTGAATGAAATTCTTATCCTTTCTCCATGTAGGTGTCTTTGGTGTCTGGGGTGTCTTGGGTGTCTTGAGGGAAGAAAAAAACTAAGCTATTGTTGGTTCCCTGACCTCTTATTGCTCTTCTGCAACTGTTGGGAAATAGTGTTGAGCTAGGATAGACACTTGAAATGGTATTTCAACTAGCACTTGGACTGGCACTTTAGGACTAGTTTTTTTCTGAAATTTTTTCTCCTAGGATCAACCTTCTTATGCCTCTGTATCTTGAGGAAGAAGGTTTTTTCTCCTCACATGTAGAATTAACAATTTTCCCTTGCTTGAATTTCATAGAATGCTCTCTGATGAATTTTGCTAAAGTCTGAGACTCCTTCTGATATTTCGTCTCATAAACTTTCTCTGCAAGATGCACCATGGGTATCGGAGAGATAATTTCAGTTCTAGCCTTCCTAGCCGAACTTCTAGTTTTCATATTGGCTGATGGGGTAGACCGAGCTGGCTATGACCTATTTGGCATAGGAGTTGCACTAGTTTTTTCATGATCATTTTTATTCTTGGGCCTTCCTACCCTCCTCCTAGAGTTGAGACTACCAAACCCCTCCTATGTTAGGAACTTATCTGAGGTAGTAATTTTATTTTTAAGTTGGTAGAAAATCAACATTTTAATTAAACCCCTCTGGTATAAGTTGTGCAGGGGATAGTTAGGGATTTTATACAACTTTAAGGACATATTGAGCAAGGATTTGTATAGGAAGTAGGGAAAAATCATAGCTTTATCACTTGAAATATGAGCAAGGAATATCATTTGGTAATGGTGGATAGAGGATAACCCACCCTCAAATGTAATGTAGAATTGCACAGTGGTGATCACATGTTTCCATTCAGCCTTAAAACAGGAAATATGTACAGTCGGATTCCATTTGGCATTCACATGTCCAGGTTTGAGGAAGTTACTTACTTCTGCGGGCAACATTTTATTCTTGAACCAAAATTCTCTAGTGGTAGAGGTTTGAGTAGATCAAGTTATGATGGCTTTAGTTATCTTGAAATTCTTGCCCCAAGCTTGATTTTCTCCCCATCGAAGCTCTCAGCAAAGGCCTGTGCTAAAGCCACATTTTCTATGGAAAATTTCTGCAAAAACTTATACTAGCCTGCTGACTTAAATTAAGGTTTTTCCCTAGCATCAAAAAACTTGGTGTTTGTTGGCTCGGACTTGTTAACATTCCCACATTTTCCCATACTTCTCAAAATCTAATATCCTTCTAAACACACAGTTGTTCAATCCTGGAGGAAAAACCATACACAGAGCCTTGTTTTACTTCCTTGGAATGATAAACTTGTTGCTGGAGGATATGACTCCTTTTAGTTGTAAATTTCACAAGGAACCTCGGACTTGAGAATATTGAACTTAACCCTTTGAAACTACAAATTTAGCTATGGTATGGTTTAATGGCATGATTTGAAATCATTGAAATATGGGTGCCAAGTCAACCCATAACTCATAACAATCCATTGCATCATTTAATAATTGATACCTTGTACCATGATCTCTACTTCAGCTTAGTAGGGTAGCTATAGGTTAGTTGCATTAATAATATAACCATTCACCTATAATAATTATCCTAAGTCAAAAATAATTAATCTTGTTAAAAACAATAATCATGCTTATAACATAGGAGGTCTTCAATCATCTTCAAATAGGAATGGTATTTTCTTAGAAAATATTCTTTGTAGCTCCTTATGCCTGAGAAATAGCTGCCTTTATCTTTGTATTGCAACATAACCAAACCACAACAAAATAGCTGCTCTTTCCATTGTGTTAGTACTGTGACCTTAAATTTGGAGAAATAGTTTCCCTTCTTTATATCACTATGTTACCAATGAAACTTAAACAAAGGTAGCTATTATCCAGAAAGAGAAACTATAATTTTATTACAAAAATGACCAATAGCATTAAAAACTAACCTAAGTTAAAATAGTGGTCTTAAATTCTTTTATGAACCTGAGACACTACTACCATCTATACAACTTAAAATTATTTTGGTTTTGAGATTATTTTTTGGCTTTTTATTGAGAATGACTCGAACTTTGATATAGGCTAGGAAATAAGAAAAAATTGAAAACAGTGATACGATGGCGGTCAAACTATTAAAATTTATAGTGCTAATAGTGGCTCCTATTAGGGATGAAGTCCTCCCTGTGAGGCTTCAAGGACTATAAACTCACTTCCTTAAAAACTTTCAAAATTCAGAAGACTTCTTGCAATTATGACTATGACTGACCTTTGACTGACTAGACTCAAGACTAATCATATTTACAGACATAAGTACCATTGGGCATGGATTTTTATTGACACATCACACGAGATATTTACAATGAAATGACTAACTAACTTATCAAACAAGTACCATTAACTGGACCTCCAGTCAACTAATCATCATCTAGATTCTTGAGCATAAATGTATTGTTTTCCAAAACTTGAGCAACTCGAAATGTTCCAAACCACAAGTTGTCAAACTTACCATGCTTTCCATGGTCTCCCTATTGGAAATGTTGTCATTGATGGCAAAGGAAATAGCAGATAAGGAGCATCTAAACAACAACAAGGCAAACAGAGAAGCAAGGAGCAGCATTAAACAAGAAGCAGAGATAGTAACAGAGAGATAGCTGAGGCAACAAAGAGACCATCAGAAAGAGCAAAGAAGCAAAGAGGAAGTAAGGAACTAAGGCAGCAGACAACGCAGAGACAGTGAATAGAAGTAGAATGCATAATTGAAGCAGAATTGTCCAGAGACAGAGTAGGAGAAAAAGGCCATCGAATAGAAAAGAATAAGTGAATGTTAATCTGTGATAAGTAAGAAATCCATTGAAGGAATTAATGATTGCAGAGATATGATGAATGTAGCGAATATTATAATTGCGATGGACCATAGTACAGTGATCAGCTTACAGAATCAAGAACTTGAATGTGCAGTTAGAAGCGAAACTGTGACAAGATAGAACTTCGAACATACAATGGAAGGTTGATATATTATATATATCATAGCAGAATTGAAGAAAGAGTGACACTGTGTTGTGTCGAGGTCGGAAGGCAGCAACTGGTGTAAATAATGTATGTTAAAAGTCTCAAACAAAATTGTGAACAAAGCGTTAAACTTAGCAATGGAACTGTAATAAAAGGAAAAAAATTAAAGCGCAACTTAATTATAATAATACATTGAAAAGGCGACGGAACCCTGCGTGGAAGAGTGGAACCATGATTGAGTGAACAGTAAAGGCGGTTTATGGTTTTCATCGCACCACCTATGCGGAGCAAGTGGTATTTCCTGGATGGGGAGCGATGCCATAGAGTGCTCGACACGCGTCCCTATACGACTTTTCAAAACCGCTTGTCAATGCGCGCCATCGCGCGTTATAGTTCGACCCAGGATGCCTAGCGATATTGTTGTGTGCCGTTGATTTGGAGGGAAGCCATTGGACGGTGGTCGTGTGAGGAAGATGCACGAATATTAACCAATGTACGACGGGCCATCGCACGTTAACGTTCGGCATCGGAGGTCGAGCGATATGCATATAAGTCGTTGATCTGGAAGCTTGCTATCTAACGGTGATTGGACGCTGGACTTGTGCAAAGTTTACTTTTGATATCATGCGCGTATTTGATTGGCTATTGACTATATATGTGGGCCCGGGGTCAAAGGTTTATCATAAGGTTAATTGTTTTAAAGTGCGGAGGGTTGTAACTTTAATCCTAAAGTTCAGTTCAAAGATTTAAATATATTTATTTATCAATTTCTTCAAATTGATAAATAAATTAAAAAGAAATCAAAGAGGCACGTAGGGTAAACTAAAGGAAATATTTTCAAAGGAATACCATTAGCAGTTGAATGGTTTTTACTCATGGTATTGATAAAGGTTAAACTATATAAGGCAAAGAGGATGATAGTACGAAGTGCGCATCGCAAGGGTCGTGAATGAATAAATTTCTCTAAGGAATATCTGTATGGGCGAACTCTGTTCTTAACTGATAAATGTGAAACTATGATGCACCCATGGATATAATGATCTGACGATGATGAATTTCTGGTTTAAACGACAGATAAAATCATGAAGAATTGGTGTGAGTGTACTGAATGAATAAATCTGGTGGCCTGCAAGGTATGTCGTGTGGAAACTGGTGGATCCATTATAAAATTGATGAAACATGGTCCGCAGTGGTGTTGAGGGTCGAAGCCTTTAGTGAGGGGGTTGTAGCTCCCCTTCCGGGGAAAGGGTACGGTAAACGAAGGTTGTAGCCTTATGCGGGTGGTACCTACCCCTTTGGTATAAGTTTGTGCCAGCATACAACTGTAAGAAGTTCTCCTTATAATAAATATTGAAGTCTGAGATAACAGCAGCGGTGGTTTTCTCCCGAATTGGGTTTCCACCTTAAATCATGGTGTTCATATGTGTTTCTTATGTTTGATGGTTTGTTCTGTTATTTCTGTTCATGCTTACTGCCTATTTGATGAATAAATGATGCAATGATCTAAGTAAAGATCTATGGACATACAAGTTGGATGCAGTAATGCAACATATGGTTTTAAGAGAAAGGAAAACTAAAAATTTGTTAGTCAGCTCAAAATACTGATTCACCCCCCTCTCAGCATTTTTCCAACTATTGGTATCGGAGCGAGGTCCTTGCGAAAAAACATATTTACACTGAAGGAAGATCAATCAAGATGGAACAACATCTATCAGGCCTCCGCTCTTTAACGGAAACAATTTAATCTTCTGGAAAACAAGGATGAGATCCTATTTTCAGTCTCTGTGAGCAGAGGTATGGGCAATTGTTGAAGGATGATATCAATATCCAGCTGCAGTACCAACAGATCCGATGGAAAGAAAGAATTATGAAACAAATTCAAAGGCAATCAATGCTCTATTGGGAAGTCTAACTAAATCAGAATTTGTCAAAGTCATGCAGCTGAATACAGCAAAGGCAATATGGGACAAAATCATTTTAAGTTATGAAGGTGATGCAAAGGTAAAAGGTGCTAAACTCCAAACTCTCAGAATTCAATATGAGAATCTAAAAATGGATAATGAGGAGAGCATTGCCAATTTATTTTTACGTCTTGATGATATTGTAAATCGTATGATAAATCTGGGAGAAACAATAACCGAATCTACTTTGGTTGAGAAAATTTTAAGATCACTAACGACAAAATTTGAGTCAAGGTTGGTCCCTGCTCTTGAAGAAAGTAGGATCTTCAAACTTCTTTGTCGGTCTTAACCATCTGGCCTTAAACTGCAGCATGAGAATGGAAGAGACCATGAAGTCAGCAGGCTCTTTGAACTTCTACAAAAGGGAAGGGAGTACAAAAAAAAGAAGGATCAGGATATATCTCAGAAGAAGATGAGATAAACTTTGTAAAGAAACTTCAACTTGGCACAGGACGGTTCAGAGGTAAGCTTCCTTTCAAATGTTTTGATTGTGGACGAGTTGGTCATTATGCAGCTAAGTGTCCTTATAAAGAAACCCATAAAAAAGGGAAGGAAGTAGCAAGAAGGAATAAGAATCGTTTGAGCACTAGAAAAGTTACTATACTCATGAAGACAGTGATGGGTTATCTGATAGTGAGGAAGAATGTGAACAAGACCTTAGACTTCTCATGGCATTTGAAAAAGAATCTAGAGAAGAAAAAGATACTTTTGTGGATGCTCTAGAAGACAATGATTTTCTTGATGAAAACCATAAACTCAAAATTTTCTTAGAAGAGAATAAAATAACCATAGAAACTCTGAAAAATCAGCTTGAAGAAAAGGAGAAACACAATGAGAAATTAGAATGTGAAGTAGTAAGTTTAAGAAAAGAACTTGAGAAATTAAAGACTCTGAATCTTAAATTTGCTAAAGGATCTAAAACCTTAGATGAAATTATCAAGGTACAACGTTCTCCTCTTATAAAGACAGGTCTTGGATATATTGGAGAATCTTCTCAGGTTTCAACACCAAATTATCTAAAAGCAGTTACAGGTGGTTTACAACATGCTGCCACTCAGCAAGGGAATAAAGAATCTTTATAGGTAAAGCATGATCATCTTAATTCAAAGAACACTAACAGGAATGTCTTTCAAAGAAACACCAATCAATAGGTAAATTCAAGTAGAAGATTTTATGATCGCAGAAATTTCTAATTCAATGGACAATGTTTCTCATGTCACAATTTTGGTCATAAAGTTGTTCAATGTGCTGCATATAAAACCATCATGAAAAGAGAAGCAAGAAAGAAAAGGATTGATATTGAAACAAAGAAGAATACTTATAACAACTTTACTCCTCTTCAAAATTAAGTTGAATGTGTTTATTGCAATAACTTTGGCCATGAAGAATCGGAATGAAGGAGAAAAGTTTAGCCAAAAGAACATGTTCCTTCAAGCTCCAAAGTATGGAAAAAGAAGAAATTACAGGTTGAAAATTGTGACATAGCGTTATTTACAGAAGATGAAGAAAACCAATGGTACATTGATAGTGGATGCTCAAGACCCATGACAGGTGACAAAAACAAACTTCTAGCATATAGTGCTTTGGAAAAAGAAAATAATGTTACATTTGGAAATGATACTCCTGCGATCATTAAGGGAAAAGGGTCTTTTTTTCTAAAATAAAAGGTGAAAGCTAATGAAGTTATGTATGTGGATGGATTAAAGCATAACCTGTTAAGTGTAAGTCAAATGTGTGATCAAGGAACTGAAGTTGTATTTAGTTCAGAAGAATGTGTGGTAAGTGATCTTGATACAGGTAAAGCAATTATAAAAGGAAAAAGAACTCCAAGCAACCTGTATGTATTGAAGAACTGCAAAGAACAATGTTACTAGAGTAAATCTTCAAAAAACTCGCTATGGCATAGAAGGTTGGGGCATCTGAGCTTCTCTCAAATCAACAAATCAGGTAAACTTAAAGTTTTTTATGATCTTCCCAATATTACTCTACCTGAAAATATCATATGCAAATCTTTCCAATTTGGTAAGCAAACCAAAGTGACATTTAATGCCAAGGAAGGATCATCAAGTAAGCCTCTTGAACTCATTCATACTGACATATGTGTACCTGTGAGGAAAAAGTCACCACATGGTGAAGAATACTATATCTTATTCATTGATGATTTCTCTAGAATGTGTTGGATTGGGCTACTTAAACACAAAGATGAAGCATTTGAGAAATTTTAGATATTCAAAGCACTAGTTGAGAATGAATTAGATCTAAAAATTAAGTGCCTCGGATCTGATCGAGGAGGAGAATATACATCAGATGAATTCCTTGAATTTTGTGAACAACATGTCATAAAAAGACATTTTTCTGTAGCTGGCACTCCACAACAGAATGGCGTAGCAAAAATAATGAACAGAACAGTTCAACAAATGGCTAGAGCTATGCTCGATGATTCCGGAACACCTGACACATTTTGGGGAGAAGCAGCACATACAGCAGTAAATATTCTTAATAAGGCACATGTTTGTGTAAATAGTGATAAAACTCCATATGAACTCTGGTATGGTAATTCTCCCACTGTAAAGAATTTTAGAATTTTTGGAAGCAAATTTTTTATCAAAAATAATGATGAAAAACTTGGCAAGTTTGAACCCAGAGAAGATGAAGGAATATTTCTTAGTTACTCCTCTAGGAGTAGGGCATATAAATGTTATAATAAAAGACTTCGGAAGATTGTTGAATGTATAGATGTTGTTATTGATGAGTCTCCAGCGGCTCCAAAAGAAGAAAAACAAACAACAAATGAAGATGATGATGATGACATATATCCTTCTATGTCAAATAGTAATGATTCAAACAATGAACCCAGTGAAGAACCCGAAGATGATTTGTCTGAAAAGGCTCCATCCAGATATGTTCAAAAGAATCATCCAGAATCTCAAATTTGGGGAGAAAATGGATCAGGTGTACAAACAAGAAGGACTCTTGTGGGATATTCTAGTAATCTGGCATTTATGTCCACTATTGAACCTCTAACCTCACAATATCGATCAAGCTATAGCAAATATGAATCCGGGATTCAAACTACTTGAATGAAATAGATCAAATTGAAAAGAATCACACTTGGGAATTGGTACCAAGACCACATGATAAAAACGTCATTCGAACTAAATGGATATTCAAGAACAAGTTAAATGAGAATGGGGATGTTATAAGAAACAAAGCTAGACTTGTTTGCAAGGTGTATGCTCAGCAAGAAGGTATAGAATTTGAAGAAACCTTTGCTCCTATAGCCAGACTTGAAGCCATAAGAATGTTTCTTGCTTTTTCAAGCTTCCAACAAATCAAAGTTTATCAAATGGATGTTAAATCTGAATTTCTAAATGGTGACTTAGAAGAAGAAGTTTATATAGAACAACCAGAAGGATTCATTTTTGGAAATGATGAAAAACTTGTTTGTAGACTTAAAAAGGCTCTATATGGTCTCAAACGACTCAGAAGAATCTCAAACAAGCTCCAAGGCATGGTACTATCGTCTTGACAAATATCTTCATCAACAAGGATTTTTCAAGGGTGGCAGTAGCAACTTATACAAAAAATGAAAATGACAAACTATTGATTGTGGTTGTATATGTTGATGATATCATTTTTGGAAGTAATGAAGAGCCTATGAGTCAGAAATTTGCTTCTGATATGCAGCAAGAATTTTAAATGTCTTTACTTGGGGAACTAACATTCTTTCTTGGCTTGCAAGTGCAACAAGCAACAGATGGCATATTCTTATCACAAGCAAAATACCTCAAGAAAATCCTAAAGAAGTATGGCATGGAATATTGCAAACCTATAAGTACACCAATGATAACCGGATGTAACCTCAGTTCTAATGATGATTCCCCCACGGTGAATCAACCAGAATACAGATCTATGATAGGAAGTCTACTTTATCTCACTGGGACAAGACCAGACATTATGCATGCAGTTGGGATTGTTGGACGATTCAAAGCTAATCCAAAAGAGTCTCACCTTCAGGCTGTGAAAAGAATATTCAAATATCTACAAGGAACTCAAGACTTTGGACTATGGTATCCAAAGAATGTTGATCTTACTCTTCATGCATACACTGATGCAGATTGGGCTGGAAGTGTTGATGATCGAAAAAGCACTAGTGGTGGTGCATTCTATATGGGGCCTCAGTTAGTATCTTGGTTTAGCAAGAAGAAAATCTCTATTGCCTTATCTACAACAGAAGTAGAATATGTGGCCGCCACATCATGTTTCACTCAACTTCTCTGGATGATGCAAACCTTACAAGACTTTCAAATCAAATGTTCACCTCCTATCTCCATTATGTGTGATAATACAAGTGCCATCAGTATCTCAAAGAATCATGTTATGAATTCCAAGACCAAGCACATTCCCATCAAATATCACTTCTTACGTGAACAAGTGCTTGAAAAAAATGTGAAATTGGAGTATGTTTCCTCCAAATAACAAGTTGCTGATATATTTACCAAACCTCTACCTAGGGAAGTGTTCGAATATCTCAGACATAAACTGGGATTAGTCTCTGCCATGCAGAGGATCAGGTCTACTTAAATTTAGAAGATTAAATTGGTTGTGAGGTGCTGTCAGGCATGTTTGAATGCACAGGCTAAGGGGGAGCATTGGTCATATGAAAATGATGAACTGTTGGTCATATTATGTTTGAAGATGCAACATGATCTCAGGGGGAGCATGGCATTGTCGGTTCAAAGGATATTGATCAAAATCTTTGCCATTGATGTCAAAGGGGGAGGAAAATCAACAAAGGGTTTCTATAAGACCATCAGAGGAAGAGTATTGCCATCAATGCCAAAGGGGGAGATTGTTGGAAATGTTGTCATTGATGGCAAAGGAAATAGCAAAGAAGGAGCATCTGAATAGCAACAAGGCAAACAGAGAAGCAAGGAGCAGCATTAAACAACAAGCAAAGATAGTAATAGAGAGATAGCAAAGGCAACAAAGAGACCAGCAGAAAGAGCAAAGAAGCAGAGAGGAAGCAAGGAACTAAGGCAGCAGACAACGCAGAGACAATGAATAGAAGTAGAATGCATAATTGAAGCAGAATTGTCTAGAGACAGAGTATGAAAAAAAGGCCATTGAATAGAAAAGAATAAGTGAATGGTAATCTATGATAAGTAAGAAATCCATTGAAGGAATTAATGGTTGCAGAGATATGATGAATGTAGCGAAGATTATAATTGCGATGAACCATAGTGCAGTGATCATCTTGCAGAATCAAGAACTTGAATGTGCAGAACTCCGAACATACAATGGAAGGTTGATATATTATATATATCATAGCAGAATTGAAGACAGGGTGACACTGTGTTGTGTCGAGGTCGTAAGGCAGCAACCGGTGTAAAGAATGTATGTTAAAAGTCTCAAACGAAATTGTGAACAAAGCGTTAAACTTAGCAATGGAACTATAATAAATGGCGTAACATTAAAGTGCAACTTAATTATAATAATACATTGAAAAGGAGACGGAACCCTGCGTGGAAGAGTGGAACCATGACCGAGTGAACAAGTAAAGGCGGTTTATGGTTTTCATCGCACCACCTATGTGGAGCAAGCGGTATTTCCTGGATGGGGAGCGATGCCATAGAGTGCTCGACACGCGTCCCTGTACGACTCCGCAAAACCGCTTGTCAATGCACGCCATCGCGCATTATAGTTCGACCCAGGATGCCCAGCGATATTGTTGTGTGCCGTTGATCTAGAGGGAAGCCATCGGACGGTGGGCGTGTGAGGAAGATGCACGAAGATTAACCAATGTACGACGAGCCATCGCACGTTAACGTTCGACATCAGAGGTCGAGCGATATGCATATAAGCCGTTGATCTAGAAGCTTACTATCTAACGATGATTGGACGCTGGACTTGCGCGAAGTTTACTTTTGATATCATGCGCGTATTTGATTGGCTATTGAATATATATGTGGGCCCGGGGTCAAAGGTTTATCATAAGGTTAATTTTTTTAAAGTGCAGAGGGTTGTAACTTTAATCCTAAAGTTCAGTTCAAAGATTTAAATATATTTATTTATCAATTTCTTCAAATTGATAAATAAATTAAAAATAAATCAAAGAGGCACATAGGGTAAACTAAAGGAAATACTATCAAAGGAATACTATTAGCGGTTGAATGGTTTTTACTCATGGTATTGATAAAGGTTGAACTATATAAGGCAAAGAGGATGATAGTATGAAGTGCGCATCATAAGGGTTGTGAATGAATAAATTTCTCTAAGGAATATCCGTATGGGTGAACTCTGTTCTTAACTGATAAATCTGAAACTACGATGCACCCATGGATATAATGATCTGAAGATGATGAATCTCTGGTTTAAACAACGAACGAAATCATGAAGAACTGGTGTGAGTGTACTGAATGAATAAATCTGGTGTCCTGCAAGGTATGTCGTGTGGAAACTGGTGGATCCAGTATGAAAATTGATGAAACGTGGTCCGCAATGGTGCTGAGGGTCGAAGCCTTTAGTGAGGGGGTTGTAGCTCCCTTCCAGTTGTAGCTGGTAAACAAGAACAGGGGGTTGTAGCTCCCTTCCAGGAAAGGCTGGTAAACGAGAGAAGGTTGTAGCCTTCTGTAGGTGGGTGCCTGCGTGCTAGTATAAGTCTGCGCCAGCATAAAATTGTAAGAAGTTTTCTTTATAATAAATATTGAAGACTAAGATAATAGCAGTGGTGGTTTTCTCCTGAATTGGGTTTCCACCTTAAATCCTGGTGTTCATATGTGTTTCTTATGTTTGATGGTTTGTTCTGTTATTTCTGTTCATGCTTACTGCTTATCTGATGAAAAAATGATGAAATGATCTAAGTAAAGACATAATAAGATCTCTGGACATACAAGTTGGATGCAGTAATGTAACCTATGGTTTTAAGAGAAAGGAAAACTGAAAATTTTCAGTCAGCTCTAAATACTGATTCACCCCCCCCTCTCAGTATTTTTCCAACACTTCCCTCCTTACATCCCAATGCAACACCAAATAATTCTCCGAAATAATTTATGATTTTCTCTTTTTTCAAAAATAGATTTGAATTTAGTCTGATACTTATGTACTTTTTCCATCAGTGATTCTCTGATTTGAAGTGCTTCTATCAGCTCCAACATTCTCCATTGAATTGGATTTTCATCAACTTCATCTTCCAGAAACCTAATAACAAGAAGAGCTAATTGTAATGGCATTACAACATAAATACCATATAAAAGCTGAAAGGGAGACATTCCAATTGATCTTTTTCCACTCACCCTGTCTACCCAAAGAGCATGCACTAGTTGAGTGTCCCAATTTCTCTTATTTCCAGGCAACATCTTTTAATGACTCTCCCCAAGATTTTATTGGATGACTCGGCTAACCCATTACCTTGAGGGTAATAAGGTGTGGAATGAGTCAATTCAATACCATATTGCTGACAGACATTATTCATCTTAGTAGACTTAAAAGTCATTGAATTATCATTCACTAATTTCTGTGAACAACCAAATCTACACATAATTGTTTCCAACATAAATTTGATTATTATCGTATCAGTGGCATTCCTGGTTGGAACAACTTCAATCCACTTAGTGAAATAGTTTGTAACTATAAGAATCCATATATGATGTCCTGATGAAGGTGGATGAATTTTGCTAATGAATTCTAACCCCCACTGCTGGAAAGGAACATATGATGAAATAGGAATAAGAGGTAATGGAAGAAACTTCTGTTTACCAGAAAATTTTTGACATTCGACACAAGTCTTGACCTTGGAGAAAAAATTTGAGAAAAGATTTGTTCAATAATAGCCAACTCTTAAGATTTTGTTTGCAGTGGCTTTCTAATACAAATTTCCTCCACACACTCCTGCATGTATCTCTATAATAATATCCTATGACTCAGATTCATTTACACATTTCAATAAGACTCCCATAGGGTCTTTCTAGTAAAGATGGTCTTCCAAAATGGAATACTTAACAACTTTCAATTTAAAATCTCTCCTTTTTTACTTCTCCATTTCAAGAGGACAACTAAGATTTAATAAAAAGTATATTATGTCTTTATACCAATTTGAATGAAATATTTTAGGATAATCAGATATAACTTATCCATATTTTTCCTCAGCTACCTCCATATTCAGATTTAGGGCCTTGCAGTTAGATTCGTCCATCAAGCGAGCCAAGCCTTGTCCTTTTATCAATTTAGTAGGTCTCATCTCAATATAGAATTACAAAATTTTGGTTAACCATCTTCCCCTCCTTCCATATTTATATGGCTATAGCAATACATCTTTGAAAATTATATTTGGCACAAAAGAAACAATTTTTGAATGTA
The DNA here is from genome assembly GCA_034641835.2 of Pinus albicaulis. Taxonomy (NCBI): domain Eukaryota; kingdom Viridiplantae; phylum Streptophyta; class Pinopsida; order Pinales; family Pinaceae; genus Pinus; species Pinus albicaulis. The sequence goes on from CM076584.1 coordinate 710,838,844, forward strand.
ACACATAAACTCGAAAATAATTTAAAGCCTTAACTAGTGCATATGCTTGTTTTTTAGCCAAGCTATACTTTAATTCAACATCTCTTATAGTACGACTGAAAAATGAAATAGGTTGTTATAAACCTTCTTTGTTCTTTTGTAACAAGACAACTTCAATTGTTTCTTCTGAAGCATATGAAAAAATCAGAAAGTCTTTTTCAAAATCAAGACTAATTAAAACTGGAGCTTCAATCAAAGTAGATTTGATCGTTGAAAAAGAAATTTTTTCTTTATCTCGCCACTTGAATTCTACATCTTTCTTCAGCAAGACATTCATATGTTTGATTAGTTCTGCAAAATTTGGGACAAAGTTCCTCATAAAATTAATTTTCCCCAAATATGACTGTAATTATTTTTTATTCCTTGGAAAACAAACCTCCTGAATAGCCTCAACTCTCCCTAGATCAATACATATGCCACTTTATGTCACAATATGTCCCAATAATTTTTCTTCTTCAACAACAAAGGATGACTTATTTGGGTTCAAGGACAAACCAAATTTTCTGCATTTTTCAAAAACTTGTTTCAAATGTTTCAAATGATTGTCATCAGATTTTGAATAGACTGTAATGTCATCTAAGTAAATGACTACAAATCTATCTTTTTCTCCTACAAAGGCAATATCCATTTCTCACTGAAATGTTGCACCCGCATTCATTAAACCAAATGGATTTTTTTTGTACATGAATGTCCCCCAAAGTGTAGTAAATGTTGTCTTTTCTCTGTCTTATCTATCAACTAAAGTCTGATTATAGCCTGAAAAGCCATCTATCATTGACAATCTTTTGGAGCCTACAACTTTCTACAAAATATAATCCATATTGGGTAATGGATAGTTATCCTTCAATGAGCACCAGTTCAGATTGCGAAAATCAACACAAATTATTATTTCGCCATTCTTCTTTCGAACTAGGACTATGTTAGCTACCCAATAAAAAAATCTCAAAGGTAGAATTATTTTTTCTTCCATAATTTTATGATTTCTTTTTCAATGATAGGGAGTAGCATGGGATTGATAGGTCTTATATTTTGTGCTACAGGCTTTGCATATGATTTTAGAGTGATTTTTTGCTACATTATACCTCTATCATATGTCTTCAACTCACTATAGGACCATGCAAAAATATCTGCATATTGTTTCAGCAACTTGACATATTTTGTTATGGTTTCTAGAGAAAGAAATTTAGAAACTTTGACTAATTTTGGCTGATCATTTGTACGAATATTACAGTCAATTGTTATCTCGCCATCATCTTTATTTTCAGGATTTAAAAAGACATCATTATTGTCAAACAATCTTTATAAAGGAACTGGGCCTTTAGGAATATAGTTAGTTTTCAGATCAATAATTTATTTCCCAGCTGTGGTCTTTTTGAAAGACTTGTTTCTTTGATTTTCAACAATTTCCTACCCATCATCAATTTGAATATCCGTAGAATCTTCAACACACTCTAAAAACTTTTGAATTTCTTTGTCATCCTCAAATACTTACCAGTATTTGATGTTATCAGGAATAGAAGGTCTATTTTTTATTTGAACATCATATGTTGCCTTGACATCAAGAGGAACTTTGAAATTACTAGCAGCAATAGCTAGTGAATCAACCATTTGATTTTCCTCTCTAGTGACAAAATTTATATTAAATGCTGAAAAATAATTCTCAATCAAGTCCCACACTTCATTACTATAATTCTTCAATTTGGAATTTTTAACTTGATATTTTTTTCTCACCTGCCTTATCACCAATTCTAAATCACCAAAAGAAACTGGTTGTTCATCTCCCAAGTCTTTCGCTGCCTTCATACACAAAACAAGCAACTCATATTCAGTAGTGTTATTAGTGGTACCAAATTGCAGTTTATATGATATAATTAGCCTTTGCTGAGTGGGAAAAATGAGTACTACACTAGCTCTCGATCCTTCTTTTGATGAGGCTCCATCAAAGTACAATTTCCAGATTTTTCATCCCTCTAAATGCTTCTCATTTATATCTTGGAAGTGTTTTTTTTCACTGATTTCAGGTTGGAAATTGTTATCATCAGCAGCAAGGTGTAATATGGATGATCCCAATTCCTTCTCCTCAACATATATAGGATGATTTGAGGGATTATGTTAATCATTGATGATATAGGCCATTTGAGTTTCCTTATACAACCTCTTGAATTCTCATCCAAACACTAGGATTGTGGAATATGACATATCCATTTTAAGGGTGCCCCCCAATTTTTTAGACCAAGACCTGGAAAGCATCATCCCAAATCTAGAAGGTTTGTTTGTAACTACAATGTCCATCACTAAGCTTTTCATCGGAAGCTGGGTAAGAGAAACAACCAATTCTTTAATCACTCCTAAACACTTGAATTTTTTGGAATCAAAGGTGTATAGGTCATGGTATTTCTTGGTGATTTCTAATCCTAATTAATCCATCACTTTCTTTGGCATTAAATTGTGAGAAGCCCCAGAATCTAATAGACAATTATGCAAAAATTTGTCATTTATATTGAGAGAAATATATAAAGGTGGTGAATTATCATCATTTTGGTGTTGGACATGGCAGCCTAAATAAATATTAGGATGTTAATCCTCAATATTGATTGAATCAAGAGTGAGAGGTGCTTGTAACAGACTTTTAAAAGACTCTTTATATGCTGGATTTTTCAACATTTCCAAAAGTGGGACAGGAATTTTAATTTTATTTAGTTCTGATTTGAAACTGTAATAAAGAGGAACTAATTTTTTATTTTATGTAGAAATTTCGATGATTGGGGAAGAATTATGAGGTGGAGGGACATCACTAACTTTGGCCTTTTGTTTAGCAGCTTGTTTGTCAAAATCTGATTTTTGTTGAGGTTGTTGAACAAGACCTTTGGACCTGTTAAGTCCCTATATTAATAGTGTAGTCCCTTATTATGCTAGTGTAGCCCCCCTTATTGTTATTGTTGTACCGCTGTAACCCCCATATTGTTATTATTGTGCCCTTACATTATTATTGATAGGTCAGCTAGGATTACATTATGGCCCCACTAGGATTACATTATGGCCCCATGGAGTCCTATATATAGAAAGGATGTTTTGTAATTTGTATCATCCAATAATTATTCATTCATGTAATATATTGGAGGTTCCCCCCTCGAAGTGTCTTATTTCTAAGGCGTTGATATCTCTTTTCTTCTATTTTTGGAGTTTGTTTCACAACATTTGGTATCAGAGATTTGGATTCTAGGGTTTCGTGGCTCCAAACAGGTCATCGTGGAATTGTCACTATAACTTATTTTCTACGAAGGTTCAGAAGATGAAATTTTTTGTGTGAAAATCCAAAATCCTGAGGAACATCATCACAAAATTTTAGAGCTTGGTTCACAATATTTTCGGAGATATGATCTTTGTAAGTTAGGGCTTTATGCAGGCTCATGAATTTCACTTAAAATGGTCATCGTAGAATTTTCAATATAACGTTGTTTCTATGAAGGTTCAGAAGCTCAAAGTTTCAAAGAACGAAATCAAAATCCAGAGGAACATCGTCGCAAAATTTTAGAGCTTGGTTAACAATATTTTCAGAGATATGATCTATGGAAGTTAGGTCTTTTTCAGGCTCCCAAATTTCATCTCAAAGAGGTGACCGTGGAAAAATATTCATAGCTCTCTCTCTGAGCATCGGATTGGAATGCTATAAAAAGTGGCCATAAGTACACAGAATGTAGTTTCTTGGCTATAAATGTCAGAGCCAAAGGAGCAAATAGTGACACGTGTCAAGTTGTACAAGTTCGATATACAGAACTAGTTCATAATTAGGTCATTGTGGGAGATTGGACATAACGTTCCCTTGAAGAATCAAAATTAGGTCAAACCTGTGGAATTCTAAAGAGGATTCAGGGGACTACCTCAGGGCCAAAGTTCAGATATTGAATATCCTAAATCACAGAGATAATTCAGTTTCAATATCGAGATCCTCAAAAGCAAGAAAAAGCTATACTATGCCGCATGAAGAGGAAGAATTGCAGTATGAGATATCAGAATTACGGTACCAAGTGCAACAAATTTGTTTCTTATGAAGAGCAACTGAAGATGACATAGATGGTTTAAAATCAGAAATGGAGGCTAAGTTGGATGGTTTGAAGGATCAAATAATAGCTAATATGGATGATAAATTAGTGGAAGATCACATCGAGCATCAACAACAAGTTCTCTAAATCTCAAAGGATAACCTAACTTTGGTGAAGAATCTAATGAAACAATAGGAAGATGAAAATCACATCGAAAGAAGTTCTGAAGCAGTCACAGAAATAAGAACTCGACAAGTACGATCAATTTCATAGTATCTCAGCAAGTGGAAGAAATTTCCTGTAGAAGATTCCACATGGGAGGATGAGAATTTTGTACAGAAGCATCCAGAAATAATCAAGCGTTGAGGAAAACACTTGTTTGAAGGAGAGAGGCATGTTAAGTACCTATATTAATAGTGTAGTCCCTTATTATGTTAGTCTAGCCCCCCTTATTGTTATTGTTGTACTCCTGTAACCCCCATACTGTTATTATTGTGCCCTTACATTATTATTTTTAGGTCGGCTAGGATTACATTGTGGTCCCATGGACTCCTATATATAGAAAGGAGGTTTTTTAATTTGTATCATCCAAGAATCGTTCATTCATTTAATGTATTGGAGGTTTCCCCCTCGAAGTGGCTTATTTCTAAGGCATTGATATCTCTTTTCTTCTATTTTTGGAGTTGGTTTCACAATAGGACCTCAGAGGATAATTTATGTTTTGAGCTTCTTGCTATTTTTTTATCATTTTGTGCATGAGTGTGAGCATTCTTAGCATCTGAAAACAGATATATCCTTGACTGGTCTTCATATTCTTGAAAAGTCAAACAAGTTGACAGTGATGTTTCTCCTACAAGTTTTAATTCTTCATTTTCTTCATCATGTTATTGCTACTCCTCTTCAGCAAAATTATTCAAAGGAGGCTAAACATTTTGATCATCAATATTCCTCCTTGGGCGTTGTAGGATTTGTTGAGGCTGAAAAGGTCTTCTGAAGGGAGCCTGATTTCTATTGGCTTCATTTTGATTAGCTCTAGTAGCTAGTTTCTTTTCTAACTCCAATTTTTTCATCTTAGAGGTAAGTTCTTTGATCATAGTGGACATTTGATCAATATTTTTTTCAGCTATAATATTTTTGGAAGAAGAAGTTTTTTCTTTTTTCATTTTATTTTTGTCTTTTTCTACTTTCTCCTCCTCCATTTTCACTTTATTTGAAGCCATAATATTCGACTGCACTCCAATTGTAGCCTCTTACATATCCATAAATGTTTGTGCTTTCTCATCCCTTAACCATAAAGAAAACTCATGATATAAAGCATTGGAAAAAGTTATCATAACTGTGGTTTCAGGAGGCTGAATTGCTTCATGAATTTTCTGATAAATTTTATTAAACCTCTTTGTAGAATCAACCAATGACTCATCTGTCTTCAATTTTAGAGTTCCAAACTCTGTAAGGTCGTACACATAGTCTTTCATATCACCCCATTGTTTGAAAAATACTTCCTCCAATTCATCTATTCTTGTTATTGAGTTTGGTGGCTGACTTCTAAACCATTTACGAGCTTCTCCACCCAAGCTATGAACAAAGAGTCTTGACTAGAAATGTTCATGTTCAATGTTCTGGTTATCATCATAACTATAGAAATCAACCAAATGTTCCTTATTAGAAGTTCCTTCTCCCTCCCCTGTGTATTTTGGAAGATATTTTAGATAATCCCCTTGAGGAAGAGGATGCAAAGGTTGAGGAAGAGCAAGTGGTTCATATCTTGCATCCACTATCTATTACATCCTTGTAAGGGTAGGTTGAGCCATGGTTTTTTGATGTACAGTTGATGGATGAATAGTTGATGTAGCTGCTTGGGAATTAGGAATTACAATTTGTGGATTTTGAATATGATTTGGGACAGTATAAAATTGGAAATCTTGTGTTGATTATTCAAGTTTTGGGACTGAAAACAATGGATTTTCAAAGTGATGAATAGAGGAGGTCTTGAATTCACCTTCTACAAAATAACCAAATTCAAATGTTGTCTATTGAGGGGATGAGGTAAATTCAACTTTATTTTGTTGAGCTAAAAAGTCAGATAAGTTGAAAGTAAGGCCTTCAGGAACACTCCCTTCTATTGGATGAGAAGAGGATGACCCAACAGCTGGATTTCGAGACAAAGGAAAATAATATTGCTTAGGGGTAATAAAATATTGATATTCAGGATGAGTTTGAAGGATATTTAGAATGGTTTTAAAATCTTCTTCAGTCAAAACATCCTTATCAAGAAAAGGTGCAATTTCCAATACTTGTTCTAACTCCCGTTCTGTCAGCAAAAAATCTTATAATTCCTTATTGAAACTTAAAACCTCTATTTTTTATTCTTTGAATGAAATAGTATTTATCTTAGATTTAATAAATGATGAATGAGAAAAAATTTCAGCTGAGCCTACGTTAACACCATCTACTTTATTTTCTGTGGAAGTAGTTTCAACTTGAGATTTTTCAGCAGAATCTTTTGAAACTAAAACTTCTTTTGATTTTAAAGTAGATGAAGGTACCTTTTTGTTTTGGAATGTAACTTTTATATATTTTCTTCACTGACTGAGATGTTTCTTCAAATGATCTTTGTAGTTTTCCCTTTGCATCTATAATGATCTTTTCTAGGTCAGCAACTAGAATTACAGTAGGTGATCTCTGATTTCTCCTTGTAGTAGGAGGTCTTGAAACATCTCTTCCTCTTTGTGGAGTTGCTAGGTGAACCAATTTGTAGTCTTATTCTAGTCATCAATTCTTGTTCACCATCAAGAATTGATTTTTAACAATTCAAAACAAGAGATTCGGGAGAATACTTCGTTTCAAAGGCCTTTGTATCCCAACAGACGCACCAAAAGATGTTAGCACTCGAATCAACACTTGGACTGCTTCAAGTTCTTGACCAATCACATCTTAAGCTCTAAGGAAATTTAATGATTTGGATTTTATGATTGGTAGGTGGTTTAAACCCTCAGTCACTGAAAATGGATTTTAGTCAAGTTCATTGTCATACTAATGAGGGCATTGAGTCCTGATATGGTAGCAAAAATAAAAGTTTGTAGACTATGGAGAGAAGAGAATTTGAAATAGAAGAAGAGGCAGTGGGTTTGCAAGGCATAAACCCAGTATTTTTGGTGAAAAATAACACAAGGAACAATTTGAAAATATTTCAACAATAGAAGGCTATATCAAGACTTACAATAATCTGAATGAAATATCGTGAAAAGTGACTGTCATAAGGAATGCTCTTTGAATTGTCATTATGTATATCTCATCAAGAAAGCTCACTGTGTAAGACTAATAATAGTTGAAAAAATACATAAACATATGAAGAGACTGATAAAAACATACAACATCTGAAATTACAAAGTGCAACTGAAGAAAATGAGGTGTGGAAACACATGGAAATATTAACAATACACATATAAAGTAGGTAATAAGTCCTCAAAAGTCTTTCCCAATATCATTGATTGAAAAGTACATTGATCATATGAGAAAAATATTCATAAACCACAAACATTTTCTTCATGGAGCTTTATCATATATATACAAAAGACATTATATTGACATCTCCACAAAAGTTGTGAATCTGTTCTAAAAAAAGTTATTAAAATATCATACAAAAGATGAGGCTTATTTTAAACTTTAATACAAAGTGATACAACATAAATAAAGTAAACATCATGATGGATTGTAATTCGAAGTGGCTGAATGATGCACTAATTTAATCTATTTACAACTTTCACTAACTCATGCACCATTGCACTTCGAACTCTATTACAACTAGAATTACTCTGCATGTCCCACCAACCAACCTCTAACTTGAACTCCACTAGCTAACTGAATTTTCCACTTCAATTAACTATTTCAATTCCACATTGAGAATATATTACAATTTAATGTCCATCTAAATTAAGGGATAATAACAATAGACATGCACCCAAAAATAACACTGTGGGCCCCACCCTAGTTTGGGTGCTTAATGCAACTAGGTGCTAAAATAAACCAGGTGCTTAATGCACTAGACATGCATGATGAATCTTCTTGTTGAATCTCAATAGAATTGGGTTGAACACTAATGAAAATCCCTAATTCAACACCTTGCACTTGAAGGGGCCCAAGTGGAAATTGAGGGACCTCAGGAGGAGGTTCTTGATATCTGTCAGAGGAGGGACGAGGTGAATTTGAAAATTCAAACACGATGACCTTTAAAACAAGATAAAATAAGGAAGAGGTGAAAAAATCCACAAATTACAATAAATAATGAGGCTGGAGAACTGCACGGGTAAGATGTTTTCGTGGGCAGTTAATTTTAGAATTAACAAAAATAAAACTAAAAAATGGTATGCTAGGAATAAAGGTTTACCAAGTATTCATGAACTGTAATATACACCTTGGTGATAAATGATAGAAAGAATGACCAAGTAATTAACGTACTACAACTGGTCTCCCCAAATGTTGTGTTTGGTGTATCACGTTTACAAGGTGACCGACTCGGTTACCTATGGTAGGCTTGCAACCTAATGGTGTCTCCCCAAATATACACGATGGTACATGGGATTCCATTCTGTAGTATTTCTGTCTAATGTGTAACCATTCAATGAGAGCGCCCCAAATATGCTTATCATACATCAATATATTTCCATATGTGGGGCGGGATTTCATCCCCAGGCTATAATGCAAACCATAAACGACAGATCCTACATTTTACGACATCGGAACACGTCTCTAGCCTAGACCACTAAATGTTCTCATTAGTTCCAAATGCTCCTTAAGGTAAATTGAGTGAATTTTAATGTTGATCTTGAGTTAAGTTTCAATTTTGGCTCAAAATCAATGTCACCTGAATCCTATGGTGCAGGCTAAATGCAAAAAGAAAAAAAATTCATTTCGATGAAGCCTAAACTATTTAGGGAAGAGATACAAGAAAAAGTGCAATCAATGCAACAACAATAATTCCCCCCAATGTGGCTCAAAGCTACGAGATGCAATTATTTTCAATCGAATTCACTTTTTCCCAAACAAATGAAACTTTATTGAAAATTTGAAAATGATTCTCTTTTCCGCTAAGATGCACATTTTTTTTTTGGTTTTTTTTTTTATGTTGAAATGAAAATTGAAATTAAAGTAAATTAATGAATGAAGAAATGCAATAACAATCCTTTCACTTTTCTCTCAATCGAACATAAATAAAAATATCTTTAAAAACACAATGAAATGATTTTCACTCACGTTTTTCAAAACAATGAAGAAAATTCAAATCAAAACTAAAATGACAATCACTTTCAATTTCTTTTGAATTTGGACAAAGGACACACTATTTTAGACTTCTGAATCAAACAATTTGTGATCCTATGTCTAACACTAAATCGAAGGTAAGAACAGCGATGCAGTGATGACCATTGCATATGAAAAATCACTTCGAACCAAGTCAGGAACGATGCGAAAAAAGGCATTTGAAATGGTGAAAGATATCCCAACTTACAAACAAATAAAAAATACGAAAATGCTTGCTCAGAGAAAACAAGTAAGCCAAACACATAGCAAAGAGGTGTTACATTGAAATTTTTCACCATGACATTTAGTTGTCTATATGGGTTCATCATTACCTATTTATTGCTCCCTTAGAGGTCTAAAAACATAAAGTTCCTAAATCAAATCTTAGAACTAGAGAAAAGCTCTTAAAAACCCTAAAAATCCTAACTCCGCACTTTTCCTAGTCATTTCTTGCAGTACCGCGGTTTATTGCTATAAAAAATGCAACACATTCCGCACATTCTGCTCATTAAAACTACGACCCCTGTAAAAGGTAAAATAAATAAAAAATTAAGTTCTAGAAATCTAGCTGGTCGAATATTCTCCCAGCTGGGGCCTTCTAGAAGCGCTATCTGGTCGAGCTTTGCCCCTTCCATTTATGAACATTTATCCCTTCATAAATGGAGCTATCCCTTGGTTTTTGGAATTGAAATCCCATGGTGAGAGGGATTTATCCCTTCCTTATTGGAGCTTAAAATACCTCCCTTGTGCTATAAATTGAGACCATGTTTCAGTCTAAAGGGTACTTACTTCTTAGTTGGAAGAAGAGACTTAGAACTTAGTAGTTTTAAGGTAAATTGCTGAAGAAATTATACTCTCCACATTTGGCATCATTGGCATGAGAGAGATTACATACTCATAGCCATAGTCTTATGCTGATTCAGAGAGTTGGAGTCTTGTCAAACTAAGGAAAACAAATGTTTGAGACCCCGAAAGAACCTATACAAACATCAAGGCGTCAAGGTTGTAAGGTTTATTCTTTTTATTCAAAGTTAATATAAATGGATTCTAATTTCTCATTGAGGTGTTCATCTATCTTTTGAATAATTTAATTCTTTGATTCCTTGATCACTAAGATAGATTATTTCTTTTGAATTATCATATCTTTCAGATGCTTTTGATCTTATTTTCTTGTCTTTGATTGTAGATCTTACATGCTGGATCGACACCTTCTGCAACGACTATATTGAAGACCGAGTCAACATTGGACTTCAGGTAGGAGCATCTCTCCATAGTTAATTAGTAATTCTTAAGAAAAATAGTCTAGAGAAAATGGTCTACATCTGTCTGTTTGTTTCTAGATATCCTTAGGATACTAAGGAGATCACTCTTGTCCGCAAGAGGGATTTGTCTGTCTAACAAAATGGCTACTCCGCTGGGGATAATATAAATTTAGTTTTATTTTTCATTTTTAGTTTGAATTTTGAGATTTCTTTGAGATTTCTTTGACTTAGATTAGCTCAAAACTGGATTGGGTAGAAAAATCAATAGGATCCCTGATTGTAAATTTGTATTTTTATTTTTTCTTTACTTCTCCTGCCTTCCACACTTAAAAAAAAAAAAAGAGTTGTAGACTCTACGGATTTTAGTGCAATATAGTGCGGTACCGCACCTTGTTCCATTAAAAACTATGGACTTCTGGAAAATTTTAGAAAAAGTAGAAATTATGTTTTCTGGAATCCAATTACTTGATTCTTTGTTGTTATCCCAGTTTGTCTTAACTGTCAAAGACATCTGTGAAAAGTTTCTTTTAGAAATTCTATGTTTAAAGTGATCTTTTCAGCTAGTTTTCTTTTATGAGTAAATGATTGCCTTGTCCTCCCATTTCTCTGAATCAGAAACTTCTATGTACCTCAACTACTTGGTATGTCATTTTTTTTCTGTTGAGCCATTGAACTTGATGCAATTATTACTCTTATGAAAATTTAAATTTTTTTTCATTAGCAAAATTAGAAAACCTTTTGGATTGATAAGGCATGAATTTCATTTTAAAACCGTTATTGGACGCTTTATTTTATTGCTGAAATAAGTAGGAAGATCTTGGTTAGATTACAAACCGAGCTAAGACATCCTCCAACTTTTAGATGGAGTTCAAGATTAGAGATTTATTTTAGTTTTTAATTTTATAGTTTTAATACTTTTATTTTTCTTTCGGAAGAAGTTTGAGTTTTGTTTTTGATCTAAATGATATAGGGAATTTCATTTTGAGCAAAGATCTTTTTGAAATTGAGTTCTCTGAATTGTCTTCTTTTCAAAGTTTCTCATGTAGGAAAGAAATAATTGATATTTTGAAAACTATTGAAATCTCTCAAATCTTTCCTCTAGCTAGATTTCATTGAAAAGAAATGAGTTGTTTCTCATATAGATGCATTGTAGTGTATTTTGAGTCGAGTCATTAAACATCACTAAAATTTCTTTTTTGTACCTCTTGTCCTAAGAAAATGCTAATTAAAAATAACACTTAATTAAAATCAATCTAGATATTTATATTTTCTAGGGTTCTTTTCCACCAACATAGCTTAGGCTAGTGTCTTGGAATAGGTTTTAGTTAACTTTCCAAGGCAATAAAAACAAACAAGTAGTCGATCTTGCGGTAGGAAAATCCAATTGTAACATGTATGCTCTGGGAAGCTCCTCCTAAATGAATCAAGCACAAGATCATATCCAAACCTATGAGGTAATCATACCTATCTCATTGGGAACGATATAATATGTGCACGTATTAAAAATGGTGAACCTCAGATAGACCACTGTCGAGGAGCCTGGGGTCACTTTTTGGTAAACCTTGGATTATGTCAAGGAATCTTCAAGGGGATTGAGCTTGTTACTCTGCCTTTGCATGTATATCGTATCGTAGACTATTCCCCCAGGTATATGTGTTCCCGTTGGTGACCTTAGTGGCCATAAAATTTAGGATTCTTTCCCAAGGTGACGGTGGAGGGAAGGTCCCATTGTACCTGGAGCAGACATCGGCTAGACTCACTTGGACTCTCCGGAGGGTTATCTTTACTCGAGATGGTTTAAGTGGAGAAATTTGCACTGGTCTGTTTCATTAAGCAGGTTGTCGGGGTAAGTGTTACAACTGCCATTTCTACTTTAGAATTCTATGATGTTGGATTTCATCACCAACTAGTGTTTTTAGTGCGAGAATCTACTGTTTCTGTGTGGATTGATCTCTTAGATTTTTATAGGTGTGTGATTCATTTGATTGTTTCTTTAGTGAATTTAGGGTTTTTATTGAAATTTTATTTGATTATGTGTGTTAAAGGCTTTAATCGTGGCTGAATTACCGAGACAATCATGTACAATGTAGGGGAAACCCCCTGAATATACACCGAGCCAATTAGAAAAAATTAAAACTGAAAAAGGACGAACATCAGGAACTAGATCAACCAAACAAGAATAAATATCTATTATTATTCATCTTGATTATGAAGTAGGCCAACTGCAAGCAGCAGAGGTTACTCCTTAGAAAATTTCTATTTCCGAGGTAGTTGAACTTGCCTCTACAACAAGTGAATTATCACCTTCTGAACCTGAAATTTTTGAACCAAAAACTGAGTCTGCTATGTCTAAACCTACTTTAGAGTTCGCTACTCCAACTTCTAGGCATCCTAATTCACCCAGAGTAAGAAATCGGATCACAGAAGATCTACCTCCTGGTCTCATTAGTATTGAAGAATTTTTTGAAACTTAAGAGGAAGTTATGATTCCTTTAGCTCAGAAATCTTTAAATCTTAGAGAATGTGAATCGATCTTTTATAGTCCTTTTAGACAAGATGCTTGGTATTCTTCATTGACAGAATTTCTACAAAACGTTGTTCTGAATTATTTTCCACCCCAAATTCCTTATTACCCTATGCTAATAGGTTATAGATCTCCATTAAACATGTTAGGTGAGTCATCTATGTTTTCTGAATCCCCAGAAACATTTTTGTATGGTGGTCCATTTGTTCCTGTAGGCTATCAGTAAGAAAGGGAAGAATAAAAGTAAACAGACTTCATCTCCCAAGGAAAAAACTGATAAAACTGAGTCGACTGATGATAAACGGAAACCTCGTTATCCTTGTCTTATCTATGACGAGGATCATTTCACCAAGGAATGTTCGCATAGGGCTAAGGTATCTAATTTCGTCAAAGGTTCACCCACCCCTGCTATCTTGATGGATCCTTTTCCTGTTCAAGATAGAAAAATGATTGGATCTTCTTCTAATACATCAGCAGATATTTTGATGATGTCTCAAGTAATGGTTGCGACTCGATCACAAGATTATGGTAGTAAAAATCCTGTTGCTGGTAAAGAAGTAGAAAATTATAATTTTGCACCAGCTACATCTCCTTTGGTTTCTGTTGTAGAGGTAAATCCCCTCTGCGGACAGAGGCGATCCGTACTAGCCCAGATCGGGTCTAGCAACAACCGTATCATGCTAAGGTGCAAGTTCCTAACTGCAATAAACCAAATTGTGAAGAAGGCTTACCTTGAATCCAACACTGTTGTTCATAGAGAAGATAACACTCTCATTACCTTGCTCCGGCAGATCACAATCCTCATGCTCGCCGCGATCAAACGCCTGCACATGCAAGAAACCCGATAAACACAAGCGTAAAACCCAATATATGCAATTATGTATTAGTCAGAGAAGACACAACTCATGATCGTAATGAACAATACGAGTGGAACCATAACCAATAGTCGCTTATCATTAATTCATACAAAGGAAAATACAACCTGGCTCTGACGCTGAATCTTCCTTCGGCAGGTCGTCAGCGGAATACGTCTCAATAAAGCTCGTCTGGAATGGGGAAAAGCCTCTCTCTTCGATCGTCAATATCCTTGCTACTGATTTGGCTCTATGAGGACTATTGCAACATTCTTTAGGCTATGAAGGCTCTTGGAGACTCAACCATTTAGCCCCTTCATCAATGGAATATGGCTATATTTATAGAGGAGAGGAGGAGGTTGGGATCCCTACAATAGTGAAAGGGAGGCCTTATCCCTTGGGAGGTTCCCCATAAGGTGGAAACAAGAGGCTAAAGGAGGAAGGCCGTGGTTATTCATTCAAAACCACTCCTCATGACTCATCCACGAAGTTGTTGTAATCGAAACTTCACCTCCTTTCTTAAAAACATTCCATAAGAAGATTGGCACAGGTGCTTAACTGGGACAGAGCGCTAATTGGCACGGGCTCAGTGTTAATTTTCCCCATTGGCGCGAGGACATAACGGGCTACCAGCGCCAAGGAAAAAACAGGTGTTTTTTGGGGTCTGCTCAGGAAATGATCAACAGAAGGAATGTTGTCCTCATGGAAAGGGATGCAATGATGGTATTTGCAAGGCATGACACTACTTATTGGTCACAAAAACGACCCTCCAATGGGCGAGATGGGGATTGCAGGGACGATGACAAATTACTGTGTAACAGTTTCTGATCCACTTCATATCGAGAAACTTAATCCTGATTTAGTAATAAAATCGCCTGATAAAGGTGTACTTCATAAATCAGCTTTCAATCCACATGCGAGAGCTGCTCAGAACTACAACATTGTTGAAGATTTAGCAATATCTCCTTTAGCAATGTTGGCCTTTGAAGTGCTGCAATCATGCCCAACACAAAGGAAATTACTCTTATCAGCAATTGGAGCTGTATACCTTCAAGATTCGAACCTCATGGTCTTTGATTTAGAAAATTTTGCACCACGTCTCCCTCATCAAATGGCTTTTCATATTCCAATACTAGTAAAAAACAGACGTTGCTTTCATACTGTTATTGATGAAGGAGCATCTACGTGTATCAGGTCATTAAACTATTGGAAATCACTTGGTTCTCCAACCCTTAACCAATCACCAAAAATCCTCAAAGCTTTTGACGGAAGAGGATTCCATCCATTCAAAATTTTGCAGGATCTACCTATGGAGGTCAAAGGTAAAACCGTTAATTTAGATGTGGAAGTAGGTGATGCCACTCTAGATTATATCCTTCTTTTGGGTCAAATTTTGTCTTATGTTATGACTATTGTCATGTCATCCGTATTTCAATTCATCATGTTTCCTCATCAAGGAAAGATTGTGAAAATCGATCAGCTCTCATATTATTTGTCTGACCCAAATTCTACAGATAGTATTCAACATGTTTGAAAATCGACTATCCCTTATGAAGATGTAGGACTAGGTTTAATCAAAGATTCCACTTTAACAGGAAATTTTTCTATGCCTCCACCTAACGTATCGCATACTATTGCTAATATCAATATGATTACATCAAGCACTATTCCATTTGATGATCCTTGGGTAGTGCCTTTAGAATCAGAACTGGATTCATTTAATGGCGTGATGCCTTTGAGTCCTTTTGAAATAGCATATCAAGAAGTACAGTCATTTTCCAATCCATCATCAACTGATTCTAATCCAGTGAATGTGATCAATGAAGAATTGTTTTCAACATCAAGCTCAGCTATAACATCAATTCCTGATACTGTTATAGGAGTGTTTTATACTGATGAGAGCATTCGTGAATTCTTGTCCATAGATGATTTACCATGGGATGATCTCCATCATAGGTCATCATTTTTACCTGAGCTTCATAGATTCAAAAATAAATTTTCATCTATTTTTACAACTGATTATGTCAAGGAACCCCAGAGTCCCATATCGATTACAAATTCAGATTTTGAAGTAAATTTGGGAAATATTTCTTCCACGGTTCCCATTGACATATCAGTAAAACCAAGAATTATTGAAAACATTCATATTGGTGATTCTTGTACGTTAGATAAAATTGCTACATATAAATCCCTATTTCAAGAATTCCGCAACATATTTGCCTGGTCTTAAGAAGAAATTCCAGGAATTGATCCTAAAATTTTCGTTCATGAAATCAAAACTTACCCGGATGTTAAGCCTATCAGACAAAAATTACGTTCGATACATCCACGAAAAGTTGCCGCTATCAAAGCCAAAGTTGAGAAATTACTAAGAGCAGGTTTTATTTATCCTATCTCGTTAACAGATTGGGTATCTAATATTGTTCTTGTTACTAAAAAACAAGGAACAATATGAGTATGTGTCGACTATAGGGATATTAACAAAGCTTGTCCTAAAGACAATTATCCAACCCCTTATATCGACCAAATTATTGACGATTGTGCTAGAAATTAAATGTATTCGTTTATGGATGGATTTTCTGGATAAAATTAGATAAACATACTCCCTACTGATCAACCAAAAAAACCATTCATTTGTCCTTGGGGAACATTTTCTTACTGCAAATTACCTTTCGGATTGAAGAATGCTGGGGAAAATTTTCAAAAGGAAATGTCCTATGCTTTTCATGACATTAAACACATTGTGCAACCTTATCTTGATGATTTACCTTCTCATTCATTACACAAGGAAGATCATCCTACTCATTTACGAGCACTTTTTTATGAAATGTAGGTATTATAAGATTCACTTGAATCCACACAAGTGTGTTTTTTGTGTACAATATGGTAGATTATTGGGATTTTTTGTTTCAAAAGAAGGCATTCGTGTCGACCCTTCAAAGGTTGAGACTATTATCAATTTACCTCCTCCTTCCACACTTCACCAACTCCAAAGTTTGCAAGGGAAAGGAAACTTTCTGCATAGATTTATTCAGAACTATGCTGAGTTAACCAAAGATTTTACTAGGCTGTTGAAACAAAATGTTCCTTTTATTTGGGATAAGATTGCTGATCGATATTTTGATGCTTTAAAACACGTGTAGACCCATGCATAGTTATTGCATCCACCAAATTACAGCCAGGATTAATTTTTATACTTAGCAGCCTCTGATTCCACCATTGGAATGGTATTATTTCAAGAGGATGAATTCCACAATGAGCATGCAATTTAATATCTTAGTCGGAATTTCAATCCAAAAGAGATTAAATACTCGCATGTGGATAAATTGGCCTTGGCAACAGTTCAAGCTATCCAACGTTTTCTTCATTACATTTTGTTATGAAAAACAACTGTGATCTCTAATTGCAACCCGATGATGTATATTATGACTAAGCAATTGCTCGGGGGAAAATACTCTAAATGGATAGTTATCCTTCAAGAGTTTGATTTAGAATTTGAAAAATCCAAATCAAAGAAATCACTGGTGTTCGCCGAACTTACGTGTGACTTCTCGAATACTGAGACAAAAACTGTGGTAGAGCATCCGATTGCTGATGAATCTCTGTTTCTTATCAATACATTAGAACCTTGTTATGGGGATATCATCATTTATCTCCAAACCCAAACTTTTCAGCCTGAAATTTCACATTCACATCGACGAAATATCGGTTACCAATCTCAACAATACAATATTGTTGGGGAAACACTTTATCATCGTGGTGCGGATTCTGTATTTCAACGATGTTTGACTCATGAAAAGGCTGAACGAGTTTTGAATGACTACCATTCTGGAGCATGTGGCGGTCATATGTCTGCGTATGCCACAACCCAAAAGATATTGCACGCTATTTATTTTTGGCCATCATTATTCAAATATTTCATTCTCGTGATCTGAAAATTCCATAACTGTCAGATATTTGATCAGAAGATGCGTGCACCAATAGCTCCTCTTCACCCCATAATTGATGTTGCTCCTTTTGCAAAATGGGAAAGGATTTCATTGCATGTAATCCTCACTCGGCCGAGGGGCATGGGTATATTATTCTCGCAGTAGATTATTTTACCAAATGGGCTGAGGTGATGCCTACATTTGCGGCATATGGCGAAACTGCAGCTACATTTGTATTCAATCATGTGATTGCTAGATTCAGTGTACGCCAAGCTATCATTACTGACCATGGGAGTCATTTTCGAAACATCATGATGACCGAACTTTTCGACCAACTTGGCTTGTGCCATGATAATTCTACTCCATATTAACCGTAGGCTAATGGTCAGGTTGAAGCCATTAATAAAGTTTTAACCACTATGATTAAAAGGATAATCGTAATTCATAAATCAAATTGGCATATAATATTATTTTCTTAGCACTTTGGGCATATTGAACCTCAGCAAAAACTGTAATAGGGTTCACTCCTTTTCAACTGGTCTATGTTTTAGAAGTTGTGTTACCGATTAAATGCAAAATACTGTCACTCCAATTAGAAATAGAGTTACTACCATCCACCTCTGAAGAGGAAAAACACTTTTTGTACTTAGCACAATTATATGAGACTCGGTGCACCGTTGCATTAGCAGCCGAAGCTCATAAAAAATGCGTTAAAGCTAAGTGCGATCGAAGTGTTACACCTCGTATTTTTTCAGAAGGTGACCTAGTATTGGTATATGACCAAGCTAAGGATAAAATAGGAGATAGGAAATTCGAACCCATGTGGCATGGTCCTCATATTGTCAAGCGAGTGCTTGCAAAAGGGGCTTACGAATTGATTGATTATGATGGGGTCTTTTTAGATAAACCCAGAAATGGACTTTATCTAAAGAGATATTATGCTTGATTTTTGTGTGAAGATCATACCTGTACATTAGTTATTTTTCTAAGATTATCTACTTTAGATTAGATGAGTGTGTCTAGTTTAAGTTTGTGTTGACTAATATTCTTGCTTATCTTGATTACTCTTGATATTGCAAATGTCGACGTCCCTTCAACCGTACATTGGTTTTGCTGATGGTGCCTATCGTAGTACATGGAATATCTCTTCTGTAGCCTGGGTTATCTATTCACCCACCGATGCGTTAGTTTCTATGCATGGGGTAAGCCTTGGTCAAACAACAAATAATGTTGCTGAATATAGCGCAATGATTGAGTTATTATCTGATGCCATTTCATTTGGAATTCGCCATTTGATCGTTAGGTTAGATTCAAAACTCATTGTATTACATTTAACCAAAGTATATGCAATTAAAAATCTAGTGTTACCGAGATTATTTTTGAAGGTTCGTCTCTTGGAAAGGCAGTTTAATTACATCGAATATCAACACATTTCAAGAATTTTAAATACATTGGTTGATGCTTTAGCTAATAATGTTATAAATAAACATTTGCAACATTAAAAAAGTAAATTAAAACAACATTCGATATGTGTTGAATAAGATAGCCGGAAAAAGTAGTCATATCATAGATAGGTTTGTGTTTCAAAAAATATTACATCATCTGAGACCATAGGTTTAAAATACCTCATGATCTGAAAGATAGTGATAGAAAAAACAAAAATACAATAGTCTGCGATGATCATCCACTATCCATGGTAATGATCATGATAATATATTATTGCCCACGCCACTCTATGTAGGTATCTCTGAAACTAGCCAGGAACACCAGCGACGTGCCTTTGGAGATGAAGAGGAATATCATCCATCGTTGTCTTTGGGATGTCTCTGGTCAACATTTCCAGGTTGTGCTCTAAGTCAGTGAAAATATTTGTTGCCTGGTTCTGTGGTAGTGCAATAAGATTTGTCAGCTTCCTCTCGAAGCGGCGGAGATTGGCTGGTCTTCGTGGACCAACATCTGCATTTTAAATTTTTTGTTATCAATATTGGAAGATTGAAAAGAAAAATAAAAATTAGAGTTAAAAAATATCAAAACAATTCATTTACCTGATTCATCCCATTGTGCCCCTAGAGGTAAGGACATCTCAGGATAATTTTGGAAATCGATGCTTACATATGGTAAATACTCAATAGAAAAAATTTGGTTCTGTAACCAATGAAAATATGTTGGAGTGAATCGTACTACCATACAACCATCGCCACCATTGCGAGACATCAGTCCAACCCAGCGTACCATGCAAGGCTGTCTAGGTTCACCATGGTCAACAGAGATCAGCTGAGGAGCGAGAGATGGAATTCTCTCCAAAGAAAAACATACCAAGATAGCACCATACCCAAAGTTTTTTAACTTTGTGTTCTTTTCTTTGGTTAGTTGACACTTCATATTGGTCAACACTCCTTCACACCAATTGAAGATAGTGCCTATATAGCATTCGAAAACTGTCTGGATTTGTGACTTGGTAGCCACATGTGGAGCTGCACTTCCACATAATCTGGTAACAATGAATGCAATGAATTTCAGATCAAGACGTATGATAGCTTTTATGTCTATCCGGTTGTCTTCAGGATCAACTTCTTCATTACAGAATTCTTGTTTGTAGCTAGCGATAGGCAGGCCACCTTGCCTAGCTCCAAACAAAGAGATAGGTTCACCTCTTTTTGATAAACCGATGAGGAAGTAGATGCCTTCAAACTCAATTTCTAGCTTGTGATCTCAAATGATAAAACATTGTTCCTGAATGTCCCAATTATTCACCAGCTAGGTCATTATCTCTACCTATGCCCTCATGCCTTGAATGGCCCAGAATTTGTATAATCCACAATTTATCAACACATGCATTATGGCCAGATCATTCATGGCCATATCATATATCTCTTCATTCTTGCATTCTCGCAACTCCAACATTGCGCAATGACTTGCAAGTGGACGCATTTAAAGGTTAGAAGCTATTAGAGTGAAAAATTTTAGCCTTTTTTAGAAAATTCATCAAATTTTATTTTCTTACAGCGCCTCCGCAGTTTTTGTATAGGGATAGTGCGGACCCCCGCATGCAACCTTCATAAAAACTGTGGTAGCCCGATAATTTTCCTTTAGGAAAATTATCGGGGTCTGCAGGTAACCAATGGATGACCCGCGGACCCCTGTGAGAGAAATTTTGAACCATTCCCCCCCCCGCCCCAAAAAAAATGAATTTGAAAACTAAAAAAGAGAATGCAAACAGATGAAATTGAAGAGAAGGGTGTTTTGGATTACCTGGATTCGATAGATTTCGATTTAAGCGGTCGATTCTCCCATTATCACCTCCGGAATGTTTTTTGCCGAGAGCTCTCAACTTTCAACTCTAAACACAAAAGGTGAAAATGACTTTGTTGAAATACTTTTTATAAGATTTTTTGAATAAATAAAATATTATTTTATTTATTTTCCACTTTAAACAGTTATTTTTTGAAATTTTTTACTTATTGGAAACATATATTTTAATTTTTCGAGTTTATGTGCAGAAAATAGGATTGTTAGGTGAAAATGATTCTTTTGATGATGAGTACATTTTTATCACTTTTTCGGGCTCTTGAAAATTACGAAAAAGTGAAACCCTGGAGTTCTCTTTTAAGCCCTTTTCATACTCTCTAAACATGAAAATATTGTCGAGTACTTGACTATTCTAACTAGTTAAAGGAAATGAACATTCGTCCCTTCAGTATAAGTTTACCCCTTTTCCGGACTGAAATGGACTATTTATGAAAAGGGTATATGTTGACTAATGATGGTCAATAGAGTTCTCTCCTGCATTATTTTATCCCTTTTCAGGCTTGAGAGACTAAATTTATGAAAAATTACACCCACATACTTTTCTTAAGATTTTCTTCTAACTCCCTCAAACTGAAAAACACCGAGTTTCACCTATACTGGACTCGTTAAAACTTAACAGTAAAGGACCTATCAATTATAAATAGGAACAAACCACTCCTTCTTAGGGTTCGATTTTAATACTAAGTTGGACTCATCCGAAGGATGAGCTTACATTACAAGCAAATGTTATCCTCCTCAAGCTTGTCAAAAATAAAGAGGTACTTGCTAGAAATGGTGGGGGAAAAGAGAGAAAATGAATCTAGTTGTCACACTTCGTTTCAAAAAGTCATATACCACTCTTGAACATGACACTTTTTTCACATTCATACCTGGGTTGGGAAAATCCTTTCGCCAAATAGTTAATCAAATCACATTGAAATTCTTCAGCCGATTTCTGGGTATTAGCTTTAGGTCAATCATCACCAAACCATCTGTAGTTTCGTTATGTGTTCAAGGGATCAGTTTCAATAAACAATTCATTGCAAACATTTGTCTCCATTTGCGTCGACCATCCCTAAGTCAGTCCTTGCAAAAAAATTCTTCAAAACTTGATGTAATGGTTTTGTGTCATGGGATGTAATGGTTTTTGTGTCTTCAATGCAAACATTTCCAACATCCCTATCATATCTTAACTTTGACTAATATAATTTTTCATATTTAGGTGACGGGAATAAAATTGTTTCTAGATATTTTCCCAACTATATTCTCAAAACCTCAAATGATGCTTGAAAAAAGTGACAAATCTCTAAAAATTTGAAAAATTTATCTTTGATTTCTTTCTATCTTGTGATTGATGATTTTGTGCTTTGAAATATGAAATTGTTGAATTTTCTCCCAATATCTCACAACTTCCCTATTAACAAGGTAAATATTTCTAGCCATATTTAACAAGTTATCATACAACATCTCAACCTATATTTTGGTACTATCATAATATAGAGTTTGATGCAATATGTTTTCTAGATTTGACTTAATCATCAAACATTTTTTTAGCTCCTTTAGTATCTTGTCTTGCTTTAACGTCACTGAAAATGTATTTACCTCTTCTTGGCTACCAAAGAAAAATACATAGAGTATAAATAATAGACTTCCCACTTCCTTTTGGATTTTTTGACACAATTTATGTTCCATCTTAGGATTACTTATCAATCACTAGGCCTCAACTTGCACTTACAAAAAATTCATCTTTCATCATTATTGATTGTATGTATTTTGGTTTCTATAGGAAGAAGTAAAACAACAATTGAGCTCCAAAGCTTGTAGACCTTATGGATGTTGGGTAAACCTCGAGGGAATAACTATAGACAACTGTAAGAGTTCCTATTGAATATACATGCCCTAGAGAGAAGAAAATTTGTGACAACTTCATGTATGATGGAATGTTAACAAAAGAAGAAAAACACAATATACGAAAAACATTGCAACCATTGAAAATTTTCTCCCAACACTCTCCATAGTATTTGCTAGAAATTTAATCCTAGGAATATATAGAACTTGAAATAAAAAAATCCCTATAAATATTACATGCATCAGAAGTAGTTGAAGCCATAATTCTTGATGTGAAATTCCCACCTTCACCACTCAATTCAGAAGTAATCAAGGCAAGTATATAGTATGAAAATGCATTTGTAAATAATGCTAACCATAGAATATATATCCCAAAGGGTTAGCTCAAAGGGTCTAAAGCTAGACATGAAGTTGTTTGATATTATTGCTAGTTGTTTCTAATCACAGGTTACTCTCTCTTTGATTACCATGTGGCCAGGCCCTGTAATCAAGGATGAAAATTTTCATGGTTTACCATCCACGAAATGTGGGGAAGTACTCTGGGTTTCCCTTGCTTTCATTCCAAGTAATATATACATATATATATATACCAGTCTCAAAATTTTCATTATTACAAAATGTGAAATGGTGTCCTACAAAGTTACGGCTTCTGTCTGAGGTGATCATATATCTATAATTTGATCAGTATAATATCCATATAATGGCTAATCCCAAAGCCTTTTTCCCTGATGAGTGTAGTAGTAGGAAATTTAATTTTCTACCCATTGGAACAACTGTACCAACACTTGTGTTACTCCAGCCATGTGGCATCATATGCGCTCAGTGAGGTCGTTGATATATGCCAGAAGGACCTATTAAGTCAACCCATCCAACTTCCTCTGGACTGATTGTAATACTATCTTTCTGTCCCCTTTAGCATACTTCTCAAATCTTCCATCATTCTTGTGGTTTTGGAATCCCTTAGGCCTCATTGATTAAATATTTTCGCAAATTACATATTTCACGAATACTTTTTTTCACATCATAAATATATCTCTTCTTGAGTTAGTTAAATAATTTAAAAAACTTGAAGATTAGATAATATAAAAATAAGAATGTCTTACGAATGTTTCCCAAATTGACATCTATGGGAAGGTATAACTCATGGTCTTCTTGGAATTCAAGACTTACATAGGAATAGTCATCTATGGAAATGACTCGTTGATCCCACTAGTAGAAGAACTCATTTTAAAATTGTGTGCGTAACTCACCCTCCTCTTAAGCTACCCATTATGTTTACCCATATTTCCATCTAGGGATCCCTTATATGAGAGATATAAATATTAACCCTAGTTTGAAGCACTAGAATCCTTTCAAACAATAAGGAGAACAAGGTGACTCTATCGTTGAAATTGTTCATCTAGCCTTTCTTGCATTCTATCAATTCAATTTTGATATTAGTTAGTAAGTTAGTACACCAATAATACACTATTGGGTGAAGGCATTCATTCCTAATAATATTTTGGGTCTAGATGTCTCATGTAATGAAGTTAATCCAACTAATCATTCAATTGTAAAGAGGATGCCATTGAGCATAAGGTTGTCAATGTTCTATATTGCTATTTTCATACCCACCATTTGGGTATTGGATGTGCAATATATATCAATATAGTCCTCTATGTAGGTGATACCTTTTCTAGTTCTACTTTTCAAATTCACCATCTGTCTCATCCTAGAGAGCTAATGATAAAGTAATTTTCATCCACTTAAATGTGAAGTGGCATCTCATAAAACATGATGCAATCATGGTAAAGACTCCAATAACTAACAAAAGTTTGCAATAAACATCTTTAGGCACACATAATGGGAATTAAGAAAAACATCAACAAATCAAAAAAAAATTGTGCATCCATGGCCTCTTGGTCCTCAAGAACATCATTTTCAACTTCCTCTTACTCTTCATCTCTCCAAGTGATGGCCACTCTAAAAGAAGGTAAAATATCTTGAGTTAGTTTTTTTCAAAGAGGGTGTGTGCATACACACGACTTACTCTAGATATTTTCATATATACATGAATATTTGTTGAGTAACTTGCATATATGTCTAGCCATACATGATCCAAATTAATAAGACCCGTATATGTGAAGTTCCCCTTTAAAATTTTAAAAAATTCACCCAATTCTATATAAAAATATAATCTAATTGGATGAAATGAAAGATAAAAGAGTCTAGAATCACCCGGTCTTGACAATTCTTGATTTAGCCACTCAAATCCCTCAAATTCATCATCAGAAGTAAAAATGGATTTTTAACCATTTTATTGAATTTTTGAAACACACTTTCATATGGTTTTCTATAATTGTTTCCTTTTAGACTAATCTTTAACCTATATTTTAGTATTTTGCTCAAAATTTTAGGGTTAAGATGAAATTTTATAATTTCATGACATTTTTTAGCATCTTTTTCCATAATAATGTTTTTGTATCAGGTAATGTTTCTAAAATATATCATATAGGGTAAGATTTTTCCATAATGGATTATGCATTATGACTTCATTTCCAACACCTTTCCATAGGATCAGTCCCACTACTTTCTAACACCATAATGCACTCATTGTTTTAATTCTTTTAACTAAGTGGTAGACCCTACCTTTAAATGGGTCCTTTAGCTAACACCTCAATAGCCATTTGGTGCCCATGATAATTTATAAACTTAGGATTGGGAGCCCTCTTTAGTCCCACCAAGAATATGAATTGAATTTTCATACTTCTTCTAATTATTATTCTTACCAATAGTTAAGCAGAACCCAAAATTTTGAGTTGAATTATTAGATTTCATATAACCACTTGCGCTTATGAGCCTAATGAAAACTTTAGCTTGCTCCCTTTTATTCCTATCTCCAATGAATTATCTCAACTATTATCCTTTCATTTATTTCCTTTTTGATTCAACACCCTCATCCTTGGAAGGAACTTTCCCTGAGTGTCCATATTTAGTATTCTTTCTTTCCATTGATATTAGGAATGTTCCAAGAACTGGAACTAGTTTTTTTTTCGCAACATTTATTCCCTCGATTTTTTTCCCCAAGGAAAAATCGTAATTTTCATTAAATATAGAGAAAATTACATGTTGTAGATGCTTGTAGTATATGAAGAATAAGTGTGACTATTGTCATATGTCCAAAACTGTTAAAAAATTATTCCCTGGTAGGGAGACTGATAAATATTGAAACTTACATGTTTGATGAAAAAATATATAGAGCTGGTGCTAATATATATAAAGAGACTATCAGAAGTAGGAAAAAACTCTCAAAATCAGGGCTCGCCGGTCCCATCTAATGATGATCCATATATGGATGGTGGTAATACTGAAAGAAATCCTACCCATTTTTCTCCAGACTCAACCATACCCCCTAGGTTGGAGCGTTCCCTCCTTGGATAGTGCATCAAAAATATGGTTCCACTCCCTGTAAATATGGTGACAAGAGTTAGAACCAAAAAGAGTTTTCAGATGCAAGGTATCATCCAAAATATTTCAGAGTGTGCGCACGTGACATGTATATATTTGATTGAACCGTTGTATCAAAGTTTCATTTTATTCCTTTTCAATGTTTCCATAATATAACAAATACAAAAAGATATCAAATATTAAAAAAATTAGAATGTAAATATTTTCTTTATGAATGTTTGGTAGTATTTTTCATTCATGTCACCCTTGAACAAGGCTCCAAGCTATGCATCTTATCCTCATTAGGTTGGGTTTTTAGTATGGAATTAGGACACTGCACCTTTTTTTTGGAGTTTTGGTTAATATTTCAGTCATATGGAGATTATTTTGATGCCTTCTATGTTGTATACTTATATCAGTCTTCATTCTTGAGTCTCTCCTCCCCAAGTTATAATTTTGTCATGGAAAGAAGTTTAAGTTTTGATAGATTTTTTTTCTTGGATTTACAATGTAACTGTCATATAATTTTCTTCCGCGGCATTGGATGCAGGTAAGAGCATATGGTTACATAGTTATTTAAATGCTTATGTTAAAGGGAATTAAACTCTATGTTGGATATTCTATGGTGTCTCTTGCCTCATTATGTCAGCCACTCTCAACTGTCATGTTTCTTTTAATATCACCAAGCATATTAGTCATGTATTTGTGGCAGTATGGAATGTTCCCCTTAAATTATTTTTCATGGACCTACTCTTATCAACTTTGAGAAATTAATCTGAGAGTAGGCCTAGAGTAGTACCCCATCCATATTTCCATCATTTATAGGTAACCTTGTACACAACATTGATTTTCATCATGGGTAATTGATTATGTGGTTTCCATTTCGTTTGACATTAACTTGCATTATCACACATTGGGATTCATGCAATACCATAGGTTCATTTTCCTCATCAATTGAATTCCTCACTTTTGTTAGAAATGTTCATCATTAGTTATTATTCGTAGGTTCTCCTCTATGCAATATTCTATCTTGTTCATGCAAGAGATGTACTCATCAATGCTATATTCAATATTTCATTTGATTACTTCCAAATCATTTTCCTTCTCTTTACACCCGTGTTTGTTAATGGGGGATGCCTCAATGTTCTCCTTCGATAGCATATTTTGCCATCGACTCCAACTCATTTTGTCCAAGAATAAGATCTAGAGTCTCATTTAGTAGCTTATATTCTGCAGTCATCAATGGAAGATCCCCTCACTATTAATAGTAGGGAAACATCAATTTACCCTAACATCTATTCAAATTTGTTAGAATATATTAGGTACCTTAACAACCATTGTAACATCCGTCAACCAATAGGTGGAAAATTCTACACACAACCATGACCAAAACTTTCAAATGAAGCTCACAATAATCTATATCATTTACTATGTCGTGGATCACTATTGTAATTTTTATACCCATACCAGCCCATGACTAGCAAATTCAGGTTGCTAGCTAGTTATAACTATTCCTATTGGCCCTTTGAGATCAATATTACACTTTTTTTCTTTGTTAATCAACTATTATGTCCATACCACATTCTATACTTGTACCCAAGAATTTAACCGTCACATTAATTTCCATATAATAAATGCACAACCAAATGAAAAATTAATGAAACATTCAGTCATAACCATGAATACTCACATAGTAAATAAAATTCATGAACAACATAATTAATATACACACTTATTGAACCCATAGTAGGGTTTACAATTAAAAATGGAACATAAACATAAAATAAGGCACAAAGAACATGGTAACTTATATATAATTGATGGTTGATTGACTGCAGGTTTTCCACGTTCCACCGATCCATAAACCACATTTTTCATAAAATCGCAACTATGGGTCACACCTTAGATGGGGTCTCAAATCCAAGGGAAATAGTAAACTTGTGTCACACACATACACATCAAACACCAAGCCAAGGTACCAACCCTATTATCCTTATCCTCTGACCTATAGGCTCACACCCCCGATCATCTTGCGCCTAAGTGGTGCACCCCTTCTCCGCACCTAGTAGTCCCTTGGTTAAGCCACTACCTCTAGCGTGAATTTCCATTGGCTAGGGATGGTCATAGATATATTAATACATGAGTTCATGTTGCTCACTAGGGCTCCAGGTACCCTCCAAGACCCAAACAAAAAATAACTCTTGGACAGTTATAGAACCCCAAACATAGGGCTCACCAACTGGTCACAAAAATCAAAGAAACTCTAGTCAATTCCAGAGACTTGTCCCTTGAACTCATGATTGGTCCATAACCATGAGTAATTCATATTATATTGAATGCCAAAATGCACCCCCCCTTCACAGGAAACATTCTACAATTTATATATGCATGGCCTCTTTTTTCCATGCAACACCCTCTAAAACCACATAGGACTTTAGTGCCTTTTCCACCAAAATCAACACATTATAATTGTTTCCCTCTTTTTTAGAGTTGAGCACCCTCCATACTCTTTTTTTTTTTTAATTTTTCTAGCCTATTTTTATTAATATATGTACACCATTTACATTGTACTTTTCATTCATGGCTCTTTGGTCTCACAACCTCTAAATACATCCATAGGCATGTTGGTCCCCAAAATTATATAACATGTACACATGAACACAGAGGTCCCAAAAATATCCTTAGTGACCAACCTATTTGTCACATCTATATGACTAAGTAGCCTAAATATCATTTTCACATATATTTACATTACTTGGGCCATGTAGGAGTATTACGTTCCTCCCCGTTTATGCACTCTCCTTAGTGCATCATGTATATGCATATATACATTATGATGAGGAAAAAGATGAGGGTATTCCTCCCTCATCACATATTCTTATTCCCAAGTAGCATCCTCAAGACCGAAAATGATTTTCTGTAATTTTACCATAGTGATGCCTCAATTTAGGAGAACTTTGAGCTTCCTATCCAAGATTCACATAGACTAGACCTAGAAGTCTCCCTCAGGCTCCACCTAATGATATGCCAATCCATCACATGATTATTTTTTTTTCCGGTCAAATAACTATATTTATATTATCATAATAAAAATGAAACAAATTACATCATCCATACAACCATACATAGTAGCATAGGCTTAAGAGTTGGCACAGGCCTAGGTCTGTGTAGAAATAAGCCTGAAGAGGGTAGGAGACATTCGTTGTCTTTGGTTATTTCCGACACAAAAATTCCAAAATTAAATAACACTTAATTACACATTAAGGAGGGGAATTAGGAGGGAACGTTGGGGGGCAGAGAAGAGAGAAGACCTTTCATGTATGTTGTGGTCAATTTTCTCCACTAGAGAATCGAGATCATGAATATGGTCATGGGTGCACCGCTATTGACACCAGAGTCCTTCCACAAAGTCCAAGAGTTCATTCTGCATGTGTTGGAGGTCATTGATGTAGGAAAAAAGTTCATTTATGTCGTCGTGCCTATGTTCTCTCATTACATATATGTTGAGCCGAATGTGGTCCAGTTGAGTTGCTATGGACTCGAGTGTGATCGGAAATTTGACGTGTCCCTTGGAACGAGCTGGTGATAGAGCCATATCTGCAACAGACTAGCGGCTCTCTATCACCTCAGAGTCACAGTTGGGTTCTTCAGGCTTCCTACAGTTTTCTGGACATGGGCCTGCACCACCCCTATAGGCACGTCATTATTGGTGAGGCATGCTATCAATCCCACCTTCTCATAGCACATAATCACCAGGGACAAGCTTCCAGGCCCACAGAATACATGACGAACAAACATATTGATAATTCCAACTTGAACTGACACTTACAATTTCTGAACCATGCAACAATGCTTGGCAGCGAGGTGGACGTTTGAAGACCAAAATTCCAACAATGTAATCACAAGAAACAGGGAGGGAGGGCATATTTCCCCATGGCCCAGAGTCTGCAAAGCTAATACTAAGTCAGAGTAGGAGACAAAGGTCGTAATGCCTAATAGAATTCAGTGCCCTTAATTCAAAATTAAACCAGAGGTGAATGCGGCCAACAATAATTGTCAATTAGGCATCCAACCCCTATAGACCAGGCTAGGGATAAAGATACCACTGCAATTATCTAATTAACCTTCCCCCGAGTCCCAAGGCCATTCCTGGTAGTGAGGCTTTATTCTTGTTCCGCCACATCCAACTATGTCTATGTGTGTTGTTTCCCGAAGCCTCTGCTTGAGCAAGGACTTCTGTAAATTGCACCACACTCTCTCCCGATAGCCTCGCCTCACCACCCAATGCCTAAAAATGATTTCCCAACTACCACTCATTCGATTTAAAATTATCTCAAATGGACCATGGGCAGAGTTCCCTAGAATGGTCATTGAGTTAATGTGGCACGTGGAGGCCCGACTGGCTCCAAAGGCTATCCCACCTCCTACTGGTGCCTTAATTTCCGACCCACATCAGGGAATCCATCACATGATTATTATCAAGAACATAATTTTTAATAAAAAACACATGAAACACATCATGAAAATGCATAAATGTAGGAATTTCAAGCCTATATGCAATAGGATTTATCTTCTCTAGTATCTCAAATGGTCCACAACATATAACTGCCAGCTTGGAAAAAATACCTAATTTCAGTGAGTTTTTCTTTGGATTCACTTTTTGGAAGAGATAGTCCTTGAATTTAAATTCCCTATTTGTCTGATGTTTATCCGTGTAATTTTTCTTCCTATCCTAGGTAGATTTTAGATTACACTTAATTTTCACCACTAGCTCTTCCTATCTCTAAGAAGTTATGGGCCAACCAAAATATTACATATCTCTTCCACTGGATTACTCTAACTCATGGGAGTATTACACCTCATGCCATACAAGGTTTCAAATGAGCTCATTTTTAATGATGCATGATACCCATTATTATTTGTGAACTCTACAAAATGTACGTAATAATTCCATCTTGATGGATTATCCATCACATACATTCACAACATATACTTAATCACCTAATTAAATCTCTCTATCTTCCCTTCAGACTCTGGATGATATGTTGTACAAAAATTTAAGTTAGTTCCTAGCCCTTTAGAAAATCAATCCAAAAATTGGATGAAAATTTAGGGTCTCTGTTTGAAATAATTTCCTTAGGTACACCATGTATCCTGAGAAATTCTCGGATATACATCTCATCCACATTAGATACCTTATATATTGACTTCATCAGAATAAAGTGGGTAGCCTTGGTGAGCCTATCCACCACAACCATTTTATAATTTTTCTGCCTGGTAGTATTGGGAAAATTCGTAACAAAATCAATAGTTATAATTTCCCACTTCCATTCAGAAATGGGTATTGGCTATAAAAATTTAACCGGATGCTTATGATCAACTTAATCAGATGTTCATGGGAAAATTTAACCCTTTAGAATTCCTAGTATCTAGATATAGAATCAATCACTTATTTCTTCATACCTTGCCATAAATATTGTTTCTTTATCATTCTAATGGTATTGTGGTAATTTGGGTGCTTAGAATAAGGCACTCTATGCATCTCATTTAAAATAAAATCCTTTAGTTCTTATACCTTGGGTACACAGAATCACCCCTTGTACAAAGGAATTTCATACTTTTCAATTTTGTAGCCCCTGTATTTTGGCTATAAATTGTTTTTTTATAAATTATTTTTTATTTCCATATACTAATGGTCAAAATTTATATCTGCTTAAATTATGAATATTAAGACATGTAAATGCTAATGGTTGTAGCATGCATTATTCTATTGAGTGCATCAACCACTAGTTTTTCTTTCCCTTTTATTTATTTAATTTCAAAATCATATTCAACCAATAATTCCATAAATTTGGTTTGCTCGAAATTTAAATTTTGTGTTCAAAAAAATGCCTCACACTACTATGGTTAGTATGAAATTCAAACCTCCTCCTTAAGAGGGAATTATTCCACATTTTAAGAGCATGTATTATGGCTGCTAGCTCCAAGTCATGAGAAAAAAATTATTTTCGTACTATTTTAATTTCCTAGACTCATAACATATTACATGCCCATTTTACATGAGTACCCCTCCCAAACCTTCATTTCATGCATATGTGCAAAAGAGAAAGTATACATTTAGATCTATTAATTTTAATATGGCATTTGTTATCACCTAAAAAATGATCAACTAGCCATTTCTAACTAGGTGGATCAGAATACACCATGTAGGATTAATTATACCATAGTAAAATCACATTTACCACGGGAAATAATTTAGTAAAACATTTTTATTAAATTATTTCTAATTAAAATAAAAAACCTCATGAGAATAATTGAATAAATCATTATTTATTTAATTTTCTCTAGGATTAATTATTAAATGATTATTTGATAATTATTTCTATTCACATTTGACTAAATCACCTAGGAATAATTAAATAAATCACTATCTATTTATTATTCCTTAATTCTATTTTTGGAATAATTGTTAAATCACTATTTAATAATGATTTCAATTTCACAACTTGATCCTTACGAAATAATTAAGAAATCAAATTATTTTTTAATTATTTCTAAATAAAGATATTTTGACCATTTCAAATATTTTTTCCCTCTCCAAAAAATATAATAAATTATTCATAATGGTTATATCTTGATTTGGTCAATAATATTTTATTCTTTCCAATTTTTGTGATCATCCCAATACTTTGTTATAAATAAGGTGGGTTTCCATTCATTTTTTACCATGATCATTATCATCGTCACCACTATTTTCTTCTTGCATTTGAGCTCCCACTAGAGTTTTATTCACTGTTTTAGTTTTTTCACATATTGAGAGAGAGAATATATCATCAAACCATCAAGTACATCAAAAGGACCCATCCCATAGAGAGGGATTTTTACACCCCTTTTTGTAGATATCTTCCACGAGGTATTATCAATAAAGATCATTATTCATTCAAAATTCTTTACATATTGGGTTGTTATATTAGATATCTATTGTTGTTTGTTGTTTTGGATCACATATATATTTTTAGTGTATGATTTTATCATTTTCTATTAAAGATCCGAGGAGTAAATGGCCACTTATTGTTGTTGGGGTTACTTGTCACCAGTGACTTAAGTGAATTGTTTTTTGTACACCTTCCAAGAAATTTCATAATAACCAATGGTGAATCCATTGGTGTATTAATTTAGCTCCTGGGTGACTATAGTTTCAGTTCATTTCAGTTTTTTTTGTAGCTATTTATAACCTCTCAATTTCTATTTATAACTCTCATTTCTTTTTTCTGTCAATTTTTTGGATTTTGGTGGTTTTCTGGTTCTTTCTGCAAGTCACAGGTACCGACTGAGAAGGAGATGACAAAATTTGTGTGAGATCTACCGATCGAGGATCTCGGGAGGAAAACACATTTCTTCATCCCCAAATTTGTGCTCTACAACACTCGTTTTGGCCATATTGATGTGTTTTCCACTGTTTTGAGGTCAGTAACTGTGTTT
The DNA here is from genome assembly GCA_034641835.2 of Pinus albicaulis. NCBI lineage: Eukaryota > Viridiplantae > Streptophyta > Pinopsida > Pinales > Pinaceae > Pinus > Pinus albicaulis. Next base: position 710,872,837 of record CM076584.1, read on the forward strand.
TGAATTTTTTCCGAGAAATTTTGAGAATTTCTCCCTATTTTCCTAGACTGTTGTGTGTGGAACAAGAAGGGTTTATTACCTTTTTTTGAGTCTCCCCTAGGCCTATATTATCTTAGTATTTCTCTTTGAGGAATAAAAAATTCCATAGGGTTTAGAGTACACCTCCACCTTTTTACGAAGGGATTAGTTGGGTTGAGGAGTCTAGGGTTCAACATATTCAGCCACTAGTTTTTAGGGTTTGATCCACTTTGTTACAACCCTTTAGGATAGGTTATTTCATCATTTTAACTCCCTTTAGAGTTTATTATTTCCTTTCCCCTTAGGATCCCCTTGAGTGTATTAGGTTTTAAAGCTTCTTTCCCTATCCTTTATAGAAGATTCCGCATATGATTTTTTTTTTGTCTACATCATTACAGTAGATTAGTGCCTTTAGAACATATTCAATTTAACATTAGATATTTTCGGCCTTTTGTGTGTTTTTGAGTAGCTTGTTTTCCTATCCTTGTTCAGTTGTTTGATAGCCTTTTTGGGTGGGGTTTGTGTGATTGGATTGGCTATCTATTTTAATGTCCTTTTACAACATTATTTATAGTTTTTCAGCACTCTATTTTAGTAGCACATGGCATCATAAAACATGCTCAATTAGCTCATGCATTAAAAACAATTTTCACACACGTTTTCACACCCTAAGCAAACATGAGCTTGGTTAACACTGCTAAGCCAAGACTTGAAACACGCTACATAATAATAATCTAACACACATAGATTGAGCCCACTTGGGCACCTGGGCCAAAAAATATGTGTAGTTAGGTGTAAGATCGGTATGATAGGCTTCCAATAAAATCCAACAATCATTTACATTGATACATAGAAGTGACTTTGTAGGGATTTTAAAATCATTCACCATCCCACGGTCCAAAGTCAGAGTGCATCAGAAACCCGATTTAGAGGGGGTTGGGCTACGTCATCGTGCAAGCATTTATCCTTGGGGCTACCCAACCCATGGTAGGGAATTTTGTGTAGTGGGTGATCACCAAGAAAATCAAGACTCAAACACCCCCATGGGAAGAAGGTAACCATAACGACCAATCACAGGAAAATACCCTATAGGACTGGCTGTGGGAAGCAGTCGGTTCTCTACCCCAAGTTTCTCTGGACAACCCTTGTTGCAGGGATCAAATTTTGTCAAGTAAAAATTTCTTTGGAAGGCCAATTGAAATAGTCAATTTTGGATTTTTTTGAGTTTTTATACCACCTATGGGAGAGAGGCCATTTTCTTTTATATGACATGCGTGCTTTAATTAGAGTATCATCTTAATGTAGTTAGTTTTCACTCGGCATCAGTGATCTAAGTGTTTTCTTATTGTTTGTTACTCCTTTTCTCCTATCACCCTTTGGTACTTAGAGTCATCATTGTCTTGACATCATTGCTCCCCCTAATTATTTGTTGTGGAGAATTCTAGGCCTTTTCCCTCAGTTTATTTTAGGATATATTACTCCTCCCCATCGAGTCCTCATCCTCACTCTGGTTCTAATAATTCTTCCAGTATTTCCTTTGATTCCACGTCTTCTCAACCTCTTAGCATCACCATGTCAGGTACCAATGCACACCAACTCGAGTGCGGGAAACCAAGGGGTAACCCAGGTACTAACCAGGGTAACCCAACAACTGGAACCTCTTCTGATATGGTCACTCCTACTCCATTTCTACCCTTCATTTCTAGATTAAGTCTCCCTGATTTTATTGAGCTTATCAACGACCCTCTTCTCTATGACACAATTTGGCCATCTATTCCTACCAAAATTCCTTATGAAATACCCAAGTTTGAAGGAAATCGCGGAGAAGATCCTGTAGATCATGTTCGCTTATTCCATATGAAGTGTTAATCCAATTCTATCATTGAATAATCTATCTTTCTTCTCCTTTTATATTTCACTCTTATTGGAGCTACTGCTAAGTGGTATGTAGATCAATCTAGGGCCACTCATTTCACTTTCACAACTCTTGCCAAAGCCTTTCTATCCTACTTCCAATTACCTCTTCGTTATGCCATCGATATCGAACTTCTAACTTCTTTTTCACAAACTTCTGCTACTCACCTATTTTACTATGTTCAAGAATGGCGTAGAAGGAGGAGCATGTGCAGGGCCCCTGAATTAAAAGACCATGTTTATATGGATTGGTTCCTTAGATCACTTTTTTCCCCAAATATGTCGCCTCCAACTTCCCCCATTCTAAGGAAGAAGTACTCCAAGTAGCTTTTAAATATTACCTGATCTATGCAAAGTGAGGGTATGTGTTTATACCATTCTTATCGACCTACCTCGATCTCGTGTTGCTAATGCATTGGGGGCTTCTCATGCTATGGACAGAACCCCAAAAGTGAGTTGCAACTATGAGGATGAGAAGGGGTTTCCTAAAGTGAGTTGAATCCCTAATCTGAAAATATACTCCACCAAAATTGATGAGTAAGGTAAGGCCACCTACTTGCAACTTGTAGATACTGATTCCAATGGTCGGTTCATACACTGCGATATCCACAAGAGTTAGGGACTTCTCCTCCTCTCCAAATTCTCCAACAAATCACTATGTAAATGAATTGGATTTGGGGCAAGAAGCCCTTTTATAAGAACAACACTAGTTTTTGTGTCGCCCATTATGACCAACCGTAGCTCAGTTTGAAAAACCGTCAGCACCATTGGAGAGATCTCACTGAGTTTTGTAATAGGTCTCATTTTTTTTTGGTAATTTGACACTTCACCCAGAAGGAAATTTTTCCACGAGGTTTCACTTTGCCACCGATTAAAACCAAATTTCTTCATATGAGTTGCATGTACTTTGGTACCACTTTTCCTTTGCACTTGTCAAATCATGTGTCGATTTTCGTCATGAGTAACCATCATTTACTCATGTTTTTATGGTCCCCTCTCAGCCTCTCCCATGTGGCAACATCGATTCACCCTTGTTCATAGCATCTGAGATGAGTCATCCTTGCATTCATGGAGTCTGTGCTGAACCCCCTTGAGTCTTGTAACAATGTTCTATCCATATCTGCATCGTATTCATCCCATATTTCCCATTTTAGCCTCCATCTATATTGTTCCATCTCTAAAAAGCCTTCATCTGAGTAATTCACCATCCCCTCCAAAATCGAGTTAGTCGCTGCCAGGTCAACCATGCATATTATGCTTCGATAATGGAAGTCATTAATCCTCCTCTCATATTATACCCTTCCATCATCATACCTAGTGTCAATCCATCAGTCACTCTACTATGATCCCTCATGCCTTTGTTGAGGATTGCTCATTACCTCAACTCTAGAGGGCCCTCTTCTGTCAACTTCAGCTCATTTATTCCAGAATTGTGGTCTAGAGAGAGTTGTACCTTGATTCCAGCATTCATTATTATTAGGTTCCTCATATCAAGAAAAGGGAATAATTATTTACAGTTGACTTAGTTGTTTCTGACGTGCTCAACTCCAACTCATTATCGTGCGATTGAGAATCATACTCTTGATGGTATGGCGATTCAGAATATTGTACCAGTGATTCCTGGGTGTGTGTGAGTTGTTCCAAACCTCATGAGGGGTTGTCTCTTCAGGTAGCTCCCCACATTATTGGATGTCCACAGTTTATAAACTAGCCTCAGATGCAATTCCACATATTTGATGGGTTTGGTTTCCCACCACCTGCAGTGCCCACCACATGCATGTTTCGTTCAAATGATATATTCATATCGTCAAATCCATTTCTGATTCAATAGAGCTTATTTGGTTGTGATTACCCCTCACCATGTCAGCTTGGGGGGAATTATGTCTCAAGTACTCATATGTTATTATATTTTGTCCTAGACTTTGTTCTTCCAGGCACATTATGTATATGGGATTCATTGTATTATTTTATAGCCCATTGATGCAAATATATGATGTATCATGTATCATGTATCCTGCACTTTGTACCTCAGTCCCACGTTGATGGGATCACCACTATTATTTATACTCAGTTATCTTGGACGGTATGGGTATGCCTCAGCCACCTCATTTGAGATCATTTACTCCAGAATAAAAGGAGGCTTATATTAGTTTAGTAGGTCTCACCCCCTCCATTTCTCTGTCCTTCCTTGAATTTCTTCAACTCTCTCTCTCTGTCTCATTTAGTGTCTCGTGGAAGTATACCCTACTACATATTTCAGTCACACGATTTTCTCCTAACACTCATACATTAGGGGGAAATCTGTAATAGCCAAAAAATGATTACTTGGTCTTTTCTAACTAGGTGTATTGAAATATACCATTTAGGATTAATTTTACCATAGTAAAATCACTTTCACTATAAAAAATAATTTAATAAACCATTTTTATTAAATTATTTCTCGTTACAATTAAAAAACCAGATGAGAATAATTGAATAAATGATTATTAATCTAATTTTCTTTAGGAATAATTATTAAATCATTATTTGATAATTATTCCTGATCACATTTGACTAAATCACCTAGAAATAATTAAAAAAATCACTATTTAATTATTATTCCTTAATAACATTTTTGGAATAATTGTTAAATTAATATTTAATAATTATTTCAATTTCACATCTTTCTTAATTCTCGCGAAAAATTAATAAATAACTTTATATGTTAATTATTTCTAAATAAAGATATCTGACCATTATGAATATATTTTCCCTCTCCAAAAAATATAATAAAGTATTCTTAACGATCTGATCTTGATTTGGTCAATAATATTTATTATTTCAAATTTCAAGATCAATCCAATACGTTGCTATAAATAAGAGAGATTTGAATTTATTTTTCACCATGATCATTATCATCGTCACCACTATCGTCTTATTGTGTTCGATCTCCCACTAGAGTTCTATTCACTGTTTTCGGTTTTTCACATATTGAGAGAGAAAATCAATCACTGAAGCATCAAGGACATCAAAAGGACCTGTCCCACGAAGGGGGATTTGCAAACCCTTTTTTTATATCTCATTCATGAGGTGTTATCATAAAGATTATCATTCATTTAAAAATTATGTCCATATTGGGATATTACATTGGATATCTATTGTTGTTTGTTGTTTTGGATTGCATATATCTTTTTATTGCAAGTTTTTCTCATTTTACTATTGCATACCTGAGGCACAAACAACCACATTTTATTTTTAGGGTCAGCTTTCACCAGTGACTTAAGTGAAGTGTTTTTTGTATACCTTCCAAAAATTTTCATACTAAACTAACCTGTGAAACTGATACAAGTCTCCTTTCTTGTATTTCTTCGGTTCTGTGTGTGTGTGTGTGTGTGTGTGTGTGTGTGTATGTGTGACTCCCCTTTAGTGTCTCATGGAAGTGTAACCTACAACATATTTCGGTCATGATATTTTCTCCTAATACTCATACGTTGGGGGGGAATCTATAATCACCTAAAAAGTGATCACCTAGGCATGACTAACTAGGTGGATCAAAATATACTAGGTAGGATTAATTTTACCATAGTAAAATCACTTTCATTATGGGAAATAATTTAGTAAACCATTTTTATTAAATTATTTCTGAATAAAATTAAAAAACCTTGTGAATAATTGAAAAATTTATTATTTATTTAATTTTATCTAGGAATAATTATTAAATCATTATTTGATAATTATTCCTTGTCACATTTGACTAAATCACCTAGGAATAATTAAATAAGCCACTATTTATTTATTATTCCTTATTCTATTTTTGAAATAATTGTTAAATCACTATTTAATAACTATTTCAATTTCACACTTTTCTTAATCCTCGTGAAATGATTAATAAATCATTTTATTTGTTAATTATTTCTAAATAAAGATATTTCACCATTTTGAATATCTTTTCCCTCTCCAAAAAATATAATAAATTATTCCTAACGGTTAGATCTTGATCTGGTCAATAATATTTTATTATTTCCCATTCTCGATATCAACCCAATACTTTATTATAAATAAGAGGTTTTCCCATTCATTTTTCACCATGATCATTATCATCATCACCATTTTCATCTTCTTGCGTTCAAGCTCCGAGTATAGTTCTATTCACTTTTTTGGGTTTTTCACATATTAAGAGAGAGAATTGATCACTGAAGCATCAAGGACATAAAAGGACCCGTCCCACGGAGGGGGATTTGAAGACTTGTTTTTGTAGATCTCCTTCACCATGTGTTATCAATAAAGATTATTATTCATTTAAAATTATTTCCATATTGGGTTATAACATTGGATATTCATTTTTCTTTGTTGTTTTGGATCACATATATAATTTTACCGCAGGGTTATATCGCTTTAAAATTGTAGATCTGAGGCATAAATGAACACTTATTATTGTTAGGGTCACTTTTCACTAGTGAATTAAGTGAAGTGTTTTTGGTACGTCTTCTAAGAAATTTTAGACTAACAACATTGGTCATCAAAGCCTTTAAATCTTGAAGGGCGTCCTCATGTTCACGAGTCCATTGAAATTTCACTCCCTTTTTCTGCAACGAAGTGATAGGATGGGCTATTCTTGACCATTCAATAAGTATTCTATAATAAAATTCTAACCCTATGAAATAACTCGCCTTTATTACATTTTTAAGTGTTTTCCTCTCGTTGATGTCCTTAATATTTTCTAGTTCCATTTCTATCCCATTGTCTGATATAATGTGAGCTAAATAATGTATCAGTTTTTGGTAAAAAAAACATTTACTTAGCTTTACATATAGTTGATGCTCCCTGAGTACCTGTAGGACCCACCTCAAATGTCCTTCATTTTCTTCTTCGCTCATGGAATATACTAAGATGTCATCCAAAAACAAAATAGCAAACTTGTCCAAGTAATTCTTGAAAATGGAATTCATAAGGCACATGAAAACTCCTGGTGCATTCAATAGTCCAAAAGGTACATATAAAAGCTTGTAATTACCATAAAAAATTCGAAATGTCATCTTGTTGACATATTTCTCCTTAATTCACAGTTGTTGATACCTTGATCTCAGGTTGATCAGGTGCGCAAAATTATGCTCAATAATAAAATTTGTCGGAATGGTGTGGAACCTGAATGACTGCATATATCTCATCGTTCTGAATCTGACATAACTCATTTCATGGAAATTCGACACCATATTCTCACAGAAACGCATTTTTTCCACTTTTTCAAATAGGCAAATTTAAAAAAAAAAATCAAGACAGACAAGTCAGCAGTTCCTACAACTGACTGGGCATGCCAACGTAGTACGGTGACTGTACAATTGACTTGGTCAATGGATTTTCATGGTTGAATGAGGTGATGCCACGTGGAATTTTATCGCTGGTTATTGGTGGCATTTTTTATTAGTGAATTGGCGACCAATTATATGCTGCCACGTGGCAGCCCGAGGGCCACCATAATTTTTTGGGTCAAGTCCGAGAAACAACAGGGGTCGGACCTGCAACCACTGAGCAACTAACAACAAGCTTTATCGTCATGCCCCACGCCATGGGTATTAGTAGTCTATGGTTTTATTATTTTTTATTATAATTCTCGTGGAGCAATCAGGGGAGGGGCTCGAGTTCTAGCCCCAACCCTAGTCACTGCCAACAATGGGACACCGGGTGGGAGGCTAGTCCTGTGCACCCGCTCTTCAACATAACCATTAGAATCAACTCAACTGTTTGAAATGTGACCACCATGAAGCCGGAACTATGGAGCCCTAACCACCAGAGGAAATAATCATTCCTAATCGCATCATAAGACCATGCCCATGTGCCCACAATAGGTGTTAAGTCTGGCGGTTAGCACTAACTGTCAGTGCTTTATATTAAAAAAAATTAATTCAACCATATGGATGTGGTTAAAAATCTGATTTTTAGAATTTATAGGGAAAATTAATGCCTCGACAATTTCACCGTGATTTTAGTGGAATTGGCTCTCCAATAGCACTTTTTGCGGTGAAATTGTGGGTTCGGTGCTAGATTTTGGGCAAAATATGGAAAAAACAGTGGAGAAACTAGGGGAAGCCATAAATTCTTCATTTTTTGGAAAAATGCAATGCAAAAAAAGGCTACACATGCATTTTTGGGTATTCTGGAGCTGATGGAACATGTTTTAGCGTTGTTTGAGTAGTGTAAACACATGTAATCACACTTTTGAGCATAATTCAAGAGAGCCAATCCTTTGGAAGCTGGTCCAAGGAGACATAGCCCAGGCGGGGTGAAATCCTTCATCATGTGTTGTTCTGTGACTATTTATGGTGATGTTCATGTCTGTTAGATGTTGTTTCTCAGTGTTTTATTTATGTTAATTTTCTCATGAAATTCACATAAAACACACATAAAAACTCATATTAAACTTGCAATTAACCTCTCAATCCTAAAGCACATTTTTTGTATTTTGAATTGGATCTTAGCACAAAAAAACTAATATTCCCATTCAAATCAAGTTGGTATCAGAGTACTAGGTTTACTAATGTGAGCATTTAATTTTTTTGCAAGTGTGTAAATGCTTACAAGGTTGAAGCTCAAGGGAGGAGAAGGAAAGCTTGTGGGTGAAAGTTCTCAAATTGGAGAAAGGTGAAGGAGGGCAGAGTTGCCACAATCTCCACCATAATTTTCACCTCCTGTGGTACCTGAGGCTTCAGTAAGCATGTAACATTGAGGATACCCTGCAAGTATGTTAGAAGATGTGAAGGATTTTAGGAAGGCTTTCTTTGACATGGTAGAAATGGTGAAAGTCGTCTATGAAGAGAGGACCAATAGACTGCAGGATAAAATCTCTAGACCTCCAAAATGAGAGTGTTCTCCAGGAGGAGGAGGTAATGAGAATGGTGATAAAGCACCATCTTCTCCACGATCATCATCATTTTCCACAACAATTCTTATACAAGAGGCTAGTATAGAAAGTCCCTCAGAGAAGGAAGATGGCCAAGTTTTCACCTTTTTTCCACATGATTATGAGGGTGAGGTTCTATCAGCACCAAATTCCAAAGAGATGAAAGAAGAAATAGCAATATTCCAAGAGGACACCTCAAGAATCAGGAAAGTGTTTAAGGGCATCTTTGTCATTCAGTCGAAAGATGAGGAAAATGGTAAGAATTTACATGTAGTTTCTTTACATGAAAATTTTAATTTAAGCTCTTTTGCAGCCTTTGAAAAGCATAGCAAAGGCATAGGAACAAAGCTCTTGTATGGGAATAAGGGAATTTGGGATTCAAATTTATTCCATATTATAAAATGCATTTCTATTTTTGTACATTTTAGTAAGCATCATAAACTTTGGGATGAGTATTTGCAACACATTCGGTATGTTGCAAATGTGTCAAGCACTCATTTACACAAGTATTTACCATGTGTAGCTTGTTTGGGTTACTTTCCAAAGTATTTTTTGATTTATCCTTGGTAAAGATTTTACAGCAAGAATGTTCTATTTGTGACATTGGCATACATCGAACATAAAAAATGCCAAGTGCAGAAATACAAAAGCAAAGCCAAAATTTTTTGACCAATGGAATCACTCGACTATATCTTCCACCATGCAGTCCATCTATGGTTTTGGTGCCCAAGAAGAATGTAAAGCATTTTATTGTGATGGGAAAAAGGAGTGTCTTTTATCAAATAAGATTTGTTGAAGGAGGTATCTGGAAGACGACATTTAACATTAAAAAAGGTTTGTTTGAATGGATTAATATGTTTTATGGTATTTTCCATACTCCTACTACTTTCATGCATATGAAGAATCATGAATTGGATCCATTTCTAGATGTGACAGTCCACTTCTATGACATTGTCATTTTTATAAAAATTTATTATGAACATGTCATGTATAAGAGAAAAATACTTTATGTCATAAGGCATGAAAATTTGTTTTTGAATATGTCAAAGTATGAGTTGGATAAAAATTCTTTGATGTACTTGAGCTATAATGTTGGAGGAGGTAAGTTGAAGGTATAACTCTCCAAGTTTGACACCATTATTGATTGGTAAACACCCAATATGGTCATATCGATAAGAGGTTTTTTGGGAGCAGCCCAGTGTTGGAGGATTTTTTTTTTAATATTTCTTCTATTGTAGCTCCTTGGCATGCATTGAAATGTGTGCAAAAGGTCTTCGAGTGGGGAGGAAAAAAACAAGAGCCATGTGATGCTTCGAAGAAAAATATCATTTCATATGTTTTATTTTCTCTTTTAAACTTGAAAAGGTCATTTGAGTTTCATGTTGATGCAAGTGACTTTTCCATTTCATTTCATTGAGAAAATTTTAATGGTGCAATGATTAAGTTGTAGTGATTAAGGAATTTCTTTTGATGGGTGTTCTTCAACAATTCCACTTGGTAAAAAGGTATAAGATAGGTATAAGTGATAAGTTTGTTGACATTCCTTCTAGGCCTGTTATTTGTGTAACTATTATACTCAAACATCATTTTGTTTTACATTAAAATTATGTTCAGAATTATGCATACTTTCAAGATGTACATTCAAGATTTAGTCAAGTAAACCAAGTAGCGGAATTTGCTTACCCTTTGCATCGTAATTTGTTGTGTCATCTTGGTAAGGAGGATGTTTCTTTTGATGGCGAAATGAAAAAATCCGAGAAGTTCATTGAATGACTCCAAATGGTACAAAAAATAATGCAAGATTAGCTTGAAAAGAGCAAAGACAAGTACAATTATTGTATCCATCGCAAGTACCAAGTTGATGATGGAGTTTGGTGTCACTTTTATAAGGAGAGGCTTCAAAGTGAAGAATAAGGAGGGAATTTTAAGATACCATATTTTGAATATTTTTCTTCAGAATTTCTTAATCAGCAGCAAGACACCATTTCTGACAGAAGAATAAATTTTTCAAGATGAGGGAATGTTGGTTACCTCGAGTGAAGCTCAAGGAAACAAATTCGTCAAAGGCCAAATGGATTGAGGTTGAAAAGGTGAGGGGGTTGTACCCTCGTCTACTTGACAGTTGAAAGTGATAATTTGGGGTCGAAAAGCTTCCAGTGGGGAGGTGTGATTAGGTGCTCAAAATTATGCTAAAAAATAAAAGTTTTGAAAATGGTGTGGAACCTCAAAAACCATGTAGATCTCATCATCCTGAATCTGGCGTAACTCATTTTCATGGAAAACGGACACACTATGCTCCCAGAAATGCGCTCTATCCAATTTTTCAAATAGGCAATTTTTCTTTAAAAAAATGCAAGGCAACCTAGTCAACTATCCGTACAGATGATTGGGCATCCCTATGTGGTAGGGTGACTGTATAGTTAACTTGGTCAATGGATTTTCATGGTCAAATGAGGTGATGCCAAGTGGCATGCTATCACTAGTCATCAGTGGCAATTTTTTATTGGCGGATTGGTGGCCAATCAGAGGCTGGCACATGGCCCAGCTAGGGGCAGCCATGTGGCAGCTCGAGGGAAACCAAAATTTTTGGGGTCAAGTCTGAGCAACAATGGGGTTTGAACCCATGACCACCAAGCAACTAAAAACAAGCTTTACTGTTGCACGCCTCACAATGGATATTAATAGTCTATTGTTTCATTATGGTTTTATTATAATGTTCATGGCACATTGGGGGGAGGTGGATGGGCTCTAGCCCCAGCCCTTGTCACCGCCGAAGGTGGGACCATGGTAGGGAGGTTAGCCCTGCACCCCCGCTCTTCACCATAACCATAAAAATCAACCTGACAGTTTGCAATGTGACCACCATGGAGCCAGAACCGCGGAGTCCTAACCACCAGAGGAAACTGTCAGTCCTAAGCACATCGGAAGACTGTGCCCATGTGTCCACACCAGGTGTTATGTCCCGTGCTTAGCACTAACCGTCAGTGCTTTATATTAAAGCAATTTTAATTCAACCATATGGATATGGTTAAAAATCCAATTTTTGGGCGTTAGAGGGAAAATTAACTCCCCAATAATTTTTCCCTGATTTTGGCAGCATTGGTGCTCTGATAACGCTTTTTGGGGTGAAATTGTGGGTTCGGTGCCCGATTTTGGGGAAAATGTGGAACGAATAGTGGAGAAACTAGGGGAAATCATAACTTCTTTAGTTTTTGGAAAAATTCAATGCAAAAATATGCTAAATATATATTTTTGGGCATTCTAGAGCCGATGGAACGAGTTTTAGAGTTGTTTGAGCATTTCAAACACATGTAATCAAATTTTTGAGCATAATAGAAGAGGACCAAGCCATTAGAAGATAGGCCAAGGAAACGTAGCCCAGGTGGGGTGAAATCCTTCATCATGTGTTGTTGTGTGACTTTTTATGGCGATGGTCATGTCTATTAGATGTTGTTGTTCAATGTTTTATTTATGTTAATTTTCTAATGATATTCACATAAAAACACACAAAAAATCATATTAAACTTGCAATTAACCTCTCAATCCTCAAGAATTTTGTTTATATTCTGAATTGGATCTTAGCACAACAAAACTAATATTCCCATTTAGATCATAGGTTGATTTTATAAGATATCATTGCCTTCCTGAGTTTGTCAAATAAGTCATCTATCATTGGAAAAGGATATTTATTTTTAATTGCGAATTTATTCAACTGAAAAAAATAAACACATAATCGCATTGTGCCATCCTTATTCTTGAAAAAGAGAATTGGTGCACCCCAAGGTGATACACTTGGGCATATACAAAATCCTTATTTCTTCAAAATTTCCTCTAGCTTCATTTACAACTCTTTAATCTCTAGTGTACTCATTCTATATGTCTCTTTGGAAACTAGAGTAACTCTAGGTACCAAAACAATAGAAAAATATATATCTCTCAATGGTGGTAACTCCAGAATATCAGAAAAAAAAAACATCTCTAATTCCTTAGGAAAAAAATAATCTCCAAGCCTTGGTTGTTGATCCCCACCTATTTCCTCCATTTTAACTACATATCATGGATGATACCTCTCTAATAGATATTATCCTTGGAATTCCCTGAACTTGCCTTTACTACCCCTCTTGATCAAGGTAGATAAATGATTTGTTGTAACGATCCAATACTGAATGGTGCCTCTCCAACCAATCCATACCAACTAAGTAGTCATGTGATTCTAATGAAATTACATTTAAAGCTGCATGTGTACACATCACATTCAAATTGACGGGACAATTTTTACTATTTTAGTTATTTTCCTTTTTCCCCATGTAGCCAAATGAACTAACCATGCCTTGTGATGTTTAGTTTTGTTTAAATGAAATAATTCAATCAAATAGATACTGTTATAGCTATGGATAGATCCATAATCAATTAACATAAAAATGGGTTGGTTATTGAGATTACCTTATACCTCAATCATGTGTTTTTGATGTTCAACCTCCCTATTATCTAATGTTGCATAGAACTTGGGCATGGTTTTTCCCATGTCCTCCACTATATGAGCTACTTGAATATTATGAAAAATCCTAATATTTCCCTCTTTATGAGGACAATTCCTATACATATGCTCTCCTTCACATCCATAATGCTTGATGGGATGAAACCTTAGTTTCTTATCTAAAAATTCAACTCTTCCTCACTCACTGAGAGATGGTGGCGGTTGCTTATTTTTGTGAGAAATATTCTTGAAATTCAAGGGTTTAAACCCTTTCTTATTTTGTTCCATGATATTTCTCCTCTTGCTATATAGACTCCCTTGAAGAAATAAATTTATGTTGCTATGTTCATATAATTCCTCTGCCTTTCTCATGGCTTTCTCCAATGTTTTAAGCTCACCAAATTTAAGATTGTCACCATAGAAATATGGAATACCAATACCATATATTTGTATCTTCATATTTCCATCCATAATAAAATTCAAATATCTTAGTAATTTGGTGAATTTTCAACCATATTCTTCCACTGTCACATTCCCTAGCATGCAATGGAAAAAAATATTCATTTTCCTTTCATAGTAATGCTCAGATTAATATTATTTTTGGAATTATTTCTTGAATCACCTCCATGATATTTTCCTCTCATCCAGATGTTTTACTTCCTTGATTTTTTCCCACCAAATTTTTCCTTTCCTTTAAAATGATAAACAGAAATTCTAGCACTAGTACAAATGGGGTGAAAATTTGATGTATATTCGACGACTATTTGACTTATTGTTGTCGATAATATGAAACATTAGAGCCATACCTTTCATTGGTGGGATTGTGTCAAATTTTAAACCCTTTATTAAGTGTTGGATATTCGATAAGAGTGACATCGACTATTGATGCCAAAGGTGGCCAAAGCTACCTTTAATCGCCTGACACTTTGCAGACATTTTTACGATTCCAATAGGCATTGGTTATGAGAAAGGATAAATGCCAAATATGTGATGGGCTAAACATTGGATATCTGTTACCATAGATGCCCAAAATAATTTTTAACATCTATCGCTTTGACATTGAATATTCAACGCCATATTAGTCTAGTCTAACAACAATGAAGGTTTTCTCCATTCTTATGGAGTCACATGTCCAACGGTTTAAGATCATCTAATCAATGTTATAATAAGTTTGTGAAATGGGAGTGTTATTTTTTCAACGCTTTCTTCTGTTAGTAAAACGTGATATATATGACTCTTTCCACTTAATGTCAAATACCCAACAGGTGTATGAGCGTTAAAAAACTAAAATAATTTGATCTGGGGCACTTGATTAGATCCAGCTAGAGTTATTCATGGCTCCCAATATACCTATATGGATGGATCTATATGTTTCAACTGATACCTTCTCAGAACTCATGTGCTACTTGAGATAGTGGGGTGGGGAGACTTTTTATTCAAGGAACTCAAAATGATATGGTGGCAAGAGAGGCAAGATATGTAGCATATGTTAATTAGGTTACCCAAGTTCCATTATATCTACCTCACATAGTATTGCCTCATCGTGCACTATTTTTTTATGCTTATTATTTGTAAGCATCATATCCTTATTCCTGTGTGTATCAGAGGCATTATCTACCTCCTTATAATCCATTTCTAGTGATAAATGGTATCGTATCTACTATTGATTATTGTTTAGTGGATCCAGGGTTTCAATATATACACCATTAGAGAATAAGAGAACTGTTTTAGAGAGAAGAATTATCTTCATGATATAAATAAGACTCATGTTCCAAGAGATGATAACATTTGTGAAGTTTCCCTTCGTATACCTTACTTTACATCTCCTTCAGGGTATTCATATCCTTGACTAATAGTGTCATCTTCATTGTATTAGTACTAATTGAAATATAATTTATGGATGTTTTGGTATCTTACATTTTTGAATTGAAAATCATTGGAGACTAATATTATAAGGAGCATGATAGAACAGTAAAAATAAACATTTCTTTGGAAAACAGAAATCATTTAGTTGATCACTATTGTCAACTTTTTCAAGACAAGCATAAAAAAATATTTCTAAGCCCACATGCTGGAATATAGTTAGGTGGCTTCGCTAGTCTCTAGAGATTTCAAAGAGATAAGCAACATAATGGGTTTCCTCCTAAATTCAAAACTATATTCTTGCATCACGTATCACTATTCTTACCTAAGGTACTACCATTTCATGAACGGATCATCTTAATAGCATATAGGATAAAGGTGTAGCGTAAAAAATATCTTGATGTCCTCCCATTTTGTAATCATGTGCTTCTTTCCTAGCTTCAATGCACTCAAATATCTACCTGAACACAATAGAGCATGTCCAATTCTCTTCAACCAAGCAACAAAAATCTAATGCATTTCTTGGATTTTATAAAGGCAAAAATAAACTCCCATTTATTTCAACTAACTATTTAATACTTCAGTGTTAACTTTTCCATTAAACATGGGTATTTCAAGTTCCACTTCAACCCTCAAAGGAACATTATAATTTGAAGAAGATGAGTTGTTTTTACCGAATTCACTAGGATTCTTACCTTTGGTACCTTGTCTTCCTCTTCTTTATTGTGTTTTATTCCTTAGCCTTTTGCAGTCTCCATAGTATAACCCACACATTATTCCTACATCCAAAAATATGTAATAAAAAACAAAACCACCCAATAAAGTAGTTGAAGACCAAAATTATGCAAATTATAGCCATCAAATGAATAGAATCAAAAGGTTGACCATAATGTCTCATTGAGAATATTTAAATATGAAAAAATGAAACAAAAAAGTGTTACAAAATCCATCCAAATTGTTTATAGGTATATGAGTTCTAAGAGTATTAGAAAAATAATTTTAAATAAAACATGTGATAATTTAGCCGACCTACTTAATTTCCACAAAAATGAGTACTCATATACTCTTTTGCATGAAACAAATGGTCACATAAAGGAAAAATTCACAAATATGAAAATGATGCAATGGGTATTGTCTTTTTCATTTATAAGCTTACAAGTTATTTCCTGATCAGATGAAGTAGGGCTACCCATACTCAAGAGACACATCCCAATAAGTAGATAAGCATAACCTTGCATGAAACATGATTTACCAAATTAGTGAAGAGTATAGAATATTATATTTTTATTGTAATTGTAAATTAAATTATTCAGTTATGTTTACTACATGCATTGAGCAAGAAAAAAGAAGCATCTATCCAACATCACCTATTGAATAATTTTATCATAATATGTGAAAAGACCTTTGTGACCATTTTCATTCAGAATTTTGTCCAAAGCATTAGAGAAATTCCAAGGTAAAAAATGAGCCTCAAAACAAAAATGTACAATAAAAATCAACTTTATAAGAACCAATAGTGTTCAATATGATGATTTCAACCATGGGGGATGATTCACCATTTTTGGAACAAAAATAAATATATAAATAAATAAATAAACTACTTTTTCAACTCATATTTTCAACTTATATCCCTACAATTTTACTCAAATTTGGAGTGGGAGCACTTGTTAGGTGCAGAATTTAATTTTTCATCCAAAGGAGTAACCATGTTTCATACTTTCGATTGACCCTAATACACGAAAAATGTGAAATACATGAAACAATGTGACTGCAATAACGGTTTTTCATGTATTTCACATTGTTTTTGTAGTAGGTTCCATCAAAAGTATGAAACATGGGTACTCCTTGGATGAAAAAATAAATTATGCATCCAATGAGTGCTCCAACTCGAAATTTTAGTAAAATCATAAGGAGATAAGTTGAAAATGCGAATTGAAATAGTAGTTTTTTTTTTCTTTCCTCCAAAACTTAATGAGGTAATCTAATATTATTTTATTATTTCAACTATTATTTTATGATATTCCATATGAGGCCCATTTTAGACCTCAAAATTTCTCTAATGGGTATATATTACAATGCAACCAATATCGTTTCCAACATGTCCAACCCTGCTTGATTTGCAAATGTAAAGATCGGCAATGACTGCACATTCATAAGCAATAGGTTACATTTAGTAAATTCTCAACCAAGAAAATATAAGGCAAATATACTAAGTGCTATACTTATTCAAAATTTTGTATGAAATATATACCTTCACAAAAAACAGAGATCAATATATTCTTAATTCTTCAAATGCTATAAGAAAATAATATTTTTATGCTATTTGAAATTTTATGCTAAGATTTTTATTTATATGAAATTTATTGTATTGCTCCAACTTCATTCTTATTTTATAGATTTTTTCATAACATATATTTTCACATAATGAATTAGATTTCATTCCATGCCTTGTATCATGTTTTTTTTTTTCCTCATGATATAGTGCATATTTACCTCAACACTTTTTTGGTGCATCACATGGATTCCTTCCAAAATTTCCTATGTTGTAAAAAAATGCATCACTTCACCTTTTCATTAGTCATGAAAAGGGAAATTTTGAAGTGAAATCTTGTATACCTTCCCCTCATTTCATCCATGGAATGTTTCCTTTCTCACAAAATATCATATGAACCAAATATATTTTTTAAGCCCAATGTATCACAAGGAAAATATTTCACTTGTGACATATAATGTGGACTATTAGTTTACAGTTGCACAATATGTCATATCAATATACATATTTTATTCGCTTTGATGAATCACATATCCCAAAAACTTCTACATGTAAGACACATCAAATCACTTCAATCCAATCACATCCTCAACAATATGATGACCAAGAGAAGCAAGGTGAAGTTATGTGGTAACTAGTCCCATAACACACAATCCATAATGTAGAAGTGGAAAATTCGTTGAAAGGAAATCATTGAGTATAGAGTTCTCTGTAATATTATAAGGATGGCTAAATTACAAATTTGAGATGTATTTAGTGGACTAGAAGTAGTCCTGACAAACATCATTAAAACTAATTATAAAGGGACCAATACCAAAATAGATAAAGACATACAAGGCCTATTTGAATGGTCTCATCTGAAGCTATAGTCAATCTAAAAGGCCACAATCATCTTCAGATTAAATATTCAGTTTTGTGAAATATGATAAGGATGACTAAATTACAAATTTTAGGTGTATTTAGTGGACTATAAGTAGTCCTTACATAATCATGAAAACTAGCTATAAAGAAATGAAGATCAAACCACATAAAGACATATTAGGCCTATTTGAAAGGTTTGATATAAAGCTACAACCACTCTAAAATGCCACAATAATATTCAGAAATATAAAACGCTATATAATCCATTTCCAAGGCTAGAAGTAGCCTTTCACTCCAACAAATGTGTGATAATTGATAAGCCCTATTTTAAGGGCCACTCTAGAGGTTCATTTAGAGATTAGTCAAGAAATATTTTAAAATTATTGTGGAAAACACTGAAATTAGCATAATTTGTTGGGATATTGAATGAAAAATGACAATAGCAATCAAAACATATGTTAGTCACATTATGGAGATCATATTGAAGCTTGTACTCATATCGACAGAGGGAGTATCTACACCTTGGATTGTGAAAAATACTTGTATCAGCAAATACATGATAACCTAACTTAGTAAAAGAGCAGAAAATAGTTTCTTGAAAGAGTAATCTTTCTTGGTATTCAAAAGTTCAATGGAAGTAAAAAATTTTCTTTGGAATCAATGGTAATATTGTGGTATCTATGGAATTGTAAATACCTTGGAAAATTAAATTAGGTATAGGGCTTTGCAACTACCTCAAGTGATCATGGTCAACTAAGGTATGTGCATTTATTTTATGCATAGTTAGATGAAAGGTTTGATTTTACATGTATTAGGGTTTTATATGATCATAGGGTTTGTATAATTCATATTTGGAATCTAGAGATTATAAACCATAGATAATGCTTGAAGTAGGATAACCTTTGTCAAGAAAGAAACCCTAACCCTAATCTGTTAAAACCCTATCTTTTGGTTTCTATGGTTTGTAGGTAGTCTATGGTGTATGTAAAACCCTAGTGAGGGTATAATTGGATAGAAATTTGGGTTCAAACCCTAGGGATAATGTTTCAAAGGGAAATATAAAGGAAATTAGGGTTTTTATCAAAAAACCATAGGAATTATCCCTCTAATATATTATGGTATCCCTAAAATGTCAAAATTATAATCATTCTCTTATACTTGTGTATTTTTCTTGGTGGTATGTGTTAGTGAATATTACCTAAGGAAGAAAAATGAGAAGGATTACTAAGAAAAGTACATATCATTATTTGATGAACATAATGAGAGGGAACCATTAATACCCTGAGAGATTTGTTGCTATAAATGTTCATTGAAGGAAAAAGTGTAACTTGGTAATCAAGTTGGATGCTTGGGCACTCTGATGCATAAAGGTAGAATCATATGAAGATGGTAAATGAGGATGTTGATGATTTGAAAAGTTCATCATGGTGAGGTAATTCTAATTTTGATATCTATTATTGGTTATCTGGTTAACATGTTGTTATGCTACCTGGAAAGATTTTGCATGGGTACATGATGACAATTGAGGAAAGTTAAGTTGTGTGGATATTGAGGGAAAGCTCAACATCTAGCACCTGACATGTATATTTTTTTTATAAATGGTATACATAAAGAAATGAATTAGGGTTTTTGCTGCATGTTTCGAACCTATGGTTTTTAGATTTCATCTAGTCAAAAAAATCTGGCATCTAGGGTTTGAAACCCTCGTTAGAGAAATTTTGAGGTAAAAAATGGGCCTGAAAACAAAAATGTAGAAAAAAAATCAATTTATAAGAACCAATAGGATTCAATATGATGATTTCAACCATGGGGGATGATTCACCATTTTTGGAGTAAAAAGGTACAAATATAAAATAAAAAAAAATAAAAAAGTACCTTTTCAATTTGTGTTTTCAACTTATCTTCCTACAATTTTACTCAAATTTCAAGCAGGAGCACTCGTTGGATGTAGAATTTAATTTTTCATATAAGGAGTACCCATGCTGCATATTCTGGATGTACCCTGCTACATGAAAGTTTTGAAATACATGAAAAACGTGATTATTCCAGAAGTTCACTCATAGAGCAGTTAAGATGCATTTTAAAATGATTCTGGCAAAGAATAAAATTAGCATAATTTTCTGGAATCTTGGATAACAAAGGATAGTAGCGATTAAAACATATATTAGTCACCTTGTGGAGAGAATCTTGAAGCTTTTACTCATATCGACATAGGAAGTATATACACCTTGGATTTTGAAGAAGATTTGTAGCAACACCTACATGATAATCTGACTTAATAAAAGAGCAGAAAATAGTCACTTGAAAGAGTAATCATGCTTGTTATTCAAAATATAAATGGAAGTAAAATTTTGGATTTGGAATCAAAAGAAATATTATGGTAGCTATGTAAGTGGAAATAAGTTGGATAATGAAATCAAGGAGAGGATTTTGAAACTGCCTCAATTGATCATGGTCGACTAAGGCATGTGCATTTTTTTTTCATAGTTGGATGAAAGGTTTTATTTTACATGTGTTAGGTCTTTATATGATAATAGGTTTTTTATACTTCATATTTTTAATCTAGATATTAGAAACCGTGGATGATGCTTGAATTAGGAAAACCATTGTCAAGAAATAAACCCTAACCCTAATCTATTTAAACCTTAGCTTTTGGTTTCTAGGGTTTATAAGTAGTATAGGGTGTATGGAAAAGCCTATTGAGTGTGTAATTGGATGAAAATTTGTGTTCAACTCCTAAGGCTACTATTTAAAAGGTAAATATAAAGGAGCTTAGGGTTTGGATCTAAAAACCCTAGGAATTCTCCGTCTAAGATACCATGGTATCCCTAGAATTTCAAAATTATAATCATGCTCTTATACTTGCATATTTTTCTTGGTGGTACTTATCAGTGAGTATTACAGAAGGAAAAAAAATGAGAAGAATGACTAAGAAAAGGGGATCCTATGTTTTCATGAGCATGATGGGATGGAACAAAAAATAGCTTGAGAGAATTGTTGTTATTAAATTATATTGAAGGAAAAATTGTAACTTTGTAATAAGGTTGGATCCTTGGGAACTTTGATGCATAAATGTAGACTCATATGGATATGGATAATGAGGATGTTGATGTTTTGGAAAGGTCATTATGGTGAGGTAAGTTTGATTTTTATATTTATTATCAGTTATTTTGTTAACATGTTGTTATGGTACTTGGAAAGATGTTGCAGGGGTACATGATGAAAATTGAGACAAGTTGAATTGTGTGGATACTGAGGGAAATCTCAACATCTGGTATGTGACATGTATATATGTTTTATAAAGGGTATGCATATAACAATGAATTAGGTTTTTTTTTCATGTTTTGAACCTAGGGCTTGTAGATTTCATCTAGTCAATTTTTTTTGGCATCTACAGATTGAAAACCCTAAGATGGAACTTAAATATGAAAACCCTACTGAGAAACCCTAATTTGTTTGTTCCCTCATAGAAACCTATCAGTGTGAGAAGATAACATGGAGGTCAAAGGAGATCACTTTTATGAGAAAGCTATGATTAGATGGAAACTTGGGAAGGCGAAATTATATAATTCCTTTATTAAAATTGAAAAGTTGAATGTGATGTGAAAAATTAATGACTAGGAAACCGTCACAAGATTGAAGGAGATGGCTCCATGAAAAGGAAATAGGCTCAATACAATGAGATGAAGAGAAAAGAGGGGCCAGGCAGCTATGAAGGACTGGAATTTGATACACTTATGAAGAGAAGCTATAAATCATCTGGATATGACTTCCCGATTGGAAAGGAAGTCAGGAATGACATCTATTTTTGAGGGGGAGTAGAGGAGTCTCCTTGGATAGGAGAAAGGATATATTATCAAGCTAAAAAGGAGAATAGGGATATCCTCTCTGGTTGAGAGGGAGTGATGTTGGACATCACATGTGCATTCTTCACTTCATATGTCTAGCACTTGAATAGGACTAAAAACTATAATTATAAGTGAAGGCCTTGGAGGGATAATGGTAGAGGATTGGATATGCATTTATGGTTTCCTTGAGGATAGAAAATCCAAGAAAGGAAGGGGACCAACACTCTTTGAGGACATAAGAGGTATCCAATATAAGAGTGGGTGAAGAGGATCAATATTATTTGAGGGTTCAGGGCCAAGAATTCAATATAATAAGAGTCCTAAAAGAACATACTTTGTGGATATTTAGATGGGTTGTGTGACTTTTAGAGGTAGTGTGGTATCACACATAAAGCCTCCCAGCATAATGGTCTTGAATGAAATAGAGATTGTCTAGTTAGGCCTCAAAGATAGTGTTGGGTGATCATAATGATGATGCTTATAGTTGGCCTATCAATCTGACTCTTATTAATATACATTTTCAAAGTGATTATTTTCCTTGTATGAGTTGGACAATTATGAATACCTACCTTGTTAAGAGGGAGTGTTGAATAATGTAACTAGTTTTAGTCTTTGTAACGGTAATTTGACTCATGTAATGATGTAAATATTTTTTCGAGAAAGAAAATGATGTAAAGAATTAAAATAAAATTATTTTTGGAGCATGGGTTTCATGGTCAAGTTAGTTTTTCATTAGGTCAAGCATGCATTGAATTCTCCTAGGGTTCTTCATGAGTCAAGAGTCATTGTAATTTTGTAAAATACCCTTGTGGGCACTTGTATAAAATATATATATATATATATTATTTTTTATTTGGTTGTGTTTATTGGGATCCCAAGAAAAAGACGTCCAAACAAGTAAAGTTGGCCTAGAGTGGGCTTAAAGAGCCACTTGGAAGGCTATATAAAGGAGGAACTTCAACCTTCTTGGAAAAATATCAAGCATCAATTTTGGGTTCGATCTACAATTAAGAAGTGCGAGAAATCCTAAAAAAGAAGGAGAAGGCCAACAAAGGAATGAGGAAGCTTTAGAAATTGAAGGTTTGAAATTTATCCCTTGTTGACCACATGTGCGAGTTACCTAGGGTTTCTAAGGTCTGAAATTACAGATAGAGTTGCATACTAGTTGGGTAAAGGAAAAATGTTGGAAGATGTTTCTTCGCTATCCTTGGAAGAACCTTGTCTTGTTTTACAGAATAAAGGGTGGCTAGATGGCTTGGTTTTCGGTGGGAGCCCTCATATAGGGTTTGGTATTGGAAGTCTCCTTTGAAACTAATTTTATAAGAAGATAATTTCTTTTGGGTTTTCCCTTAGGAGGGGTTTTTCCATGGCTTGTAGGCTATATCTTGTGTTCATGTGATCATCATTGTTTTTCTTTTGGAATTAATTTGATGATAAGAACATAAGCATAAAAAAATTAAGAATAATATAATGTCACAAATAATGTCAAAGAAAGGAAAGGTGAATCAATATGCCGCCCTAATGAATTTTCCAACAAATTAAAGGCCTCCTTTATCTTTATCCAATGATCCTTTAAGGGAGATATAAATTTATTTTGTATACTTGTTTATTCAAAACTTTTGCATATTTAAATATTAGTTGTGTAATAGAGTATATGAAATAAGCGAATAGGTTCAAGCAAGTGCAACGAAAAAGTGAATAAATTGATGTATTTTCAATATTTGGTAATAAAAAAAATTCTTAATAACAATAATGAAAAATTGAATGCTAAATGTATTGCTACCATTTTAGGATATTTTCTTCTGATAATTGTTCCACTTCAACATTTGAATCGATACTAATTTTCCTGCACATATTCATAAGACCAATGAGGAAAATTTAGACTAATTTTGACCAAATATTAAATTTAATTTCATGAATAAATAAGAATTAAAAAGAATTGAGTGCATGAATACCTGAATGAGCTCCTCTCGGTTTCTAGAAAAAATTATTGGAGTAGTTTAATCTTGGAGCAAACCTCCCTCCACTCGACGAAGAAAAAACAAATTTAGCATTGAATTTGTTGTTTCTCTATTGGATCAAGGGTGTTTTTCTCTAACATTATCCAAATCCTAATTTATTCTCTACTAAAAAAGGCCAACCATGTGAAGGTGGAAGCTCTCATGGAACCTCCCTCCCACATCACTCTCAATTCCATAGTACCGAATCTATCTAATAGGAATTATTTGAAAAAAAGATGTTAAGATACATAAATAAAAAAATAGAAAACGTTCATTCATTCATTCATAGATCCAAAAAATATTTCACCTCAATAAATTTTATCATAAAAAAATATGTTTTCATAATAAGAAACAAGGTCGTGTACATAAAGAAACATATAACATATTAATCATTAACATACAACATTCATTCATTAATCATAGACACAAAATACTTCATATCAAAAAAAAATTATCATCAAAAATATGTTTTTATAATATGGTACGCGATGTTTCTAATGATATAACTAGTACAATCATCTATTTTTTATTTATTTTTATTTTTGACAGCCTGGTCTTGTACTCATGATATCATTGAGGCTGCTACAAGAGGGGTGTATAATCAATGGTAAGAAGAAAGAAATGTTAAATTGATATTTTTTGTTATAATTATTACAAGAATTTCATTAACAAAAGGAGCATTAGAGTTTTCTTTACCTCTTGCACTAGTCGAAACTATTGGAATGGTTTTTTTGTGTTCCTCTTTTGGTACATGATCCTCATGTATGAAAATCTCTATCATTGAATGTTGGCTCATGGTGTTGGAAATATATTTTCATTGATGGTAAAGGAAACTGTAAAGGCAATGGAAAATTTTGGAAAATGAAAGCATGGAAACCATTGGTGGCAAAGGAAAGCATGGAAATTGCAAATCACTATAAATGGTTTTGTCATTATTGGAAAAGGAAAAGGAAAAGGTAATGGAAAATGTGTAAAAGACAAAGCATGGAAAATGATCAGTCACAAGAAGATCAAAATGGTAGTAGTAATGGTGTAGATAATTTCGAGCGAGTTATTGGAGAGAAATCATTTCAAATGCAAGTGAAACCCACTTAGATGGGAAGATATCTCAATAACTTTCTAGTGGTATGTGGAAGTATTAAAATGGTCTCCTGGATCAAAATTTAGATCGAGTCAAAGTTATAAGACCCCCAATTCAGAGTAGTATATGTAAGGTGGTTGGAAACCCTTTTGGTGCATAGCTAAAGTTGGTACAAGTTACAAACCTAGCAGAAAAACCCTAGTAGAGTTTCGAGTAGTTG
The DNA here is from genome assembly GCA_034641835.2 of Pinus albicaulis. Lineage (NCBI taxonomy): Eukaryota > Viridiplantae > Streptophyta > Pinopsida > Pinales > Pinaceae > Pinus > Pinus albicaulis. The sequence goes on from CM076584.1 coordinate 710,898,268, forward strand.
TGGGAGACAACAAAGTAGGGAAGAAACTTTCCATTGGTCATAGGTGGAGCCCACACTATAGCTTGGCCTGACAATACCTTGGTGGTATAGCTATGGCACACAAGTCTTAGTGTGGAGATGAATGGAGCATGATGATGCTATGGGATGATGTCATCCTGGTGGACTTACCTCAAGAAGTGCACCTCGGAGGATTTCAAAGGGCACACAAAGAAAAAGCGTTGGGAAGTTGACCTTGAGACACTCTATCAAAGCATCGTCCAATGGAAAGCGAGTGGAGGAGCTCACCTAACACCCTAGCCTGGAGGGATAATAAAGTGATATATAATGGAGCACTGACCCAGCAAAAAAACAAAAAAAATAGCTAGGATCTCATTAAAAATTTATAAAGGAATTTGGAAAAAAAAAATGGCTTAGTAGCCTTTCTCTCTCTACTCTTATAGAAGATAGGTGGCAACATGCAATTTTCCTAGATGATGCAATTGATGATGTCAGCATAGGCCAATTAAAGTTGGACATGTGGCAATCATATTTGGAATTTTACAGTACCAAAAGGCTCCATATTTGAGTGACACATGTCACCTATCATAGGTCAACACGTAGCCCAAGCGACGTTAGAATGACATCATATCACTAGATGGAGCCCAATGATTTGATAATAGTGTGCAAAGAGGTACCGCTAGGCAACGAGAGTCAGGATAGGTTGGCAGAGTAGCAACAAATGAGAATGAGTTCGGGAGGTACCCACAAGACAAATCCTGATCCAAAACTTGGGGGTAGGCCCCCAAGTTTTGAAAATTTGAAATCCTAGATGAAAAGAATTGAGAAAATGCACTAAGAAAAACCAAAAAGAAAATTTTTATTAAAAGAGAGAATAACTCTAAAAGCTACATTATGGTGGACAACCTGTCATTTTACAAGATGAAACTTGTTACTTATAGAAATTTTTAGTTACAATAACACAGATAAATTCCATGGGTGGGTAAATACTATGGGTGAATGAATACCATGGGTGTATGTCACTTAAAATACCATGAGTAAATTCTATGGGTGGATGAATACCATGGGAGGATGTGTCATGGGTGGATTCCACTTACAATACCATGGGTCGATGAATACCATGGGTGGATGCCACTTACAGTACCATGGGTTAATGAATACCATGGGTGGATGCCACTTACAATACCATGGGTAAATTCCATAAGTGGATAAGTACCATGGGTGGATGAATAGCATGGGTAGATGCCACTTTCGATTCGGATGATTCCTCCCTCAAGAAGAAATGGTCCCCATTGAGTGAATTTCCCTCCTGATAAGCTTGTTTTGAATATGAATAGACACTGAAGAGAAGGGATTTGTGTGGTAAAACCATAACCATGATGAACGAAGATCTGAGGATAGAGATACCTTGTAATTCTTGTGACCAACTATGATACTGACAATATGCGACCTAGAAAATGGAATTTGATGAAGCGTAAGTTTGTAGATGACCCATAATCATGAAAAATGAAGATTTGAGGATATAGATACCCTATAATTCTTGTGACCAACTATGAGACTAACAGTGTCGAGCCTAGTAAATGGACTTTGATGACAAGGATTTTGTGCGGTTGACCCATAACTTTGATGCTTACTGTTGATGAAGTAGTAGGTTCCTACATAGCTTGGGGTGGGAGGGCATGTCTCTAAAGAGCCCAAGTCAGTTGTTGCTATGATGAAACTAATGAAGGTCAAACAAGTGCCTACTAAAGCGGGGTGGGAGGGAACGTCTCCAAGGGAACCCGCTCTGAATTTTGCTCTAGATATAAAAACTAATTTTAAATGGGAATAACTCGGTAAATATGACTCATAATATTTGTTATAAACTATTTTTGGAAACAGAATGACCATTTTTCATCTTCCTATGCATTTTAAATCCCTTTATGGGCACTCTAGAAACTCATATTCATGCTGCACCTATCTTTCCATCACAAAAATTCTGAAAAAATAGTTGATTTTAAATCAACGATATCTCCCTCATACGAACTCCGATTCGACCAATTTTTTTTTTTTGAAATTGGCTGATTTTTTAAAAGGAGCTCATATATGCAATAATGTTTCTAAAAGCATACAAAGTGCAAAAGATGATAGGAGAGCCGTTGTCCATGAAATGCCGTCAGAAATATTTCTGCAACATAACTGATTTTAAATCAATGATATCTCCCTCATCCATAGTCTAATTTGGCGAAATGGTTTTTTGAATTTGGGTATTTTTTCACAGGGAATCGAGATATGTTTTTTTTTTTTTGTAAATTTTGTACCAAAATTTTCAGATATAATCTGTAAACCCCCCCGCCCAAAAATTTCCTGCAAATAATGAAAAAACTAAAAATGAATTCTTCATGCTTTGTCCAAGAAAGTTCTACGTGGAGGTCATAGCATGTGCATGAATTTTTTTGAATATTGTTGAAAACATTTGAAACTAAAATGTGCGTCAAACCATCATTCCCATGGAGCTAAAACCTAGCTTTCATACCACTAATCCAGATCTTGGGGGGGGGGGGGGTCAAGATTTGAAAAATTGAAATGCCATATAAAAAGTGTTGAGAAAACAAAGTAAACAAAACCATAAAGAATTTTTTTATTAAAAGAGAGAATAAATGTAAAAGCTACATTGTGGTGAATTACCCATCCTTTTACAAGAAGCGACTTGTTACTTATAGCACTTTTTAGTTACAATACCACAATTAAATTCCATTGGTGGGTAAATACCGTGGGTGAATGAATACCATGGGTGGATGTCAGTTACAATACCATGGGTAAATTTCATTAGTGGATGAATACCATGGGTGGATGCCACTTACAATACCGGGGGTAAATACCATGGGTGAATGAATACCATGGGTGGATGCCACTTACAATACCATGGGTAAATTTCATGGGTGGATAAATACCATGCGTGGATGAATACCATGGGTAGATGATAATTTCCATTAGGATCAAATCATCCAGTAGGAATGACCCCGATGGTCTATAAAGGGTGCAATAAAGAAATCCATCAAGATAGGAGGCATGGAAACATGAAGGACAATGAAAACCAATCACATAGTAGGTAGGCAGTCCCCACGGGACAACTCATACCATGAGGTATATCTTGGCAGTTTATAATAAGAAGCACATATGTAATGCACCAAGATATAAGGGCTATGGGCTAAGCCTTGACCGTTTTTCATTTCACGTAGAAAGAGACTAGGGGTGGAATGTATAAATAAGGGGCACAAATAAAAGGTGTCAAGCTTGGGAGCTTTGGCCTTAGCACCAACCTGTGGTCATTTCACGTAGAAATGAAACCAAGGGTGTGGAGGTTATAATGATTCGTGGAGAATCTTAAAGAAACTAAGTGCTTTTCTGTGGCCATTTTGTGTAGACATAGACCAATGGTGCAAAGGCATTAACAAAGGGAATATATCCCATGTAGGGAATAAAGCGACTTAGCACCTAAAATCCTTATCCAATGGTCGCGAAGAATTCTTCTTATGGTAGAAAAATAGGTAAAGGGTTTAGAAATAGGTGCTAATGGATAAAATGTGGAACTATCAACTTGGAAGTAGTTAAGCAAAATTAAACAATGGATAAACTATAGAATAAGGCTAGATAAAACTTGTAAAAGGCCAGAATTGCTACCATTAGTGAAAGAAATCAATTTAAATTATAGAAAAGTGTATGTCGAAGGTTGATAAATTGGTGAACACAGTAAAATTTGTTATGATTTACGACAAAATTATCTCCCCTAGACCTATTGGAATGGTCTATAACAACAAAAAGAAAATAACATAGAGTTTTCCTTGGGGAAATTGAAATATGGAAAGAGGCCTACCTGGAGTCTATCACGAGATTTACTTTCCTCCCGAATTATAATCTCTAATCGTAGCTATGATCGGTATAATTAGAACATGCACATTCAATCAAAACAAGCCAAGGATCTACAACATATATGTAGCATAATCCAATTACTCTATTCAATGAATCAACGAGGAATTGAAATATATTAATTTAATCATAACATTACACATATCGGAAAAAAATATACTCTTTGTATTAATATAAATAAGAGAAATTTTACAACCAAAGATAGTGTTGATATTGTAGAGATATCCCCAAGTTTACTTTCCCTTCATTTTCATAAAGTACACCTCAATGTCACCCCAAATCCTGAATATGATGTCTCTCTTAGATTTAAGGCAACAACATGAGGGCATGACCAATCTCCAAAATATAACCCCGGTGTTGTGGATGGAATTAAATATATAGGAGTGTGTGGTAGTTTATGAATTCTTATCCATTTACCAATTTAGGCTTGAGATCCACTTAATATGGGAAGATGAGCTTAAGGGGTAAGAGCTGAAGTATCGAAGGTAGGATCAGATAGGGTTCAAGCTTCTTATCCAAGTTAAATGGTTAAAATAACTCCTAGAAGCTTCTGGAAAAGGGAGCTTAGGGTTATTTTTAATTTCCTGAATTTATCAACGCACCCCCAACAAGGGACAAGCTTTTGTTGATCAATTATGGTGCAGTAAGGAGAAAGGTTCTGTGGTTCACAGGTCCCTAAAAGGCTAGGTGCACTGGGCCTTAAAAGCACTATTTTGGAGAAATTATACCCAAAAACGCGGGCACTTGTAAAGGTAATTCTTAGGGATTTGTGTAGGGATGATGAAAACATGTTAATGGATGATGATCAATTTTGTTTTCATGCCTATTGACTAGATGCAACAAAATGGCCTATAACATATTCCCCCCTAACGCGGAAAGTTAGAAATGGTAGTTGAGTTCAGATCAAGAACAACTAGTCGAGATAATCATTTGTTACAATGCATTTTCATCATGATATCTTTTCTGAGGGAGGCATACCCATGCTCAGCACATAAATTAACATTACATGTACAATGATCAATAAGTCATGTCCACTGATGAAAAAGTGTGGACCCATGATGACATGACTGTTTATGATCATATCCACCATACTATGTAATCATGTATTAATCCTGAAAGAACAACCTTGATGGATGGAAATATATTTGGGGTCTTCTATCTCATTCACTCAATCATCCAATGTAAAAGTCTAACCATGTAAATAAATGAGTTGAAGTTGAACATGTTATATACCATCTAATTATCATCCAATGATGTAAGTCACTAAAAAATGTGAGAGAAACCACCAAGGATGTTAATGGATCTCAAGGTGCTATAGTAAAATTTGTATGGTGTGAAAGAATGTGTTGAAGTCGAACACCACATAATATTTCAGTTGAAGGTCAATGATGTAAACCTATCACTGAAAGAAATGACACTTTACATTGATGTATGCAAGCTCTAATGTACCAAAGGGAGTTTTGAAGTCAAGTTCCTAAATAATGAGCCAATGTCGACATGAAAGGACCCATTGAAGGAGGGCCTTGATGTATCCCCCATCAATGACATGAAACATGTATCATGATTTGAGAAAGAATGATGTTGATGTGGAACCAGTTCAGGAATGAAAAACATGAATGTAGGCTTAAGAGTATCGTAGAAAATATTAAATGAATAAACTATCTTGAACACATTGGTGACACTGAATGGAGTGGGAAACATTGATCGAAAAATAAAAGCATAGGCTTTGATATGGTGTGATGAACCAAAAGACAAGCAGATTTATCAGCCCAACAATCATGAAGATGAAGTGAAAGAGTGTCATGTTAAAGAGCATAGTATCCCATTTTCACAATTTCCCCAACCATTTCTAGTTAATACCTCTTTATTTTTTAACAATATTGAGGAGGATACCATATTCTTGATCTATAAATTCATCCTTCAGATGAATCACTGATAGTATCTTTAATAATTCTTGAGAAGGAGTGGTTCAGTCTTGTCATGTTTGAAAAGTCCATCGCCGTTTGATGTTTTTACAAGTTCGACAAAGGTGAAACATGAATCCTTTTTCATGTTTAGAGAGTTTTAAAAAGAGGTGAAAAATAAAATTCCAAAGTTTCATTTTCATAAAGTTATATCTTGAGTCTGAAAAGGAAAAAAATGATACTTAGGATAACCTCTTATCCATGTTCGACTAAGGTATTCCTTTTTCGTAAATAGACAATCTCAGTCCGGAAAAGGGTTACACTTATACGTATGAGAAATATTTTCATTTACTTTAAATATTTCGAAAAGACAAGTACTTGACAACATTTTCATGTTTAGGGAGTCTGAATAAGCTAAAAAATGACTCTAGGGGGTTCCTCTTTCATAAGTTTATAGACCCCGAAAAAGCGATAAAAGTATGCTCTGTAATCAAAATGATATGTTTTATCCATAAATAATAAAATTTGTCAAATAGTTATTATCCTACTCAAAACACCACCAAAATATTAAAAATACCTGATTCAAGACAAAATTAGGTCATAGTTAAGTCAAGAGATTAAAATATTAATCAAAAAATCATAAATTACCATAAAATAGGAAAAGAGTAAATCAATTTTACCATTTTAAATTTTACCCCTTGGTGAGTGAGTTATGAGTGATTTTTTCCCTCAATATTCTGCAGCTAATTGTGATCAATCTGGTGGATTATTTCAAGTGTTGTCACTTCTAGGTAGGAGACCTCATGATCTTTCCTTTTATGGTTTTTTTTTTCATCTCATGCATTTTTTTCAATTTTTGGGTGGCCTGGGGCTTTGATATTTTTCCCTGGCTCCAACACACCCTTGTAAAGTCAAAAGGAATGCTAGACAAGGGAAATTTACACTACCCAAGGTGCTAAAATGCACTATATTCCTTTGGTAGGGTGCATTGGGAAGATTTCACAAAGTGTTTTTTCCCTCTTCACCCAAACTTTTCCTAAATTTTTGCATGAAATTCATCCTAATGATACTTGTGATGTTTCAGGTTTCCATCGGAACAAAATGGCTCTGATATGGCAAGAAATAGAACATGTGTTACAATATATGGATACAAATAATTATCCAAACACTATCCACACATTAAGGAATTGTGGGCTTATAAAATTATTCTGGCTTCCTAGAATGGGGTAACAAATGGAGTTGATAGAGTATCTTGTTCAATCATGGAATGTTGAGGCACAAGATTTCAGGATTCAAGCACACATGATTACCATACAGCTGAAGACATATATTTCTTGATTGGTTTATCTAGGAGAGGTGCCCTTATTTCGTTATCTAGTTGAAGGAGGGGTGGAGAAACAATCAAGGTTTATATCAATGCACATTGCAGACCTTGATATCAACTGACCAAGGATGGGAAGATAGAGATAAAGGATGTGGTTCATTTACCTTTGAGGATGATCCTATTTATTATTTTTAGATTGGAAGACATTTCTACCTTGCACTTAGCCAATAGGTCTCACATGCAGTATGATCTAGAATGTATAGAGCCGACGATATTCAAGTGGAGCGAGGGAGTACTGACAATTATGAAATAACAACTTACCAAGGAAAAGGATAGAAGATTAAAGAAATTTTGGTATGGTTCAATTTTGATTTCATTCACCTTGGAACAAATTTCATTGCTTCGACCACAACATATCTCAGTTGAGCCCACAGATTTGAGAGTCCCATAGATGAGGAGATGGGTGGATCTCATGTCTAGACATGCAGGTCCATCATCTATGAGCTTCACACTAGTATTCTTCTTATGGTTGCACATGCAATTCATTATGATTGATTACTATCCATATGCAGTGATGGAATTCTACGGAGAACCAGATTTCATGCTTTCTGATGGAGAGCAATGGGGTGCCATAGGTACATAAAAAATTTTGATCATTTTTTGAGTTTTTAAGTTTTACAATTTTTTTTGTATTTTCTTTGTATATGATACTAAACTATCGATTTTTACGTGTATAAATTATAATCATTCAACCCATTAGAGGAATTTTCAGCCTAAAAGTAGCATCCTAAGGAAAAATAATAAAATAATATTTAAAATATTAAAATAAGAGTTATGAATTTTTGATGGAAAAGAAGAAAAATACTTTTTTTAATTGTATTTTTGGCTTATCTCCTTATAGGTTTACTCAAATTTCAAGTGTAGGCTCTCATTGGATGCTGAATTAAATTTTGAAAATGCAACAAGATGATGGAGCTTAGTGAAAAGAAGTCGCCTTCACTAAGTGGGCCCGCAGGCTATTTTTAGCGCAAAGTCTATTTTTAGACTATGTCTATTTTTAGACATATGGATCATGGTCTATGAGTTGCAGGATGCTATTTATGGATGATTGGTCAAGTTGGTAAGAATAGATGGACCTCTATTTTTAGACATTGGGCGGAATCTATTTTTAGACTGCCAGTCTAAAAATAGAACAGTCGAATATTATTAACCCTTAATAATATTTGGACTATAAAAATTATCTTATCCTCTTGGAGCACTTCAGTTTGATGCTTGGATGTGGCACATGCAGCTAACAGAAGGAAATACACTTTTCCTAAGGGTTAGTTGAGCTATTACATGGTTGACTTCATTTAGAACTCATGTGGCAGAGTTTGGTGGAGTTGATGAGACAGTTGGTGGAGTTGTGTTCGGTTTAACTTAGTTGAACTAGTTGTATTTAGTCTAACTGATAAATACACTAGTGATGAGTCGTGTGAATTAATTATTAATTAATTCACTAATTATTAACTCATAAATCAACTAAAGAATACATCAGTTAACTGCAATGCATGGACAGTTCAGTGGAGACCAGTGTTAGAAGTGGGTGAAAGGGTGAGTCTACTATCAGTTGTGACTATGGCTGTGCATGAGATTTGCACACACATTGATTGAGATTTCCAATGAGGATTGCGCCGTACAAGCCAGTGGGATTCGAACTTGGATCTCATCATTATTCATCTTGGATTGCGCAGTAGAGGCAGGCAGACTTGTGGAGGAGATTTGAACTTGTGACTTGTTCTATATCCGAGCTAGTTTGTGTGTAGCATGTGAGATAGTGCTGAGAGCTGTGAGGAGATTTGTGCTATGTATTGTTACATGTTCTCTATCATTATAATATACAGATAGTTGGGGGTTTTCAGTTGTAAGCTTTCCCATTACATACTGTGTTATATGTGTGCTTGATTATGTTTTAATGTGCGCATGCGACTGCTTCTATTTCCGCAAATTGATGATCAATTGTAGAAGAGGTTATGTGTTATGCATGAAGCTTAAATAGTGTGTAATCAGGATAATCTCGGTGAGTAATTCAGCTATTATTCAAATTTCTACATTAAATTTCACATCCAACTAATACCCATCATGCATATTTTTGAGAAGACCCACATTGATAAAAATTAAAGATACATTAAAAAACGTGTTGAACACATTTTTTTAATGTATCTTCAAAATTTATCAATGTTGGCCTTCTCAAAAGTATGCATGATGGGTACGTTTTGGATGCATAATTTAATTCCACATCCAATGTGTGTCTACACTTGAAATGTTAGTAAACCTATAAAGAGATAAGACAAAAATAAAATTAAAAAAATTAGTTTTTCTTAATTTCCCTCCAAAATATTTATATGTACCTCTTTTTAAATTTAAAAGATTTTTTTTGGTTTACATATTATGACATGGAAATTACGTGAAAAAATCATGGGTACTTTTAGGCTAAAAAATCCTCTAATGTATGGGTTCCTCCTATCTTCAATGTGTAGGAGATCCACAACAGACACTAGTAGGAGTACAGGTTGTTGCAGGTGGATGAGAGGTACTACATGATATAAATGTGGCCAAAACTCTTGCATAGGTTGAGTGTCACATGGCAGGGTTGACCTAGGGAAAAATCGATACTAGGGTCGACCATATTCCGATGAGACTGCAACATCATACTATTGGCATGCCTGGTCATATTAGCTGGATACTATGCAAAATGGCTTGTATCATTGCTTGATATCATGACCATCATGATTAGTCTACTGGGAAGTTATATAACCACATTTTTTACTAAATGTATATTTTGATATGACAGGTCATGCGACCATTTGTGTCTCAAGCATGAATTTTGTAAAACTATATAATATAATATTAATATATATATATATATATACAACTATTATTCTACCAATGTTTCTTATGCATTATTTTATCTCATTCAATGTATGTGATGTGACTTGAATTTAATTTACACATGTCACAAATGTCTATCTAAAACATGGTTTGCTAGTGAATATGTCAATGTATTTAGACTCCTAGAAATGTGTTGATATTGAATATAATAAAATTATATTTCTAGAAGGCGAACGCTTAAGAATATACGATGCATAGTTGGACTTCTAACTAAACTTTACATTAGTCAAATGTAGTACTAAAAGTTGTGAGTCGAGTATGATAACTACATAGCGAATACCATGAGAAATAACATCAGACAATAGCTCTATCATTTCACTATACTCAACAATATTATTTGTAGAGCGATTGATACAAATCCATTATAAACTCAATAACTCTCCATTAAAATCATATATATCCCATGTTGTGGAAGAAATCTTATGATTACTACGACTAGATCCATTGGGATAGCCAAGGTATGGCTAAAGGGATGCCGACATATGCAAAAAAAATGTAAACAAGATTAACAGAAACCGTAGGAAAATATGAAGGTAACACACTAAAATCACACTCAACACAACTATATACAACATATACATAGTGAACTATGAGCAATTGACTTAAGCATAGTATTTTTTAAGGTATAACCCATTTCTAGGTTGCGCCAATGGAACTCCATCAGAATAAACAAGCTCATAGGCCACTTTAGCAAGAACATGTTTAACAATATATGGGCCTAGAAAAATTGGCTCGAGCTCTCCCGACCCTAAATTTTCAAACTCTTGATCATATAACAAGACAAGATCACCTTCTAAGAAGACACAAGGCTTGGAATTCTTGTCATATTGCACCTTAATACATTTCTTATGGGCTTCATTATCCATTGAGGCGTCACATTGAGTTTCTTCGAAGCACATTAAATGTAAGAGACACTCTTATTCTATAGAAGTTGTGGGACATAGCTCGATAGCAAGTTTTAGAGACATAATTTCACACTGAATTGGAAGGATTACTTCCAAACCGTATACCAATTGGATTGGAGTAAATTTGGTAGCAGTCTAAATAGAAGTTCGATATTCCCACAAGGATGCCTAAAGTATCATATGGCAGTTCGATTTATGAACCCCTATCATACATTGAATCATTTTTTTCAAAAATTTATTTATGGATTCAACATTCCCATTCACCTGAGGGTAATAGGGAGTTGAACTCTCATGGGAGAGGCCCAACTTGGTATCCAATTTAGACATCATATCGATATGAAAATGTTTCCCATGATCTATAACTACATTTTTTGTTACACCAAACCTCACAATAACATGATTGAAAAAGAAGAGAGAAACAATTTCCTTGGTATTATTGTATGTAGGCATCACCTTGTCCCACTTGGTAAAATGTTCTACCGACACAATGATGTAGCCATTCCCCTGATAGAGTGAGGTGTACATGTCATAAAGTCAATGCCCAATTTCGTGAAAGGTCCAACGGTGATAACAGGGTGAAAAGGAGCATGTGGAGCATGATATTTACGATTGTATATCTAGTAGGCATGACATTTTTGGACCATGAGAATGTAGTCGTGAAACATAGTAGGCGAAAATTAGATTGCATGCAATATATTCTATGCAGTGGAATAACTAGACATATGTCCATGACATTCCCAATAATGTCATTCATTCAATACTTTCTCAACGTCCTCATGTGTGAGGCACTGTAAAAAAATCGTATCGATACCATGATGATAAAAGGTGTCTCCGATTATAAAATAAGTTTTAGCTTGATATCAGATACATCATTGGTCAGAGTAGGAGTTATCAGACCAGAAAATTTTGGTTTGGAGATATATGATAATGTCTCCATACTATGGGTCAGATGATGTGATCAAGAATAATGACTCATCTGGGATGTAATTTTTAGACGTTGTATCAGTATCAAAAATGATAATGTCCCAAATCAACTCAAAAAAGACTAAGGATTACTTGACCCCCTAAAATTGTTGTGACAAGATATATTTCATTGGGTTGCAGTAAAAAAAAACAATAGTCTTGCAGAGCAGTATATAGTGGCTAAACCTTTGGACAGAGTAGACAACCGCCAAAGCTAAGTTTTCGACATGAGTATATTTGATCACGGTATCATTCAAGTTCTGACTCAAATAATAAATAGGATTTTCGGGTCCTTTATCATCCTCTTGGACCAATAACATAGCGATGTAGTAGCTGCAACAACGAGATACAAGAAGTAATCATGTTGGTAATATGGGGGATACAACAGGGATGCTCAAATCAGAACATATTTCAGGGCATCAAAGGCCTTTTGAATTGTGTCATTCCAATGGAAGGGAATAGATTTCTTTAATAGACAATTAAATCCTTTGGTCAATTCAACGTAGTTGGGAACAAATCTTCGTAGAAAGTTATCCTTCCCTTGGAGTCATAAAATCTGAATAAGGGAAGGAGTAGGAAGATATAGGATTTCATGAATGTTCGATGGGTCTATACAAATTCCATGTTTCGAAACCATGAAACCAAGAATTCAATTGGAGTGAACACAAAAAACAAACTTATGTGGATTGGGCCTAATTTTATAGTGCCAAAAATTTTAAAATATATCCTTGAGATGAATTAGATGATTAACACGATGCTTCGAGTGAGCAGGTAAATAATCTAAATACAGTTGTACAATGTGTTTGATGTCATGGAAGGCATAATTAATTTCCCTCTAAAAAGTGTCCCCAACATTATTTAATCTGCAAGGGAGCTTTTGATATGCAAATGTGCCCCATGGACAAAAAAATGTTGTTTTATATTGGTCTGTTAGGAGAATGTTGATCTGATTGTAGCCCAAAAAACCACCCATAAATGAAAATATTTCACAACTAGCACAATCGTCAAATCTGATTGATGAATGGGGTGGGATAATTTCCCTTAGGACAAGCAATATTTATGTCCCGATAATCGACACACACACTTATTGTTCCATGTTTCTTCATGACAGGAACAATGTTGGACACCCAATCACTTAGAGGTACTATGTAGATGAAACTACCGCGTAGAAATTTTTCAACTTTGGCTTTAATAGTGACAACCTTCATGGGATGGATTAGATGAAGGAATTTTCAAACTTTCTTAGCATCAATATATTTCTTTATTTCATGCAAAATGATGTTTGGATCGATCCCTAGCATATCTTAATAAGACCAGGAAAAAAATGCCTCTAAACTCCTAGAAAAGGTCTTTATAATTATTGATCTCATGAAGAGAGAAATATGCACCGATATGTAAGTTCTTGACAATGTCATATTTGATGGAAATATCGAGAGGAATATTATCTTCAATATTCGACAGGGTCTTCTCAGAATTGGTACCATGTATGGATATGGAATTTGCATACATCTCAAGTATAATGGGTCGGTAGAATTCATTAATATTATCCTCGAAGGAATATGGCAAGGAGGAATGACGATGATGATTGTCCCACATTACATCGTCCAACATCATGATTTCCATGATTTTCTCATCATTAGATAATATATAAGAGAAGGGATCAAAGGATGTGCCATAATCTAATAAATGATCAACCAAATTGATCAAAGAGGAGAGGGTAGAATGCACCACACAGGGCAAATAAATGGCTTCATAATTGATCTCAATGGTACTACGTGGCATGTGGTCACAAAAATTTTCAATATTAGATGAATTTAGAACTATCCAAGGATTATATGGACTAGTACAAGAATTAATAAAGTTGAAATGGGAAACCAAATTATAATTTTCAAGAGAAGGAGCGAGAAGAGAAAAGGTTTCCATGAGGAAAGAATCCTTAAGAAATCCAACCTCGACATGTTATATGGGTGTGATATTTCTCCCAAAAGAGGTACACCCCAGTAACATTAGAATAGGTGGCAAAGAAAGTGAGCTGATCAATGGCTACAATACCACCTTGATGAGGGAATGAGATTATTCAAAAATATGTTGAAAAAATAGTATTCATAGCATAAACCCACATACGACCTAGTAGAATATTATAATATAAGGGTCCATTGATAACTTCGACCTTTACTGAAATTGTCTTTCTGCCTAATTCTAACTGTAACGAGTTTAAATAACCACAAGGTTTAAAACATCTTCCGTCAAAAGCCTTTAGAATGGTAGGCGATTGGTTTAATTGAGGAGAACCAATGGCTTTACACCAATAAAGGGACATGATATAGGTTGAAGAACCCTCTCCCATCATGGAATGATGGATATTATTACCATGAATGACGACCTGGATCATAAACTATATTTGACCCAGAATTCGAGGCCTATGATTATCATGGTTAAAAAAATACGTGATTGGAATCCAATGGATCAATACATCCAATTACATAAAATAAAGCCTTTTTCTGGGCGAGACAGTTTTGAAACACCTCAAGAGTTTACATAGTTGAAAGAGCTTGAGCGAGATCCTCAACTATGTTATAATTCTAAGAATCTCTTGCACGAGGATTGAATGTAGATTTATGGATAATTCATTTCAGAGGTTTAATTGTCAATTCGGTAGGAAGCAAATTTGGAGTAGGATATGATGGTAATGTGGTTGAACTGGTAGGTTAATCAATAGCCTAATTGTTTGAGGAATTCACATTAATGTATTTTTTATTCATAGTGGCTACCTTAACATAATTTTTCATCTTAGTAGAGGAAAGAATCAAGACCAAGTTAGAGGAAGCATGATCCCATGCATCCATATTATATTGATTCAGAAACGAATCTGTCAACACAATGGTTGAAGTAGATGACTTAAGGAACTGGTTGACTTCCACCCGATGTGGATATTCATGAGAGAAGTTATTCACATTACAAATCAAGCATGTATAATGAGATTTCCATTTATATTCAGAGGATTGTTTATTTTCTTTATCCCGCAAAGGATTTTTTTTTTTTTTAATCCTTTGCTTTTCTTCTTACTTCCTGATTTATGGGATTTCCCTTTGGATGATTGAACATCATTGATCTCAGAAGTAGAATCCATAGGAGTAGAGGAAACAAAGTTTTTGGAATCCATAATGAGAGTTAATCCAGATGGTTTACTCTCTAACTATTGGATAGCGGAACTAATCACGTCTTCGATGACACGTCATTATTTAATGGGAGGTTGAGGAACAATACTGGAAGGTTGCAGAGAATTTGGTATTTTATCATAGAGTGTGCTAGATTATTTATAAATGATATTGTACTCTTCAAACTTGAATACACCCTTAGTGATGCCTTATGTTATGGATGGTAATAGAGACTTAATAAACCATTCAACTAACAATTGATTGGGAACAAAATTTTTAACCAACCAATGACATCGTCGCCACTAATGAATGTTCTCAGAGATGTGATTGGAATCAATTATCTTGAAATTGGTTAAAATTTTAGTTCCAGTTTCATATGGAATGGGTAACTGAAAATCAATGTGTTATGAATGTGGTAGCTAAGGCACTGAAATTATCAAGCGAAGCTCATGGTATTTCAATATACCATTTTTCTATCATATTGGTAAGTGTACGCTGGAAAATACATAAACGAATAGAGTAATCATTAATATAGTTGGAGTAACACCAAAAATGATAAGTCATAACATGTGTAGATGGGTCTTCTCCATGATTTCCATTAAATTTAGGGATATCGTTGCAAATTTTTTTCGAAATAACTGGTCACCAAGGAAAATGGGAAATGGGGTCATTGGTAAGCCGGGTTAAATCTGCAAATTCAAGAGTTGCTACAAATGGAAACTTCCTATTAAGGCTCAGTGGAGGATATCCTAGCCAAGATGAGATGGCTTGAGAAACATATATTTGTGTTCCAAGATAAGGATAATTATGGTAGCTAGAATACATATAACCTCGCTGGGGTTAGAGCGGCCCCAAATACTGATGGGAGAGATTGAGTTAATTGTAAAACCTATAAAGGTTGACTTACATGAACTTGAGTTTGAACTGTTTGAGATATAGATTGAACAGTAGGAATTTGAGATGAAGTTAGAATATTTTGAGAAGTTTGAACTTGATTCACAAGTGGGCTACGTTGTACGGGTGGAGTAGGTTTCCAAGAATTAACAACCATTCCTAAATGTGGAAGAATCTAATGATGTTGAGCACTAACTTGTGATATTTGATGAGGATATGGAAATTCCCCCCCAATAGGTTGCACCCTTGTCAATAGAGGAGGGGAATATGGAGGAACCTTCCGCCAAGGAGGAGGGCACCCAAGATAAGATGAACTAGGTTGTTGTATGTGTCCATATCCACTGATATATGAACCATTTTTATACTCAACTTTTGGTTGAGATGGAGGAGGAATATCAGACTATGTAATTCTCATCAAAGAAGTTCCAGAAGGTATTCCAGAAAAATATGACATGGTAGAGGTCCATGGAATAGATGTTGCACCAGAAAAGGTACCAGACAATGATTAATAACCAGGTGGGATGGACATGCCATCATATAAATGTGTCTTGGGAGATGTTACAAACATATATGAAGTTGTAACATGGGTTAACTCAATCAAAATATATGAAAGTTGATAAACCATAGCGGATTCAGTCATGGTTAACTGTCCCAAAGAAGATTATCATGGGAAAATCAATGGTGAATTGAAAGGAAAAGAATCAGACAAAGGAGCTTGGGATGGAGTATGAGGAGAAGGAAAAGTATGGGCCTGGTGAATATTAGTTCCTCTCAAATGAATAGGAGAGGAGTTTTAGGGCTCTTCCTAAGGAATATCTTCAATACTCACAAGACTAGGTGGAAGTGGTGCACCGTCGGGTCAAGGATATATGGTTTGTGGTTGGGTCTGAGACAGAGGAAGAAAAGAAGAATTTCCCAAAGTAAAATTTGTAGGTGACTGAGGTGGCTCAGGCTGTATAACCTCAGGTTGTACAATTTATGATTCAATATAGTAAGTTTCAACAAACTCAGGTAATAAAGTTTCAGGTGCTTCTGTTTTGATTCTATTGGAATCTCTAGCAAATGAAGAATTAATCTCGGGTTCAATACTTATAGGAAAATATGATTATGGTGGATCTATTTTAGGTGGAGGACTAGAAGTAGTAGCTTCTCGAAGTACCATTTTTGATAGTTGGCATATTTTTATTCTTCTGATGACATCCAATAGTTTCCTCAGGTGGAATTGCATCCTACATGAATGAAGGGTTTTAGGGGGTTGTTCTTCCATGTTGGTTTAATAAATTTTAAAAATTAAAAACAAAAAATAAATAAAAAAGGATAATCTAGTCAAAAGGGGTTACCAAGAAACTGTGAACTACCATATACCACCTCAGAGAACCAAGGATTTACATACGATAGGAAATCTCCATGAATGTTGTGTTTGGTGTATCACAATATACAAGGGTACCGGCTCATTTACCTAAGGTGAGGATATCAACCTAGGGTGGACTTTCAAAATATACTCGACGGTATGTGGAAGTGAAATCAGTGGTAATGTCATCTAATGCATAACCATACGATGAGAGAATTCCCATATACTTTTCATGCATGGAGCACCATCTAATATACCCAGAGTTAGGTGGATAACAGTTTGATACACTTACGTATGTCGAATGAGATATAACCCCCAGAATGCAATCCTAAAAAAAATGAAAATTTGTATGTTTAAAGACGTCAGAACACGTCTTTAGCCTAGACCTCTAAATTTTTTGCGTTAATGTTTCAAATGCTCCTTAATATTGATTCAATAAATTTTAAAGTTTATCTTGAATTATGTTTTAGTTTCAGTGCTCACTGCGAATTTCACTTGAACATCCTAAAGATGAAATCTAGCATTATAAAATGATTTTTTTTCTTTTCAATGAAAATCTATATACGACAAGGAAAAAAAAAAAGAATGATGTAGCATACAAGATGAAACATACAAAATTGACAAGAGAATTCCATAATGCAACTGTTGCAATTCCAAATTTCACACAAAAACCCCAAAAGCAATGCAAAAGCATGAGATTTTTCTTTTTGATCCACTTAAATTTTAGATGAAAACTAAGATATTTTCTAAATCTATAATAGACCTAGTGAAAAATTTATGTAATAAAATATAATAAAGGAAAAATAATAACCATGATTATGGGACACGTATTCCAAGTTGAATGCTCAGAAAAAATATCCTAGTGTGGGTGTTCATTTGGTTTATTATGGCTACAAAAATTGGAAAATTATTTGGAAAGGAAAAGTGGCATTTATTGGCTTTTATTTTGAAAATAATGAAAATTAGGAGAGAATTAAGGTGAAAGTTCATAGGTTGCATGTGAGGAGGAAACTTAAGGAAAATAATGGAAAATGAAGAAAATAGAGGCATAATTGATAAAAAGGCTTCTGAGGATCAGTTGGTACCTTTTGTCAGCTCAGTTTTGGAGCACCCTCTCTATTCTCTCTCACACACACTCTTGGACACAGATTTTTCTTGTAGCATTTCAGCAATGGATCAAGAAAGGAAAAGAAGGAAAAGAGGAAGCAAAGATCAAGCAAGGAAGAGCATGATCAAGAAACTACAACAAGATTATTTGAGGGTATCGATTTTCATGTGTGATTTCCTTGGTATATTTGGGATGCATCATGTTGTATGTGTATTATTGGTTCTCTTTATGTCATTTTCATGGGTTTTTCCAGGTGTGACAATGTTTTTCAGCCTAGCCTTTCCATTTCTGGATAGCTATGGTGTGATGGGGTGCTCATGTTTTGGTTGAGATTGATTGTCAGATGGATTCACAATTGAGTGAGGAGGATATATGAATGAAAGAATACATGTTCTAGTAACCCCTGAATCAAACTGTGGGTTGTGGTAAAGCCATTTTTTTTTCCTCTGTTAGTGTGAATTCTAATCGCAAGCGTACGCAAAAATCTCACTTTAGATGTGCATAACAAACAACCTGAATATCAAATGTGGCTGTCAATTTCCTTAGATATGCAGTTAGTGATTAGAATAAATGCTACAAAAATCCATATCTATGTAGTTTAAGACATTAAACAACAAAAATAATCAAGAGTTTCTCCATGCATCCAATGAACAAGACAACAATTTTTAAATAAATTTTTGTATTATGACACTTGGGAAGGGAACATAGAAAGATTTTACCACTCCCCCTCAATGGGGTGGGTTCTTGTATGTCCTCAGAGCTTCAGATCTAAGATCTGTCTCTCTTGATGGTGCATAAAACCCAGACAAAATGGAACTCAAAGGGAGCTTACAAGCAAAAAGTAGGGAAATATGAGAATAATGGAGGATCAAAGTCAGACCAAAAGTACAGATCCAGAGTGATCTTTAGGCAACAAAATATACTGAATGAATGGAAAAACCCTTATATTTATAAAAAAATATTGATTTAGTCTAGATATTGGTGCATAATTAAAATATTATTAACCAAATCTAGATCCAACTTTTATGGAATATTTTATTATTTTTGTTGGAGGGAAATTTTTTTTGAATTTGGTCAAATCCATTTATATAGAAATAATAAATAAATGAATGATTTCTTTATTATTTTAAGAATGTGGTTGAGTAATAATGAAATAAATAGTGATTTATTCAATTATTTATAGATGAATTAGTCAAATTTAACAAGGAATATTATTTAAATAATGTTTTAAATAATTATTCCTAGAAAATAATAAGATAAATAATAATTTATCTAATTCATTTTCTTGTTTTGGGTTAAATGTGACCAGAAATATTATTTAAACGTTGGTTTAATTAATTATCCCTTGAGTAAAATCAAACAAATAAGGATTTATTCAATTATTCCTCACAAGGTTTCCTGCTTAGACCAGAAACAACTTAATAAATTATGAATTAATAAGTTATTTTTCATAGTGAAAGCAATTTTACTATGGTAAAATTGGTCTTACATGGTGTACATTAGTCCATCTAATAGTAATAGGTTAAATGACCAAAAATTGGTGTAATAGATTTCCCCCCAGCATGCGAGCGTTAGGATCTAGTCATATGACTGAAGTACGTTGTAAGAACTCAATCACTAGACACCGAAGGGGGAGTTAGAGAGAGAGAAATATAAGGTAGAATAAAGCGCCAGAGGACAAGACCCTGAGGAGGTGAGACTTACAGGTGTGACAAGTCTCTTTTATGAGTGAGTACCTATATTACATAAGGCAGGGGAGGCATACCTATGCCTGTTGAGATAAAAAAGTACAAAGAATAATTATGCATCCAACAAACAAGGGATTGAACTATATAGTACATGCTAGCATAAACATGGGCCAGATAAAAACATGATAATGGATCCAACATACATACTGTGCTTGGGACAACAACTAGAAATTATACAGTAATATCTGATTACATGAGATATAAGTACAACGAAAGAGGCCTTGTAAAATAGGAAAGGGCTCTAAAAATCTTAATGATATATGAAAAATAAAGAGGCGTTACAAGTGACTAAGGCTGGAACCATAAAATCTATGGAGATGCATCAAAGGCTATAGTAGTTAAGTCATCTGGGCATGTGGGGGCTACCTGAAGGGCCACCGCCTCATGAGGTCTGAAACATCTCACACACACCCAAGAATCACTAGTACAATCTGCTGCATCATAGAAACATCAAGTATATGGATCTCGATCGTGCCATAAGGAGGTGGAGCTGAGAAACAATCAATTCAAAGGGAAATAAAGGGTCCCTTTGCATGATACGAGGTACAAAACAAGAGTGGAAACTAGAACCAAGGTACAACGCCCTCTAGTTCGATCTTCTGGAATGAATAAGTTGATGTCAACAAAAGGAGGTCTGTCATAGGTGAGGCAATAAGGGATCCTCAGCTAAGGCGAGAGGGATAATAGTAGAGAAAATAATAGACTAACACCAGGGATGATGGTGGAATGGGGGGTACTGAGTAGTGAGCTGACAAATTCCCTTGTTATAGCATAAAGGGCATGGATGACCTTGAAGCTACATACTCGACTACGGAGGGGATAGGGGACAGTATGAATGAAGGCCAATATGTGTGACATGAGAGAGGAACAAAGCAATGAAGGATGGAGGACTATGGCAAGATATAAAGGGACTCGGGACAAAATCCATGAATGCGATGATGACTCAACTCACATGCTCCAAACAAGGGCAACTCGATGATGCTGCCACATAGAATAGGCCTAGTGGGGACCATAAAAACATGAGTACAAGATGGTAACTCACAATTAAAATCAACACAAACGTGGACGATTATAAAGGCAAGGCAGTGCCCCATGTACAAGTGTTTCAAGTGAAGAAATTCGATTTTGAGAAGCGGTGAAGTGACCCTTCTTGGAAAAATGTGTTGGGGTGAAATATCAAATCACCAAAACTGAAAGGATACCCATTTGAGAGCTCGGTGAGAGATTTCCAATGGTGCTGATGGTTTGTTAAACTAAGCTATGGTTTGGTCCTAGCTAGCGAAAGAAAAAAATGGGGTTTCTCTTTTAATAAGGAATTTTCCCTCCAATTTGATTCATTTGCATGTGTAGCTATGGTGAATGTAGAGAGGAGAAAAGGCCCTAAATCATACGGCGAGTGTAGTGGACAAACCGATTGTTGGAATCGAGATCCGTTAGTTGCAAGTAAGAGGCCTAACCATACTCTTTCAATTTAGTGGATTAAAATTTCAGTTTAGGAACACATAGCTCAGGAACGGACCCCTGCTCTTCTTCGCAACTGGGTTGCACTTTTTGGGGAATTTTTTGTGACCTGGGTAGCAGGTTTTGGGTAGAAAACTGCGACCTATCCTAGGAATGGCCTGAAATATGCGACCTGTCAGAGAGAGGGATTTTGGTGATTTTTTTTGGCTAAGAGTTGGGATTTTATGGTTATGATGCAGTTTTTCCTTTCTGTACATTGAAAAACATGATGGTTTTGTGCAGATATGTAGGGTTGAGGATCAATTGGAGAGAGAGGGACTTGGTCACGTTACGGTTTGAGATCTGAGAGGATCATGTTGTCCGCACTGCATTAGTCGGGTTTGGGGTCCTGAAGTTTGTGGAGAACCCTTTGATTAGAGTAGGAGAGCCCTTGTTGGTCCGGATTGTCAAATTTTGGGATCTGGATCATGAGATGTTTATAATGTAGGGGCACCTGAATGAGCTGACTATATAGGATATATATTTCCTAACTAGTCTCTCGCCACTTAGGATGGTGGGAAACACACAGCTAGTGTTACCATGAGGGCAGAACATTATGGAGTTTGTAGAGCGCCACTGTCGACCGAGTATCCATATGAAAGGGACATGGATACTGATTGGAGATCTAGAGAGGCTAGAGACTCGTGTTGTGGCCGCATCAGTGCTCCACCACGTCACTGGGGGTCAGATGATGATTTTTGAGAGTGTATTGAGTGGGACCTACAATGGGTGGGCCCAAATGATGTTTTCGTCATTGAAACGATAGTTTTCACTATGCAAGCGAAAGGTGAACCATGACTATGCATATGGCACAATGGTTTTCTCACTCTTCTTTGAGAAGATCCTGACATGTCGATCTCGCATACAGATCCAGAATGGGGGCCCCCAAGAGCCCAGGATGTGCTGCTGGGGGTGGATACTATGTATAGGGGGAGGTGGGGTAGTCGGACGGGTGTTCCAAACCAAGTTTTTCGCTCATTGAGATGATATGCCACTGTACATACATGACTATCCCTATAGTGGGATGAGTTATCATAGGGACCCGGACTTGCCACTACCGCCAGGTCAAGCATGGGGGCCCGATGGTAAGTGACAAGTTTCTTATCTTTTATCTGCATTTTAAATTTTTAGAATGTTGTATATGATAATGATTCATTGAATTTTGGTATGTGGATATAACGCTAGAAAATCCATTCTAGTATATAGACGACCCCTAGTATCAAGAGTTTCAGAACCAAGTGGATCGAGGGGACTGCAAAATGAGGATGCAGTGGCCCTCCTAGATGACCTCCTTCGTAGATGTGAGAGGCTGTTGACCGGTGTTTCAGAGCACAACTGGTAAGATCTTGATGAATAGTACATAGAGCCATGTATTGGTCTACTCTCAGAGTGGTGAGGAGTCATGCGGTACATGGTGATGGCCGGACAGAGAATGCGCGATCTACGGGCTGCCGGAGTTGAGCCATTGGCCTATAATCCTCCATATAGTGATTAGATGTAGGGGCATGAGGTGCCCCCAGTTTTTATTTTTGTAACATGCTATGGGCATGTCCTATGTATCATAATGGATGGACTCTAAAACATTTTGAATGACACATATAATGGATATGCATTGTTTTATGGTTTATTGTTATTGTCTTATGTTAAATGCGTGTGATAAATGCCAATCTAGAATATTGTTTGCGATGCTATATACATAGTGATTGTGTGCTCTAGGTACATGACTGAATGTAATTATTTCAAATTCACGCATCAAAAGCTTCACTCGTAAATATCTTCTAAAAATGATAGGATTATGCACACGATAAACACCATCTAATTGAATGACAAGAAACAAAGAATCTAAATGAACATGAAGGTGAAGGATGTGATGAGAAAGGGAAATGACTAATAAACCTATCACTGCATCATATTTGGCCTGGTTATTGGTGGCAGAGCCAATGCATACACCGTTAGAGAGGACAAGCAAATGAAAGGGGGTAAAAATGGCCAAGGCTGCCAAAGCTAGATTTTGGGAGTAGTGACTTGCACCATCAGCATAACTAATATATGGTGTGGATGAGGGGTCCATATGAAAGGTGCCACAAGAAAACAAACGATAGGATTATGAACAATGCTGGCAACCTAAACGCAATGAGGAAATTAAACAAGCACTGCTAGAGGGAGTGATATGGGTAGAAATCTTACCTCCCACACACTGAAAGGTGGATGGTGTGGTGGATCTGCCTTGGGGGCAGCTTGTGCTTAGGTTGAGAAAGTCACCATAGACACAGATGGTGCCATTTTTCTTATGGATGGGAAAATTAATTCAAAGGTGGAAAAGGCTTCCATAATGTCGTCATCACAGTAGAAGATGGGGTGACTGATGGAAGGATAAGCACATGATGCAACAAAACTATGTCACTCATCATCATGAGAAGAGAGGTTCACATGTGCATCGTCATGGGGGGTGACAGAAGAAAAATTAGATGAAGGATGCACCATTTTTTAGCCCAGGGTGATCGCTGAAGGGAGGTCAGGCGAAATAGGAGGGGAAGCCCAAGAGGGGTCTTCCATCTTGGATCTCATGAATGATGACAAGTAGAGGATGGTGGCCAAAGGCTTCTCCATCTTGACATTAGGAGGTGGAATGTCAATGGGAATGGATGTGTCCTTTGGTTCGCCTGAAGCATAACGCGCAAGTAAAGGAGAGGCAGACTCATGGTGGTCGGTCTCGTACTGGCAGGATACTTCCAAGGAGGTGCGGTAGTCTTTGAGGTGGGGATAGAGGTGGGTTTAATGGCCATGGATATGACAAAAATAACATGGGTGGTTGGTGTGCATAGTCTTTGGTTTCTTGGTTGCAATCAATAGAGGAACATGGGCTTTAGGGACCTTAGAGTCAGGAAACACGACATTGACGATGAGCTTGATATGAGGTAATTTAGGATAGTTATGGGTGGCATGACCGAAAACATCACACAAAGCACATAGAGGGGTACGCTTTAGAGGCTGAGGAGGATTAGGGGTTTTCAGGGCAGCCTTGTCCTTAGTTTCCTTCTTGCGGGCTTTGTCCCCCTCACCCGAAGCTTTTGCAATAGGAGTAGGGCTTTGTTAAGGTGATTGAGGCATAGAAGCAAAGGGAGGGGTCATGGTGACTGGTTGGACCGAGGTCAAAGAGGTATAAGGTTTGGGCTGACCAGGCATGATAGTGGCTAGGGGATCAATGTATTAGACTAGGATCCCTAGGGTCATGTTAAGAAGGGAAAAGGTAGTCATAATAGGTACCGAAAATAATCCAGGAGGGGAAGAAAGAAATAGTATCTGAGTTGAGGGGTAATGGTGGGGCGAGATAGCTCTGAGATGGTTAAGGCCAGAGGTAACCATTTCAGGAGGATAGATAGGATCATGGACACTAGATACAAATAAGGGGCCTTGAGGAGGAGGTTTTGAAGGCTAAGTCGAAGTACTAGGAGCAGGTTGCGAAGGGCGGGGTTGCTAACTAGTCGAACCAAACCATTTGAGGTTGAATCGAGATGATTGCATCATGCAAACATTCGATGAGCTAGGGTCAGAGATGAGAGGGGAAAGACTAGGGAATGAAATAATCAAAGAGGAATATTTATAGACTTAGGGTGAGACATTGGTCAGAGGTTCAACTAATTTTTTATTAGCCACTGAAGAAATAAAGGACTCGGGAGAGGTTTCAAACTTCAGTTCGTAATATGTCAATTGATTGATGGTGATGATATTTCCATTATTAGGAAAGCACATCTGACGGTGAACCGCAGATGGGAAAACATACATTGCATAAGTGTATCTAAAACCCAATAGAATGTTGTAGTGTAAGGGGAATGAACCAATCAAAGAAGAATATTTATAGACTCTAGGTGAGACACTAGTCAGAGGTTCGACTAATTTTCTATTGGCCACTAAAGAAATAATGGACTCGGGAGAGGTTTGAGACTTCGGTTCATAATATGTCAATTGATCGATGGTGATGATCTGTCCGCTATGAGGAAAGCACATATTACGGTGAACCGCAGATGGGAAAATAGACATTGCGTAAGTATAACTAAGACCCAATGGAATGTCGTAGTCTAAGGGGGCATCAATGAATTCAACGTCAACACAAACATTCCTTCCCACAAGAGTAATAAGACCATTGCGAAACATGTGAAGGGGATGGGAAGAGTGGCCAACCCACTCACGAAGGGTGATAGTGGAAGGGGCTAACTCAGGAGATCTGAGTTTCTTCCAAACAGAAGAGGAAATCACACAAGTGGATGCCCCCTCATCAATGATACAACGAGAGACATTGGCATTCTGAATCTTGACAGGGATTTGGAAGGTGACGGATGCAGGAAGGGGAGATGTTCTGACTTTTAAATGTCGAAGATAATAAAATGATCATCTGAAGGATACACAATGCCCATAGTAGTTAGTAGCGATTTTCATTGTGAAGGGCACGACTTGAGGACTTCCAGCATCGACGTGGCGGTAGGGGATTGCGCCAAGTCATCTACTATACTGTAAGAGTGGGCATCTTTAAAAGAAGCAATGTTTTGGCGTAATGGTCCCTTGGGGATCTTGGTATGAACCTATACCTTAGGCTGAGGGATCTGTAAAGGACCATTGCGTGTCGAAAGAGACTCTGTGGGACCTGAAGAAGGGGGCTTGGTGGTAGACATAGTAGGGGGCTCAGTGTACTAACGGGACTGAGTCTGAAGGTTGAGGTTAGCGGTATTGGGTTGGTCAGAGTTCATCATGAGGATCTGGTAATCAGAGGTACTAGATGAAGGTGGTTGAGTGGCCAACTAACTTTCGGGGGGTTAGGTAGCCACATATCCTTGCTGGGGGAAAGGATTGGTAAACACAGCTAGCTGGATAGGGGCAACATTGGGAGGAACTGAAGGGGAGGCTTGTTGTCCTCGGGATGCTACTTGAGCTTCCCATATATGATGCATCTGAGGTAAAAGAGGACAATCATGGGTATAGTGACCATAGACACTACAACAAGAATAATGCTTATTTGTGCGAATAGGCTTGTCCTACCTGGGATGAGTGCCCTATTTCTAGGTTCTAGTTTTAGATGTATTCCGTTGGGGAATGTTTTCTGGATTACTAAGGGTAGGTTGGTTTTGATTTCCTTTCCTCTTATTTTTGGAATTAGGAGGATTAGTTTCACTCTGCCATGCATACACCTCACCTTGAGGGGGGGTGGCTACTATTGCAGATCTTGAGAAGGCAGGGGAGGCTAAGGTGCTAATGCTGGAGGAGCTAGAGCACTAGGCTATAGATACAAAAAATCAGGATGTTGGAAAAGATTGGGGTAAACAGGTTGGGAAAAAGGAGGAGGCATGCCATATCTTGGATACATGTTTCCCGAAGGGGGAAAAGTGCTGGAGGAGTTGGCCCCTCCCTAAGGGAAACCGTAACCCATGGGAGGATGAGTGTACAGATGTGAAAGGGATCCAACGATACCCTCGATGGCATGGGATGGCCTTGGTGCATTGACACCACTGGGTCTAGGGAGAACATGTATAAACATAACCAGATTGTGGGTAGATCAAGTCATATTTCAACGCAATCTGGGGGGTAGCTTCCTCGGTTTGAGGGAAGTGAGATGCGATATCTTATCCAATAGCAGGAGAAATGGATCTGAGAAACCATTCCATGTATACATGGTATTTGAAATTAGGGGCTCGAAATAGGCTCTTTCTTCTCCACCATTCTTGAACATGGCTAGATAGGCGAGTAGCAGAAGTTTGACAGAAAGAGGTCAAGAGTTCGGTATCTGTGTCATAGTGAAGTGGAAGCTGGAAGTTAGATATAAAAGCCTTAGCAAGGGTCACAAAACTAGTATTAGAGAAGGAGGCATGGTCGACATATCGCTTGGAAGCTTCTCCAGTAAGTGTACATTGGAATAACCGAAGACAGACAGAGTCATCGGTGATGGAGTTAGACGAACACCACAGGTGGAGAGAACAAACATGGTTGGTAGGATCCTCTCCAACAATTCCTTCAAACTTGGGGATGTATGAAGGGAGCTTGGTTGGCATAGTAGGCCAACTAGGATCATGGTGTATGGGATCATTAATCAAATGACTAAATTCAGGAAGGCTTAGGCCTGCCATATAAATACGCAAGGGAGTAGCTGAGATAGTTCATGTTGCGGCACCACTGGTAACATTCCCAGCATTAGGGTTGGGGTTGCCACCATTATTAGGTCCTGAACTAGACATGGTGAAGGTGAAAGGTGGAGGAGAGCTGGAGATAGAACCAGAAGGGGAACCAGATGAACCAGAAGCAGAGTCAGAATAGGGACTTAGTGGAGGACGAACTCGAACCCTATGCGAAGGAGTAAGTCTTCCCAATGAAAACTAAGGATGAAGGCCTTGGACCCTCCAAGATATATGCCTTGGGGGTGAAATGATGGTAGAGTGACATATTTCACAAAAATGAAGAGAGATAAACAAGGGTAGGGAGGTGCTGGATCAATTGATTACAATGTTTACGAAGAGAGGTAAACAAGGGCAGGGTGGTGCAGGATCAATTGACTACAATGTTTAAGTCTTGGTCTGGCAGTGGAAACTAGACGCTCTTCACTTAGGTGTGCATGTACATGATAAGTGTGTTAAATTTAGTTAAGCCTAGATGTGTGTAGAGAAAAAAGAAAAAAGGCATTCTATAACTATAAATTAATGTGAAAATGACAGTAAAGTAAACTGAATGCGATAGTAAAATAAACAACTAAATATGCATCAATTTAAACCCAAGGAGGAGGGCTTCCCAAAAACTAGTGTATGGGTGGGTGAAATCTAGAAAAAACACTCAAAATGGCCAATCGAACTAAAGACGGGAGGGACAGGGATCTCAAGGTCAGATCTGCTGGAAATAGGTGCAGAAAAAAACAAAAAACCAGAGGGAAAAATGCTGCAAAAAATGGTGGCGAAAGGCTACAACCTAAAGGAAAACGGAGGGGACCCTAAAGGAGGACAAAACAAAACTAAAAAGAGGTGTTTTGGGTGGATGAATAACTGATCTGAAAAGGATCTAAAAGTACAGATTCATATTTGAAAAATGGTTGAAAACACTCAAATCTCAGAAGACATGCTTCAGCTAAACTCCTCCTAAAAAGGTGGAAGCATACTGAAGCCGTAAGGGGCTTCGTTCCTACTTCAACGAGTAAAAATAAGCAAGTGCATGTCCAAGATGGGTGGAGAGGGAGGTCAGAACACATTCAACAGTGGCCCAGACAAACCCATAAAAATTATAGAAAAAATCCCGCAAAAAGTACAGGTCGCAACTTTTGACCTGTTTTCTGCCAGGGTCGTAGTTTTCAGGCTGTTTTCCACTACCTAAGAGCTGAGGTCGTAGCTCTTGGCCCAAAAAGTGTGACCTGCACTTTCAACTATCTCAAGAGCAGGTTTTAGAAAAAAATTTCGTCTCTGTTGCGACTGATACCTGTTACCTGCACAATAGGCCTAAAAACACACACAAGTTAGAATTTTGACTGTTTTAGGGTTTTAAAGGTTAAAAAAAATATTAAGAAATGAAAAATAAGAAGCTGAAGAAAAAACCATAGTGTTTGAAGTAGTTGGTCATGTAGGGATCTGAAAAATGATAATGGTCGTAATTATAAACCCTCATGGAGTTGCTAGTTGTTAGTGTGAATTTTAGTCGCAAGCGTACAAAAAAATCTCACTTTAGCTATGCATAACAAACAGGCCTAACATCAAATGTGGCTATCAATTTCCTTAGATCTGATGTTACTGATCAGAATAAATGCTAAAAAAATCCAAGTCTATGCAGTTAAAGGCATTAAAAAACAAAAATAAGAAATAGTTTCTCCATGCATCCAATGAACAAGACAAGAATTTTTAAAGATTGTTTTGTATTATGACACCTAGGAATGGAACATAGAAAGATGTTACTAGTCCCCCTCAATGGGATGGGTTCTTGTATGTCCTCAGTGCTTCAGATCTAGGATCTCTCAGTCTTGATGGTGTAGAACACCTAGACAAAATGGAACTCAAAGGGAGCTCACAAGAAAAAAGTAGGAAAATATGACAAAGATGGAGGATCAAAGTTAGACCAAAAGTATAGATCTAGAG